>JAPMUY010006667.1:0-407500 GCA_026901105.3 Galaxias olidus
TATATTATGCAAACATCATGCTGGTTTGGACAGAGAAAAGCAAATAATTTTTTTCCTATATATGGTCAAGTCAAGCATTCAGAGTTAATGCATAGCATGACTGAGGAACACCGTGAATAAATAACTCTGTTACCACACTTTTACTCTTACTCTCTGTACTTTGCTGCATTCGTGTATGTGTGGAACAAAGTCCTTCCAACTTCCAGCTTATTCTATTCTATTATATTCAATATGTCTTATTTAGTCAAGTCTATTAATTTCTACACTATTGTTATGGTGATCACTCGTCTGTATTCCAGCTGTTGATTGAAGATGAGCTGAGCTCTGTATCAGAGGAATCCCAGCCTGACCAGGAGGACACAGCTCCTGAGGATGTTGGCTCAACCCTGCCAAAGGAAGAAAACGAATTGAGCATGCAAACAGAACAGCAAAACGAGGATGAGGAGGAGGAGGAGGAGGAGGAGGAGGAGGAGGAGGAAGTAGGAAATTATGAAGAGGAAGAAGAGGAGGATGAGGAAGAATATGAAAAAGAAAATGGAGTTGAAGCCGCTATGGAAGAACAGGAAGTGCAGCAGGAAGTCCTGGAAGAGGAAGAAGATAAGGAGAAGCCAATAGAACAAGAAAGTGAATTGGAAGTCGCACAAGAGCCAATAGAAAATCCTGGTGTGGACGACTCAGAAGAAGAAACATTTAGACAGACTGAGGAACATGAAGGGGATGACTCTGAGGAGACGGCAGAGGAGAAGGATACAGAATACAAACTTGAAGAAGACACTATAGAGGAAGAATTGGAAGAGGATGATTCACAAGAGCTGGATGAGGACTTAGAGGATGAGGAGCCACTTGATATAGAAATTGACGGACTTGATAGCTAGTAAAGTTGCAAAGTATAAGTGTGTGTGCACCTGACTTTCTCGGATAGGGATTGATAAATCATTATGGCTTTTGAATTGTCTTCGATATTATGTCCCTGCAATGTAGTTGTCACATAGGTATGCTAATCACTTTCTTATACATGGAATGGCAGTGTGTGAGTGTAGGGTTTGTCCCTTTACCCTTAAAACTAGTGTGTTGTGACCAATAATGTGAGATGGTAAAAAAAGCTATATTTTGTCATTAATACAACTGATATGATCTCACTTAAGTTTAAAATTAAAATGTAGAAGCAATATTTGCATTGTGCCGGTAAAAAATAAAATTAAGGACATGTTTTCTGATCTACCACCCACAATAGCTTTACTGATAATATATATAAAAAAAAAAAAAATGTATTTGTATCATGTGCATATTGGACATGCCATTTTAAAGACACAAATTATGCATACAATTTTTTATGAGGTTTAAAATAAAAAAATACAAATTTATATACATTTAAGATCACTGAATATATTTCTTAATAACAAATGAGGAGGTAGTAAACTTATGAGAATCTTAGTTATGGAATGGGATTTTTTTTTGATAACCATGAAGAGAAAAGGATTTGCTTTGCATTGCATTTACAACTACTCTGTAGCCTGTAACTTAACACTAAGGCACAACTGTGACCTCTCCCTGAAAGTTATTTATGGAGTTGGTTAAGCCTATGGCAGTGACAAAAGCGTGGTGTACATGGGAGCAGAGTTGACCCTAGAACATACTGTTCTCTCTTTCGATTTGTATTAATGCTATTTGGGTTTCTTTTTAAATTATTGTGTTTCTGATAACCTCAACACCAACAAAAAAAACTATCCTTAATAGATGTTACCCTAATTAGCAAATAGTTTGACATGAGGAATATCTAGGCTGCTTTGATGGCTATAATCATGAAAGTCAATTTGAATGTCTTGAGACTTGGTCTTACAAGCTCATTCGAAGCACATTGTATTGTACGATATATTCCAGGGATTATCAGGCATATATGCACAGCCTAGTAATAACTCAATAGCAAGATAATCCGTAACTGCATAAAAAACAATTTTAGGATTTCGGGGTACACGAAATCTAAGACAAGTCATGTTGGATAAACACATTTACAGAAACATAGTTTACATCATTGATTAATGGATTGACAGCTTGTGATATAGCAAAAGGCTTACATTTGCATTACTTGGTGTTGCTTCTACAATTTTGAGGATTGTTGTTATTCATTATTTTCTTTATATGGCCTAATCAATATTATAACACCATATCCTGCAGGCCTATGTTGAAAAATGTAGGCTAGGGTGAGAGCAGGGTGATTTGAGCCTGTTGGGAATTGTTTCTAGGAAACCAGACAAAATTTGTCATGTGACCACTCATTTTGAGTATCCTATTTTACTCACCCTGTGATGGAGAGATGCCCATGGAATAACTGGTAAGCACAGTAAAATAAAAACTGTTTTGTGCCGTTCGAAGTGATTTTGTCATGTTCAAGGAGTCATGATTTTTGTCTCTAAACAATTACAGACAAGTTTGAAAAAATCTCACGCGTGTTAGTGCTTTAGGAAGTTACACTATAATACTGTTAGCATGATGTTAGCTCTAAACTGCTGGATGATACACGTTTGTTAAATGGTGGGGATGGGGTAATTTGAGCCAAGATAAGAAATAGACTGAAAAAGATAAGAAAATTGCCCTGAAAGGATCAAAACAAATCAAAACCAAGAAGTACCCAGGTTCTGTGATGAGAATTGCAGTCAATATTTTCTTTTTCTTTTTTTTACTTGAGTTTGTTCTGAAATTTTTAAAAGGCCTTGAAGAAAATTGGCCTTTATAGTTGTAAACTTTATTTTTAAATCATCATCATCAATCATCTTTAAGAAGTCAATTTAGTAACAATTTTGTCTTGCTTTATATAGCATTAGGCCTATGAGGTGAAAATGTTCAGTTTTACTTCAACATACTCAATGGTACAATTTATCAATCCCCCATGTGGCTCAGTCAATTTATCCTCTAACCCTCAGTGGGGACAAGTTGAGCCAAGAGACCACTTTTTTTGGGGAAAGTCTTATTTTGAAAAAGGTACATTTTATATCCAAACTACAAAGTGATTATTCCCAGGGATGCACCACATCCTGAAATGTTTAGTTGGAGACATAACTGTCATGCCCTCACTTTAAATACGCCTCAAGTAAAAAATTGGCTCAATTTACCCCGTTCTCCCTTAGAAAGTAATCTCAACGAACGTTGCGGAATATAATTTCCCTACTTTGTACTCCATCTAGACTAGAGCTATACTGTACAGAAGGCCTTGGCTACTTACAAGTCGAGAGATGTTTTGTTCTAAACAAACTCGATTTCAAAATCTGTAGGCTATGTAGGCTTATGTTGCCTACTGATTTCCATCTTTCATCGTGCCCTTTTTGGTTGTTATCTTCGATGGATGTAAGAGAAATAAACTTAATTAAAAATAGATCACATGCTTGCATTGAGTAGGCCTACTTTCAGTTATCTGGCTCTAAGTCATAGCTGGTACTGGGTAGGCCTAAATTAATAGGAGTCATCGAGAGCAGAAATAAACACGGAGAAAGGGTGATCAGATATGTTCGATCAAGACGACCAGAGTTAATTGCACCTTTACACTTTCTAAAAGTAGGCTATATGATATGTGTACATTCTAGAACTACAGGTACGATTTCACCGTAGGACTTTTGCCAAAGCAAAGGTGACCCTGCATATCTGGAACGAAACAGCCATTGCATGTACGGTTTAAGTTAGCACAGGTTAGCCTAACTTCAGCTCACGTCACGTCGCTCACAGTACGTCATCAATCAGCGCTATGTTGTTCACGTTCAGTTTTGTGGAGCGTGTTTAAGCGACAATAACAAATCACGTGAATGAAAAATATTAATTGTAAGTAATCTGCAACAAATTGATGATACTTAGAGCTAAAATACTTGTCAAATGATAAAATGCATTGTTCATTGCTATGGTCTTATCTGCAACAATTTCATATATTTTGAAATCGTCGTTAGTTTGCCAAAGCTGTAACGTTTCTGAGTGTAAGAACTTTGCAATGTTGCTAACGTTTGTTCGCTAGCTAACTAACGAACTATCTTATATATCAGATAAGCTATCTAGCTTTAGCATTATTTGCCTCTCGAAGCAAAGCTATTTGGACGCTTGCATTAAGGACCCTTTAAAAGGCGCAGTTACCCATGCCTAATCTTATTCGCATTGTTTGTGCCACCGTGGTCGTGGAGTGCTAGCGTGCAGTAAGCTTTATTTACGCTAATCTAGGTTGTTCAACTAAACTAAGAGTTGTCGAGGCTAGCCTAGACTAGAGCCACTAAAGCATTATTTTCATACGGAAAGGGTATCGAGGTAACGTTAGATGTCATGCTTGCTGCTTTTAGATGGGTGAATGACAATGGCGATTATTGTTTATGTCCCAAGCCCAGTCGATTATCAAATCCAATCAATGTGTTTTGTATAGCACATTTCATACACAGAGGCAATTCAATGTGCTTTACAAGGGCAAGCAGAGAACAAAAGACCATTAAAAGAAACAGGAAATAAAATGAAAATAAAATATAAAATTGCACTTATCATTAAGGGAAATTACTAATAGGTGATCCAACTGATATCAGTCTCATAAACAAAGTTGAATTATTTCGGCAATTTTGGTGCTTCAAAGTTCAGAAATGTAAGATGTTGCATCTTAATGTTTTTAATGTTGTTAATATTGCTTAAGACGTGGGTATGTTTTGTTATATCTCAGGTTTCATGGCTTCCATTGCGTTGAATTTTTCCATAAGTATGATATTATAAATGTCAGGGTGTTGCAACCAACATACATGAATGCCATACACTGTAAAATTAATGTGAAAGATTAAGTGATACCATCAAAAAGAGCACACAAGATTCCTCCGAAGAAGTGAAAAGGGCTGGAATCGCCTACTATACATCCTTAACATACTTGTCTGCCAATGGTACATAGTATGAGTATAGGAAAAATTCCCGGATGAAATACTATATTTTGAAAAAAATTGAGGACCGGAGAGAGCCCCACGCCCCAAAATGCAATACGTCGACTTCATTATGGCTTTGACAGTCAAGTATACTAACAAGTAACAATTAGCAAATATTTATAAAACAACAAAAAACAAATAGTGGTATACTAGATTTAGGTTTCAGTATATAGTATGTAGGCTACTCATTGAGTATATTGATAGTATTTAAGTATGTGGTTCCGAACATAGCGAAGGTTTGTCATTGCAGGTGTTCCAGCATGTCTGATTGGAGACCTTCCGTCTACTTTCGGAGAATCCAAAGGTTAAATTACGTACTATTTTATCTACAAATGTGTCCCACTGGCCGTCTTGATCCCGTCAACGTGTGGTCATGTGCACTTCCGCCTTGCGTGTCATTTTGTCTGCCGTTTTAAGACTGCTTTAGGACTTTTTATTCGTCTTGATCTCCGTCCTGTAGACTTTTGATCCCCTCCCATTTTCCTAAAGAGCCAGAGAAACCAAAGAGGGACTCCATGTTACTGAAATGAAACAGGTGTGTAAGCATCACCACGTACCACAAAGATGTTTATTTCACCATCAATTCAAAATAACAATAAATGGATCATATACAGTAGTTTAGTTATTTAGTTATACTGAACAAACCATACATCCAAGGTCAGCCTATTCTCACTTAGAATTCATACATATAGTCCTAAATTGAGGGATACTACATCCGTCCAAATCGTAATGCCACCTTGCAAGAGATCTTTCCCTAGGGTCAGTCGAACCAGGAAATATTGAACTATTAAACTGTCACCTTAACCGGTACAAAACTGTATTTATCAGTTAAATTCTGTTTGTTTCATGTTTAGAATGCTTGATGTTGGGATGTGAAGTTTATAGTTGGATATTAGCTTAAATTGCACTGTTTATTGCTGTGTAGTAACAACGGAGGTTTAGGGACTTGAAATCCGTAGCCTAGTTTAGGCTTGGATGAGAAGGCCAAGTGCTAGTAGCTGTACCACAGCACGTCTCTTGAAACATCTTGACTCTAGTAAGGCTTATACATAAATGTAGACGCACTGGAACAGCCTTCCTTTCTCACAAGGATTAGTGTGAGTGCTAATTGTCACAAATTTAATGTCAGGTTGTATGACAATTTAGAAAAGCACACAAATGTTTTTACATATTGTTTTTACAAATATTTTAGTTGGTTTAAAATCTGTAAACATAAATATGTAAACAGGTTAGCATATCTTTCTATCAAAGTCATCACCTATGGTATTTGAATTTAGCTTGAAAGCTCAAGCAGTGCAACCAGATGTAACAATTTTCAACTATATTAAAAAGTGAATGGGTTTATTTATTTAATGCCTAAAAAAATCACGCACCACATACATTTTAGTATAAAATGTTAGTAAATAATTATTTTATACTAATGCAATGGTAGTTAATTTAATTTCAATGGAATGAATAAATAGTATTGTTGTGCTTGACTTTGAGTTTGCCTTTTATGTCATAAAAAAGTTATTTATAAATATGTATATATGTTTTTTCTTACAGATGCCGCTGTCAAGCAAACAAAAGTCTGCACTACACAGAGCACGCCTGACAAATGACCCTGAAGCCAGGGCAGAGTACCTTGCTAAAAGGAAAGAAAGGTATTTTGTGTGTATCTGTGTTCTATAGCAAATCATCTATAACTTGTTGTAACTTGTTGTAATTGTATATATTTATGTACACAAAACCTATTGAAACAGCAAATAAAAAAAACAAAGGATCAATCATACAATAAATTGAAAAATTCTCAATGAGTAGTATTTGGATAGATTATATCTTGTTCTACTATATGTGTTTATGTCAAAACAAACTGGTGTAATTTAACTTAAAAAACAAAATCTTTCATTTTCTCTAGTTATCAGAAAAGAAGGAATGAGGGAAGAATAGTAAGAACACCAGTCAGCCAGATGTCCAAGGCAGAGCAGGAAAAACAGAGGCAGAAATGGAGAAGGTACCAAAACAACCATAGGAAAAAAGAAATGGCCCTGGACTCTGTATCATGCATGACACCTGAATATAAGAATTGTTCGTCAGATGATGAAAGGTATAGTACGTTATTTCACTAAGTTTTTAAAGAAGTAATTTGAAATTTTATTCTGCTCAGTTCATTGGTAATTGTACTGTTTTGATAATTAATTATATTTGTGGTTGTTTGTCGATAATCTATATGACTTTATTCTAAATCTATATATGTTATTTATGACAGGAAACAGCGTTTTGACTGTGACTGATGTTTGTGCTTTTTTGTTGTTCTGATGGATATTTAGAGGTTTTTAACATAAAAGTGTCATTTAAAAATCATGTTGTGTTGTCATTCTTAGTTCTTAACAGCTTATATTTTTATTTATATTATACTATTTATATACAGTGTCAAACAGCGAAAACACAAATGGTCTGATAGTGCAACCACATGGTTTGTAATTATTTATAATTTGTCCTCATTTTTGTTGCACCAAAACGTTTAAAATTATGATTATATACCCAATCTCAATGCTTTTATAATAATTATGGGGTTTTACCTTTGTATCAAATTGTAAGTTATTGTCTGCTGCTCTGAATGTACTCTAAAATATTTATCATCAGTGTGTTTTAGATATTGTGCTTTCAGCTTGATTTATTTTATGCATCATATTAATGATGTCTAAAAACTTTAATCCACAGCAAATGTCTTAATTGATAATTTGTTATTAGCTGAACCGCTTGACAATTATGGGTTACCAGAATACCAGAAACCATACAAATTGTACAAGTAATTATATACCTTTTAAAAAATACACATAATTGCACAAGCCACATTTTCATAAATTAACTGGAAATCAAATTGTTGTTATTTTTTACCCCATTCTAAAAACTTTGTCTGTCATTCATTCATTTACAGCTTTTCCGACTATAAAGGAAGAAATATATATGGATTTTTAATAGTGTTTTTAGAAAAATAAAGCAATGAATTTTCCGTCTTTTCAGTAAGGACTGTATACAGGATATGTCGGAAGCAAAGAGGGCCTTTTCCCTGGTATGGGACCACTTCACCCTAGTCACCCCCAGGAAAGTGCAGTGCTCCCTCTGCTCTCAATGGCTGAGCTTCAACAAGAACACATCGGCCATGCTTCGCCATCTACGCTCCAGACACCCCAGTGAAGCCTGGTACAACACCAGCAACAGCTGCACTGGCTCTGGAGTCCTTGCTATGCTTCCTAGCCGCTCTGGATCACTCTCCATTTTGCCTAACAGTTCAGGAACGCAGTCTGTGTCGTCCAGTAGTTCGGGAAGCCTGACATGGTTCTCTAGCAGTTCGGGAACCATGCCAGTGTTTTCCGGCAATGCTGTAAGTGGCATACCACTTCAAAGTGGCTCTGGAACTCTATCAACAACTTCAGACACTGTATCAACAGGATTCAACCCAATACCGTCCTCTGCTTTAGGAGTCCACTCGTCACTTAATCAGGATAATGAAGCTGTTCAGAATTCCACAGGTAACACATCTTTTACATTACAGCCCATTTATAGACAATGTAAATTAAGTATGTGTGTTTTTAGATTTTGTGTGAGAATTGATGCTTGATGTTCTGCTTTGCACCAGGTGTTTCTGCTAGACAAATAGAGCTGGATGATGCATTAGTCTCTATGATGGCAAAGGACTCCCAGCCGTTCTCTATAGTGGAGGATGAAGGCTTCTCTACCTTTGTACGTCTGCTAGACCCAGACTACAGTCTGCCCTCCAAACTCTCTTTAAAGGTACAAACACTGTTTGACTTTAGCGAATGTTGCTTACAAAAATTAAATATAACGGCAGAGAGGAGCAATCAAGGTTAATTTATTAAATGCACTCTTGTCTGTTGAAAGGGACGGGTGTCTGCTCAATGCGATTTTGTGCAAGAGACTATGTTGGCAGAAGTGGAGAAGGCCGACTTTATCAGCTTGTCATCCGACGTGTGGACGTCTGTGGATGGAGTACCGCTGGTGTCTGTCACGGGTCACCTTGTGACCAAGTCCTCCCAGCTGCAGACCTTTCTCCTGGGGATCAGCACGCTACAAGAGGACCATAAGTATTTTAACCTAGAGGAGGCCAGGAACCAACTGGTGGCATCGTTGGGTCTACACAGCAAGGTGGTTGCCTTGGTAATAGAGAAGGGTAAGAGGTCGTTCCGTTACGTATTAGTCATAGGGCAACAAGCAGCAAGCATTCTTGAGGTTATCAGGGTCAGAATACCCTGCTGTGTTAATACGTTTTGCCTTCTATAAAACAACCACACCTCACTTTACTTTGCCTCAGAGCCTTGCTCCACCATGGCCACTCGTCTCCAGAAACTCGGGATGCTTGAGATGCCTTCGCTAACCGGCGTGCTGAACCAGGCCGTTCTGGGTGCTATGGAGGCTACAGCGGAGCTTCAGGAGATCCGGGTCCAGGCCAGGACCATTGTGAAGTACTTTAGATCTGACCCAGTTGCCAGGGACAGGCTTTCTGTAGCTCAAAGGCAGCTGAACGGTACACAGGGGCAAAAACTTCTGCTGGAGACAGAGAATAGGTGATGTAATGAGTGGACAAGCAATATGCAGATTTGAATGAGTAAAACAATTGTGTTATTTTAGCCCCTTTGTCACTGTCACAACCCCTTTTCTTCCTTACTTTTGCCTTTACTTCTCTAGCTCCTACCACACTCCTGCCTGGAAATCACATCTCTTTCTTACTTTTTTATCTTTTCACTACTTTTGAAGGGTCTTGCCCTGCAGAAAAACCTGTTGATCCTTTTATTTTTTTTTGAAAGTTGGTTAGTTTAGTAAATCATTGAAGTAGTTTCTCCTCCCGTCCTTCAGGTGGAACAGTGTCTACGTGATGTTGGAGTGTCTTTTTAACCAGAGACAGGCGGTGGCAGCGGCGCTCAGCACCTTGGAGACAGACATCCTTCCTCTGGGTTCCTCTGGCTATGAAGTCATCCACCAGTGTTTGTCGGTGCTCAAACCTTTCCACCAGGCCAACGTGGAACTTTGCTCTGAGAAACGTGTCTCAGCCTCAAAGGTATAGTGGCCGCTTAATGCTTGCATACATTTGAGTTTTTTTGAGATTTAAGTTACTAGAGAGGCTGTTTAACATGACATTTCACTTTCGGGATGAGTACAAGTACACCTGAGGATTTGGCCTAAAGTTTATAATCTAGCCTCTAAATCCCTCTTGAGGTTTTCCCTGGAGAGGATGTTGATGAGAATCCATTTTCCTCTCTGCAGGTGATACCCCTAGTTCACATGCTGACCATGATCCTGGAGGAGCAGCGCCAGTCAATGGGGTTTGTCCGCAGCTCAGCTGCCACTCTGTCCTCCCAACTCCAGAGGGCGCTCCAAACCAGTTTTAGCACAGTAGAAACAGAGCCAGTACTGGCTCTGGCCACGCTGCTCGACCCACGCTTCAAGGTACTGGGCTTCGGCTGCCAGGCCAACGCCCAGGAGGCTGTCAAACTGCTGACTTCCGAGTGTGCCGCACACATCATCTCCACGGCAACCGGAACACACGACAGCGACAACTCCTCAGACGAAGCTGCGCTGTCATCGTCTAGAAGAGTGGCAGCCAGCTCGCCGTCAACGACGGCAACCATCGTTTCCGCCGCGACCTCGTTGTCAAGGTCAAAGGTGGATGGCAGTGAAGGACTTTGGGAAAGGTTTGACAGTGTTGTGGGTGAGACACAGAGCGTCCAGAGCAGCGCGGCAGACGCTGCGGTCGAAGTCCAGCGTTACCTCAGTGACGCCTACCTGTTGCGAGGGGACAACCCCACTGGCTACTGGGAGAGGCACAGCAAAGTGTACCCGCACCTGTTCGTGTTGGCGCGTAAATACCTTGGCGTTCCCGCCTCTGCCGTGCCCGGCCAGCGCCTGCAATCCAAAGCTGGGGACGTTTTCAAAAGGAAGAGGAGCTGTCTGAGTATGAAGACTGTGGAAAAGATCTTGATACTCAATGATGGACTGCTCTAACCATATTTATCACCATGTGGAGAAGATGGACAGTGGACTGGATCGTTTTCGAGTCGTTGACAGATACACTGGCTATCTATTTATTACTATACGTACATGATTGACTGACTGAGCCAAATTTCTTTTGCGGCAGTGAGCTGGTCAGGAGGCAGTGAATGAAAAACAAAATAATAAATAAACAAAACATCAAAACAAAATCCATAAAACTTTTAACATTAATAGGAGTGATGAGCGGCAGCAGGCGAAGAAGTGAAGTAGGAGGGTGTCGCTGCGGGCCAGCTTCCATTGAGGCGGCGAGACTTTCGGCAACTGCCTTTCCCTTCCCGGGCGAGTGCCCTTAACCAGCACTCTCCAAACCATCAAAAAAAGTCTGTAATCTAACCAAGTCCAGTAGAATGAAATAGAGTTAGCCAGCAAAACATCTCATCCGTAGCCTCATTATCGGAGACCGGTTCAAAACGATTTTGCCTATAAACATCTAAGAAATAAAGTTATAAAAAATGTAGTACTTATATATCAATTAAATATAAAAAATTGGCCAAAAACATGGAGTCTAAGAAAAACGAAATAATATAAACTTCACTGTGCTTAGTTTGCCTGCAAGGGCACCATAGCAACCATGGTTGATGTAGGTTGTTACACACGAGACCATGTTAAACTGAAGTTCATAATTGTATTCATTACATGCAACGTACAGTTTTTGGGTTCTGAACTGGTTATTCCCTCCCAGCAATCAGCCTCTAGGTTTTTTGTAAATGTTGTAGTAGTTGTTTTTTTATATATAACTCCTCCAAAATAGCTTGTTTTGCTCTGTGTGCCATACATAACATAATATACATAAATTAAGATTGTTAACTCTACCTACGTTAAAAAAAACAGCAGCCAGACCAGCAGTGTTCAGGTAATTTAGGTTTACCAGTGGAGAAAAAATGATAAAAAATAAATCAAACAGATTGGACTCCAGTTTTTATGGAGGGCAATCTATTGAATTCGTTTCACTTAATGAATATCCTGCTCCACATTATCTGTATCCGTTGTCTTTATAATGTTACCTTTGGCATGTGTTATTGAACAGAACTCTGAACTTGCTTTTATGTGTAATATAATTGTTCAAGGAATCCATTATACGCTATAAACTACAAACAAAGAATGTGATTTCAGTGTTAAGAATTAGTTTACTTCTAGTTATCCCAACATAAAGCAGACCATGATGGTTTTTTTCTGCTGTTTAATAACATTTATCAGAAATTACTCTCTCAATGCCCAACTCCTCTCAATGACAAGTTGGATACCATTTAAGGATGTGCCCAGACGCCTGACTTGTGTACCTGTTAAATAACAACTTAATCATCATTAAGACATTTTTTGTTTAGCATTTTCAATCAGACCAATTGAGGAAATTCATGTTTTTGCTGAGAACAATGGATTCATATTGAAATTTAACTGTTCTTTTTTATAATGATACAAAGTCATGGAGTGTAAATAACCTGTTTTCTATGTCATATTAGAATGATTATTTAACATGTTTTAGAAATGTTTTGCTCTTAGAACAGAATGAGTTTATAGATGTAGTTTATTTGCAGAAATAGTGTATTGCTAAAAAATGTCATATGCATACTTACAAAATAAATAGTCATTGCATTTAATTACAGGATTATTTTATTACTTTTTTTCTGTTTCACTAAGTGATTCCTTGTGTTCTTTTTAGTCTGGTTAGGTTGTCCTGCGAAAGGGCGAAGTTAGTATGGCTGTAATTTTAAAGAGGGTAGTTTGCACTTTGGTAGCAGAGAGACCTCTAGTGGTTGTTAATGCCAGTCTGCAAAAGGGTGCTAGTCACGTACCATAATACATTTTGTTATTAGGTCCAAAAGGAAATAAACTGCCAGCTGCTACTTTACTGCAAGCAAACTTTCCAAGGATTCAATTGCTAAGGGTTTTATTTGTTCAATAAACAGTTCAACGTTTTAGGTAAGGGCAACTAAATCGTGTGAAAATACCTGCGCAAAATAGTCAAGACATACAAAGTAACACTTAAGCATCAAGATTAGAGTAAAGATAAATACTTTTTGTAAAGAGAACTGACCTAAACCCTACAGCAAACCACTGGGCAAATAAAGAGGGGAAAGGAGAGAGTGACTGCACTCTACAAAAGGAATGAGTGGGCTGTTCTTTGATATTTTTTGTTTTGTTAAATGATGTCTCTTGGACAATACTGATATTAATCTCTTATACTCTCGCTCTCGCTCTCTCTCTCCTTACTCAAACCTCTGGGAAGCTTGGTGCATTCTCTCGCTCTCTCTCTCTCTCTCTCTCTCTCTCTCTATCTCTCTCTCTCTCTCTCTAATGCACGCCCACTCCATAGTCCCCACACTATTTTCTCCACCAGGACTCAATAGACAACATTGGTGCTGCTTACACCTCTATCCACGTTCTCACTACCAACCTGACTCAACCAAGGATATTTTACTTCTTAATAATTGTCCTTAGACAAGGAAAGTGCCAAGGATCAAGCCACGTGCACCTAGTTTTCTTCAGAGGTTTCTCAACTGTGAGTAGGTTTTAAGGAACAGATCTGACACTACAATTGTATGTAGTGGATAGCTGCCTGCAGTGATGTCCTCTCTCTTCTACCGCAACAAAGACCAGCAGTCACGTAACTCCCGGAATCCCCTCTCAGATTCATCTCCAACGTCCAACTCGGCAATCAGCAACAGCTTGAGAGTAAGAGCTTTTTTCACTTATCTTTTCTATGTATAGTTACAGGAAATGCCACTGCTGAGATGCTGCATAATGTACAAACATTTGGATTACACTAACGCTTTATATATCTAAGTGTTGGGGTCAGAGTGTAATGGATACATGTTATAAGACTAGGATTCTACAGTCCCAAACATCTTTAACATGATAAATGTGTTGTAGAATAATAATTAAGACCAAAGTTTTGTCCAAGTCATATCTTTCTCTTTGGTGTCCCAAATCTACATGATACATCTCTTACTTTATGCCTTCTTAGCAGGATTGGTCAGCTGATACATGTGTTTCCATGACATCACTTCTGTTTGTTTGAGTATTTATATGATAGCCATATTTATAGTGGCTATAAATAGTTATAGTAATAGTAAATGTAATTTCTTGAAATAAAGCAAAGATACATAAGTTTATTGCAAATATACTTGTTGTAAATCATTAGTCAAGTTACTCCCACCTATAATAAAACTAAATTGTTTAATTGCTCCGAAAGGAGAGGAGAGGAAAGGAAAGGAAAGGTAAGGAAAAGAGAGGAGAGGAGAGGAAAGGAGAGGAGAGGAGAGGAATTGTGGGAAAACAGACCTCAATGTTTATGAATGTTTATCCCCTGCTAGTCCTGTGGGAGCAGCCTACAGTTCACATTAGGAAGAGTTGGTGAGCAGGCAAGATGTCCCCCTTGGGATCCTTCTAACAGGGCTAAAGGAGAAGATTGGTGTTTCAAACCCCTTTTGGTCTGCAAGCTTCATGTTCGCAGAGACCTGACAGGGTTTGTGTTTGTTTGTTTTTTTTGTTACTTATTTTTATGAAACTGGCCCAACTGCTAGGATTATTAAAGATAATGTTTCCGTTTATGTCTCTGTAAGAACAGCCAGTGCCTGTTATCAAGAGCAACTTTTAATGCTGTTTTAATAGACTCTTGTGAAAATATTGAGAGGTAGCCTGATGGGAACCATCTCAGTTAGATTGCAGAAGGCCCTGACACTCAGGACACCGTCTTTTAAAGAGCGTCAAAAATGTCCAACGGCCCCTAACCTACTTTCATTTCTTCAGTCACTTGCTGTTAAGATCTTAAGCGTCTTTTGTGTTGTTGCTGTGGTTAGATTTAAATAGGTATCGTGGCAGCCTAGTGATTAAATTGTATATGTATGTGTTGAGTGTTTGCTTTAGATTGGTTAGAGGGCAAGCAGGGTGTGCTTGGGTTGAACTTTTTAGGTTGTCTCAGTTCATTACTATTGTACCAGAGGAGATGTATTGACCTAAAAGATTGCATGTGTTTGTAAAAGGCAGTACGTGTTGATGCAAAGCCTTTATACCACATTTAGATTGCGCTAAACCTCTCTAATAAAAGCATTTCAACTTACTGAAAATGCATACAAGAGCGTACAATTTCATGCTTTCAGTCTCATAGATTGACATCATCTTTTTGGAACGAAACGATGTAAAAAAAAGGGTTAGAAGGACAACTATTTGCTGTATTAGGGGCTGAACCAATTGCCTTACCAAGTAGCGTCCCGTCACAGCTATTTGGCCACTGGAAACAGCAGGCCTGGTTTGAAAGAGAAATCAGACCGTTCACTCCTGCCTGCTAGGGGTGTGAGAAGGCAGGTTAGTGAGTGTAGCTGAGATGGTGGGCCCCGGATTGCAGGGTCATAGAGGGTATTTCTCAGCACTCTGCAGTGCATACT
Source organism: Galaxias olidus (assembly GCA_026901105.3). Lineage (NCBI taxonomy): Eukaryota > Metazoa > Chordata > Actinopteri > Galaxiiformes > Galaxiidae > Galaxias > Galaxias olidus. Next base: position 15,365 of record JAPMUY010006667.1, read on the forward strand.
GTTTACCTGTATTTTGCTGGTGTTTTGCCATAACTACACAAACTTTGTATAGTGCTCTTCCAAGTACAGTTACATTATGCACCGATATATTTAGGTTGTTTATTGGTTAGTCGCTGGCATTATGCTGTGAACTACAGACTCTATTGTAGTCGGTGTACACAGCCTCGCTGAATTTCCCTATTAGCTCCTTTTCTCCTTAATCCCTGTGGATATTTCCACTGACCCATAACAACCCTCCCAACTGTAGCAGGCACAAAAACCCCTTCAATTCCCTCGCTGCTCACAGATATCCATGACCTTTTTTGGATGTGTTTAGTTATCTCTGCCTCTCCGTTTATTCAAAGGACTATTTCCTCTGTCCTTCTTTAACTTGGCACAACACTCTGTGTTGACGAGAGCATGCTTTACTGAGGGCCTGTGAACACTCCAGAGTCTCACACGGGGGATATCAGTTTCATGCAAGCCAGCTAGGTCTTAACAGACAGATTTCCCAGGTTACAATGCCTGTTGACACACCTGGAAAAGCTCTAGAGACCTACTAATTTAGATAATAATATAATAATGTTCAAAGGAACATTTTAGCTCTGATTTCTCAATTTAGTATAGGGTTTTGTGAGTGTTATTGTAGAACTTTCCAGCTAAAGCGTGTGTCTTATTGAGTGTTCACCAATCACTTTCAGGTCATGACCCAAAGTAAGTCAAACAACCAAGATGAAGGCATCTAGGGATGCACCGATATGAATATTTGGCAATCGATTTCGATAACCGATATTTCAAATAAATCTTAGGCCGATGCGGATTGCAGGCCGATAGTGGTTAGGTCCTGGCCAGCATATTGGTTCTAATCATACTGTGGCAACAGCCAGCCTTGCAATGGACAGTAACACACAAAGGTTCTTGGTTGAAGCCAACAGCGTTTATTTATGCAACTTTAGGGAATGAAGATTGTACCCAAAACAATAAACCTAACCAACTTTCTGGCTCCGCTTTCACTGTAACTTGCAAGGAAGTCTTCAGCTATGATCACTCTTTTAAGAACCCAGAAGAGAGAGAGAGCAAACAGTTCAACAGTTCTCTATTTGACAGGAAACTGGAACAACTGTTGTGCAAGAACAACCTATTTCAACCAACGACTCTCAAATGATTGTCTCTTCCGGCTCGATTCACAAGCAGACAACCAAATGACTAGGGGATGGGGGACTGTATTTACCTGAGCAGAGAGGGATCTTTACAATTAGTCGATGTGTCTGAATCTTTTGCTGATTGTAATGGACAAAAATGACACAATAACAGACACAATGTATAGAAAATGATTTAAGCAGGCAAAAGATGGAGCACTTTGGAAGGAGTGGGGAACGGTGATTTGGCCTGACGGGCTGTTGGCCCATCAGATCCAGGAGTGGGATGGAACAGAGAACATTACAGACACTGAGGTGCACAACACAGCTTTCAGAGAAGCAAGTTAGCAAATTATCAAATGGCTGGGTGCAATTAAGATAGCCAAAAATAGTTTCCCTTTTATGTGAAAAAATTGACTCAAGGAGATGCATGCTTTGTTTTAACAGAAACACAAAAAGGCAGAGTGTGAATTTTATGTAATCCTACGACTTAAACCTTCTTCTTACATCAGTGTGCTATTTCAAAATCAATGCTAAAAGATAGTTACTTGACATTTTCTTTCTATTTCAGCATGAGCGATTATCAAGGTATGTTTCATTACCTCCTTACATGGTGGACACATTACAGCGGAGTGGCACTACTACTCTGCAAGCCATTTTTTACAACATATTTAAATGTGCAATAATGAACAAACAGCTGCGTAATTAATTGTTGACAATCTGCGTCATCCCTCTCTTCAGGTTGAACTCCTCTGGTTCTGCTGACGGATCTAAAGACAAGTCAGTCAGCCATGCTGAGTCATATCTGGCTCGTAGGGAGAACAGACTATCTGCACGTAAAAAGGCAGAGGAGGAGTCTGGAACGAATGACTATAAGAAGGTAATAGTTAGTCATACTATAGAATAAACATAACTTGGTCATGGCCCTCCATCATCGATGTCTAGTGTTTCTAAATTCGAATTAGAGAGCACCATTGAAACACTGCTACAAACGTATATAACATATTTTTTGCAGATGTATGAAGAGGCCCTGACAACCAATGAGAGGCTGAAGTCCAGGTTGGCAGGGAGTAAACAGGAACTGGTCTTGGTTCACACTCAGATGGAGAAAGTTGCACAGGTACAAATCACTTTGACCAGGGTGCACCCTGATTTATTCAATTAACCTCCACCTTCAACCCACACTGCAATTATTAAGAATTACACAATAATTTTATATATTTTAATGCAATTATTAATGATATTCCATTGGGAAAAAAAACACCAAAACTGATATAAAGTTAAGCAAACATCTTATAACAATTTTATGTTGCAGAAAAAAGCAAGGGTAACAGATTCTTGTCGATCTAACATACTTGAGACTGAAAAAAAGGTGAGCTTTTTATGTTATGCAGTGCCTTATCTAATCATGCATATTAATCTTTGACAATATTGGAGCTTTTTATTATGTCCTATTAACGTGTTTAATATTTAGTATTTAGCAAATATTTAGTAAAAATTATTCTGAAACGTGTCCTACATAACCTCTCTGTAGGAAAGACGGGTTTTAGAGAAGAAAATATCTGAAATGGAGGAAGAACTTAAGGTAAACTAATCAATTTATCTTTAAGCTTTATTACATATTTTGGGTGAAAAAGTATAGAATACAATTGTGCTGCTTTACACAAGCGTATTTAGTTCTCTTGAGAACAATACCAAGAGACAGTACTCTTGGCTGTGATAAAGAATTTCACCTAGATAAATGTTTAGGTTTCTAAACAAATCTGGAGCTTCACCCTGTCGGAATGAATAGTGCCTGTGGGACTTGGTACCTTAGTGTTAGTCTCAAGTATGCTGTAATGTCTGTGATGTTTTTAGATGACATCATTTGTCACCATTATGCTCAGTTGGCTGTGGAATGTGTGAACGCTTTGACATTCGTTGAGTGTGCAAGCCATTGGTATTCCTCTCCATTTGTACGTGACAAATGTCTGCAGTGTTCCACCCAAGAGGGTTCAGACAATACATTCTTGTTGTATATGAATGAGAGGCCTCTCATTAAATACGGTACATTGCTCTGAAAATAAACAGTTAAGTACTAATTAGAAGCATTGTCCAATAAGTGAAGATGAGAAGGAACGGGTGATGCTGTAAACAGTATTTGTTATTAATTTGTCATCCTCATAACAGCGAATAATGACGTTTAAAGTTAAATCAAGTTGTTAAGATAAAATCTTATCAGAATGATCTTTGATTGAATTTATTATGAACAATTTTGGTCCTTAAAACGTAAATTCCCACAGCTACAGATTTGTAGTTTTTGCATTGTCTTTTAGATGTACTTTATAAGTAGATTTAATTGTTGTTATGTGTAAAAACCATCCCCAGGTGCAGACTGATCTGAAAATGGAAAACCAGAGATTAAAAGATGAAAACGGAGCGTTGATCAGAGTAATCAGTAAACTCTCCAAGTGAGAAAAGAAGCCGAAAAATAATACAAAGATTTTACAGGATTTATTATGCCATCTGTACTACTTTCACACTGCGCTGCGGTCTTTTGTTATAATGGACACAAAAAAGGGAATAAGAAGACTTGTCTTTCTATGAGCATGTGGAAAGCTGCACTAGGACACTGGTTTTCCCTCTATATAAAAGAACATGTCAGCTTAAGTGACAAAACGGAATGTTTTCTTTTTACTCAGGCTGTCTTTATGCCAATACCAAATTTTCTGTATTTTATATTGTGCTGTATTCATAAAGTATAGAAATACTACTATGCATTGCATTTCACAAAATGGTGTAAAAATCTAATAGACCTGCTTGTTTAAAACTTCACATAAAAAAATATAGATATATTTTAAGGATGTGTTTCAACATATATTATTATTCAAAGAAGTTAGTAAATTTTTCACATATATTTACCAATTATTTCCTCAGAATTTTAAATTATATTTTATGTCACAAATACAGTAATGTCTTTGTTTTTCTCTCAACAGCTCTTTTCTGTTATGTTGTATACAGTGACACTAACTGGTTAAACATGGTAATGCACCCTCTACTTTTACAAGTTTAAGTACATATACATATAACATGACACACTACATTACTGTTTAGTTTTTTTAGAAAGCACACAAGGCAATTGTAATTAAAAGGCATTTATTTTCTGTGTTGGTAGTTGATAACACCTGTATGTCCTAAAGACATTCCATATTTTGGTTCCGTTGAGGTTTTACAGGTACTTAGATTTTTTTGTGGGCACACAATTATCAGTATTATTATTTTTACCTTTTTCAAGAAATAAACCATGCTGTTCACAAAAGGCACAACTACTGACAGACACACCTCTACAACGAGACAAAAACAAGAATCAAGTCCAAGCATTTGATTTTTATTGTCCATGTTGTTAAAATAGGTGAAATTGTTATTGGAGTAGCGGTCAGTTAAATATCTGGACGTCCTGTGTAAAGATGGCTATAGGAGATCAGAGGGTATGACTGAAGTGTTACACGTTTTTTGAAGCAGCAAGATAGGCAGTATTGCATTGCGAATGTAATTCTGCGCTGTTTGTTTCCACCCCATGCTCAAAACAGAGTTTCAGAGACCAAGGAAGACAAGGATTTTGTTGCCTGCATTGCAGTATTGTAATAAACCCTTCATTGTCTCTAGTTCAGAAAAGAGGCAATAATAAGCACAGGTTATATTGCTCCTATTATAAATTTATATCCACACAAACCATACAGTGGCAACTTTAAGCAGACATAGTGGCAGCTCAGACACAGAGAATGAAAAACAAAAATTAATGAACAGAAATACAATGATTGGTGGTCACAACTGGTTGAAAAAAAAAAGCTTTTTTGTAATCACCACGTTATTTTAAACTCAAGAAAGTTAGCTATTTGAGTTGATACATATGCACTTCTACTACCTTGAGTTGTATTTTAGAATCGATAATCTTTTTGTATTAGCTATGGCAACAATCAATTGAAGTTAGTTGAAGCAATAACTGTCCATACATTTGGTTTTATATGGATGTGGTCGTGCATTTATTCTATTGATATGTCAAATGTATCAGATTGGTGACACTATTTATGTTTGAGACTTATTCCCATTTATCTGTATTCTAGTCAAAGGAATAAAATACCCAAACGCTCTCTGTGTAACTGCTATTCAAAGGTCTAAATAAGACTTTGTATGTGATGACATTCATTACATACAATGGTGCTCAAAGGTTTTTATAGCCTGTTTAGTTTCCTTGGAGATGTATTTGAGTTTCTGTTTGGATCTAGATTTGGTTTATGTTTGGATGAATAACAAACAGCATAACAGCATATTCCGTATCTAGAATGTTGGAAGGGCTGACATAAGAATACATGTCTATGTGTTTTCATGCTGTGTTCACTGTATCTACATTTAAGATAAATTTGGACCCGGCAAAATACCCTATATCATCATCTGATAGGAGCAATAATGGTCATTGCACGGCTCTGGCAGGACAGAATGAAGGAAACACTTAGGTACAGAGATAGATCATAAAACAAAGACGTTCAAAACGTTATTCCCTTTTTAAAATAGTTAAAACAGACAGAAAACATCTAACATGTACAAGCAGAAGTGATTAGTCTTAGCATGACTTGTAACAGCCCAAGTATATACAGGTTTGAAGGCAGCACACACATACACAGGATGGCATATTTGCATGCAGCAACATGGTAGCTAAGTTAAACTTCACACACAAAAAAAGTTTCAACCAGACATGAAAAAGGCCTGTGAAATATTTTTGATTGTTTAGCAAGACAATCAGTCTCAAACCTATTGAGAGAAAATACATGAACTGTGCAGTCAGTGCAATCTGTTTTCTTAATTTTATTTATCAAAATGACATAGGACACAAACACAAGTACACAATATAATTATTGTTTCTCAACATGCTGCTATTTACATAATCATATAGATACATGCTGTATTAACACATTTGCTCAATGCATAATGTTCACAGTGGGAAGAGAGAAAGGCAATCAAACCGACTTAGACTGCTGCCTTTAACCTCACACTGTTTTAACCATTCTTAGTTGCAGTAAAAACAAACCATGGCTCCTGGTCGTCAAACATGTATGAGGTCATGTATGAAGCTGAATATTATCTCTACCTTGCAGTACTTCGGCATCAGTTATACACCATCGTGTGACTAGTGAGTGAACGGTGACAAATTGAATTGGAACTTGAGCCTGTTAGCATAAACCATGCTTTGTTTTATGGCTTTCTTGATTTCAAGCAAATTAATGTGTGTTTTATAGTTAAAAATAATCCATAGTACCTTTGCTAAAGCCTTATTCAGTTAAACAATCGTGCGAATGGCTTGAATTTGGAGGACCCTTTCGGAAAAAGTACCAGATCATAAAAATGTCAAGTGCAGTTTCTTTCCTTGCACATTCTATGCAATTCTCCATCACAAAAAATCTGAACGTGTGGTTGTGACAAATATTGACCATAACTTAAAGTATGTAAATGTATTCTGCTCACATCAATGATTGCGCATTGAAAGGATGTAGTGTATTTTTTAGGATGTAAAACTGTGACACTATTCTTGAGGCTTAATAAGTATTTATCACAAAAGCGTTATCCCCATGGGTACATTTGATCTTTTTTGTTTGGCTATGAATAAGTAACATGTCATACATCCAAGTGGTCAATCAAAGACAAAAACAGACTGTAGATGGCACATTCATAGATCCACTGTCTGTTTTAGTCTTACCAGATACAAAGTTTCTTTCTAGCATATTTACCAAAATGTCAAAACAATATTTTCTTTTACTTACTGACCGTGTATCATTCTGTAGATATATAACTGCATCGACGTGACCTTTGTCATCATGGAAAATAGATAACTACAGAAAACAACCAACATTTTTATGAACATTAAGTTATCCCTGCTATTTTAAGTACATTATTTTTTACGTAAAAAAAAATAAAACACTCGTATTGATGAATTTCTTTTAAAAAATACATCCCAAATAGTTTGCTGCATTTTCTTTACTCCATTCGTTCCTAACTATCCCTCCTCATATAAGTAGACTTAAGAGACCTTGACAGATTCTGCGAGAAATAGCCCACAACTACTTTCTACTGTAAATTATGGCACACCTATTAACAAGGTTCTGTACAATATTGGACATGGTTTATAAGGAGCTGTAGAGAGACAATAAAAGCATGCATAATGCTTTAATAAACTAAAGTGAGCTTTAATACAAGCAATGCTCCCCTTGACAGGGTGTCAACCCTAGAGCAGTTTCTAAAAGCAGTTTTAAGCTAAGACACTCATTCACTCTAACACTGTCTTCTGAACTTATATTAAAGTGTGGTATGTGATGGTGCTGAAAAACAGTAGCTCACCATCTTCAACTTCTATGAGACTAAGCAAATATTCTTAGATGTCTCTTTTTCGCTGTGCCAAGAGTTCTAGTAGTCAAGATCGATGTAGTCATATTTAAGTCATGAATGTCATGCAGTGGAGGATCAGGAAGGGTGTTCTGAGTTAATTGGTTAGCTAGTTTATTGGTGAAGTTAGGTTACTTCTTTGCAGCGAGGGCTGCCAGCTGGCCGTCTATGTCCTCCTCAGGCTGCAGAGGATGCCACGAAGCAATGGGGCGTCGTGGGTTGGCCAGCATATCGGACCAATGCTTAAGACCTGCAGCTGTTGCCTTGCTGCCCACAAAGACCTTGCCAATGGCATCGTTCTTGCCGATCTTGTCATAATCAAACACTGTCACCACCACCAGGATTTTCTGTTACCAAGAAAAATAACATTTGTAGGTGTTTGTGTTGCTAACTGTCATCCTTTCCTATGCAAAATTACAGCATAATTTTAAAAGGGAAAGGTGGACATTTTTTAACAATGTTGTTGAAAGTAGAAAACAGGATAATTTGGGTTACCTGCATTTGCTCCAGAGGGATTTCAAAACTAAAGGATTCGTTGTAGTATGGGTTCAGTGTGTTCTTCTTCACTGTGGTCTTCTTCTTCTTCAGACGCTTACCATTCTGCAACAGCTGGATTTTCACATAGGGATCTATATAGAGGGATCACCATGTTATCAATTTACAAAATAGTATTATACAGTGCAAAGGCTACAGTTCACAGGAAAACCTATTAACTACGTAGATTGTCAAGTGTACTGTTGATAGTAGTATAGGCAATGGAGTACAAATTATCAAACATTGGGACATGCACGGATACAGTATAAAAAAATAAAAATAAAAATGTAGAATGATTTTCATGTATTTATTTAATTCAATAATCCCATTGCCCAACAACAACACACATTGTGTGCAGTCTTATATCCTTCCATGATGGTGGAGTTCCACCTGATGTGTATATAGGTGTATAATCAAAAATAGAATGAGTGAAATTAAAGTGTGGGGACCCCATACCAGACAATCCACCCACGTCCATCTTCTTCAGGTTCTTGGCCTCGAGGATGCACACAGTGAGTTTGCCGGCAGTTGGAACGTATCGAAGAGAGATGCAAATGTCTCCCAGTTTCTCAGGCTGGGTGGTCAATAGGTACCAGGAGACAGAGAGAGAAACAGACAGAAAGAAGGGTTAATCAATGTTTTTACATTCACAACGAATCCGGTTACCAGTACAAACAAATATTGATGAATTGAATTTACCTCAGCCAAGAGGGGGAAGCTTTCATTATGTCACTAATCGAGAGTGCATAACAAATAAAATTAAAACAATGAGTTTGGAGCGTACCTCTTCTTTCTCAGCACTTTCCAGATCCTTCCATTCCTGGATGGGCTGTCCTAGGTCTATAGTGTTCATAGCCAGCTTCACCTCACCGATAATGTCATGCTTGGAGAAGCGATCGTAGTCATAGACCGACATCACCAGGGTCTTTCCACCCAGCTCCTCATAGGGGATCTGATAGAGCGACACACTATTATGGCTTAACAATTGTGACAGCAGTACTATGAGAATAATCGTTTTATTAAGATTCCTAGGTTTCAGTTTTGAACTAACTTTCACAATGTATTACCCTTGTCAGTTCCAAATCATCATTCATTAAAGGATGTGAAACAGTCGGCCCCTTTACTCTCGACGTTCCTCCTAGACACTCCACAACCATATCTGGACATTCACTTAGGCTGTTTTACATAGGTAGCCATGAACCTCACCTATTATGTTGGTCGGCAAGCCGTGAGCTTTGGTAGGGATTTTTTTTTTTAGAAAACATTGCCTTCAGACTGGGCCTCTAGACTGACCCAGAGCTGCTTCTTAGGTCCCTGCGGATCTCATTAACGAAGACAGGAAAGAGTAGTTTGTTGGCTCTGCTGCCCTGCAGGCTCATGGCAGCCAGGCAAACTTGACATGTTATCAATGCCATCCTATCCACATGCTCCACAAGAGGAAGATGCAGTGTATCTAGTACCAATAACTTCTATTGTAACATTACAAAATAATTTCTGGGAATAGTTTTTATGTATTGAATTATCCAAATAGAAGATTGTGTTATCTGAAAGTGTAGATTGGATATCAAAAATGGGTGATTAAATGTTTAAACGGCTTGCCTCATTGAATGTTTGAACAAACCATACCCTTTGATGAAAATCATTAGTTTGACTCCATTTGTCTGTGTGCCCAGTTTTGATTGTACAGCCCTCCCGTAGGGTGGGGTCCACCACATAACCATTTTTATAGGTTCATACTGTTTGCAATACAAAGCTACTGTATTTCTATGTCTGTGAAGATAGAGACGACTGGGCTTAGTTCAGAAGGGTTCTGTTGCTATCAGACTTACTTTGAAGATAAAGGTCTCATTGAAAACGGGGTTCAGGGTTTTCTTGTGGACTTTGGTATCAAACTTTTTCTTTTTGTCGGGTAGGATGAAGACCTTGACGTAGGGGTCAGAGGCTCCACCTGAATCCATGGACATTAGGTCTGCGCACTGGAGAATGCCAACCGTGAGCTGAGGAGCAAAGGGAGAGAGTGTTCGGTGTCAGTATAACGCTGAGAGAAGCCAAGTCAGGGGAAAACTATACCACTACCGCACATTTATCAATTCATTTATATTTGACATTTGCAGCCTGGTTACAGAAAGCAGGACTTTTCTCGCAGGTGCGATCCCAAACACGATTATGTATTTACTGCAATGCCACCAGAATGTCACCAAATGCAGAGTAGTTTTTCAACAATAGCACAGATAATCAGCATGCAGTAACATACATTTTCAGTATAATAACACATTTCTTCATAAGCAATGTAGAATAGAACTGTCAAAAGCCAACTACTGTTTCGTTATCAACAATGACTCATGCCGGAGTCCCTATTGAATGACTCAGCAACCCCCCCCCCCCCCCCCCCACACACACACACACACACTGATGTCAGTCAAGTACATACGTACTACTAGGCTCTTACATTAATACTGATTCTAACCTTTTGTACATTGCTATTCCCAAAATGATGATCCACAGATTTGTCTCTGTATGACATTTGTAGTTTAATTAATGTTTTTGGGGATATTTTAGTGAATATATAATTCAGTAGCTGTAGTTCCTGCAATGCTCATTGGGATAAACTTTTTCACGTGTTGAATTATTGAAGATGACCACCAATTGCTGAAAAATAAATTGTCTCTATCACTTTCAATCTCAGTAGCCCACAAAAAGAAATTAAACTTTAAACCATTCATTTGCTTCTCATAATAGTTTTGGTTTAAAGAAAAAAGCTCAACACAGACCTTGCCATCATTGAAGTCATAATCAATAGAATATTGCAGTTTTCCCAGTGGCTCTTCTTCTTTCTCCTCCTCCTCTTTCTCTTCCTCTGTCATCCCTGTCTCACCTTCATCCTCATCATCGTCCTGGTGTTTCTGTGGCATTGAAGTCAACAAATTGAACGGATAAGTCTCAGGGTCGGAGGGTAATAGTTTTGTGACGCCTCACCAAAGCATGCCACAGACTGCAAGCCTCCAGGGAGACAGGTGGTTAGGTTCCTGCTTACCTGCACAGAACACATTGGTGACAGACAGTAGCTTGCTCCCTACCCATGTGGAAAAGTTTCATAAAGGTTTTCTTATCGAGGGGCCAATTTTCATATTGAACAAGTTTTGTGTCAATTACTTACAAATCTTTTCCACTTGAGTAACATGTAAATTTTGATTAAGGATTCAGCAATCATATCTACTACAGGGTTTACAAACAGTGTGGTGAAACCCAAAAAGTGTTTGTCTCATTAGAGTACTTCCCCTTTTCAATGGTTTAGGCCAGTAGGCAGTTTAATTTACATGCTGATGCAGAACACTGAAAGTACGCCAAACGAAGCAACCTAAGCATCCGTGCATGCTAGTTCCCAAAAAATATCCTAGTGCATCTATTTAGGGGTTCTCATCTTAATTACAGTTTTATTTTTTTGACATATAATTTTGATTCACAGAAGGCGTGTTGCATGTTCCATGTTCAAGATAGCTGAGAACCCCTGAGGAACTAGCTGATGACAGCCATTGCTAATGCAGCATAATAAAGGCGAACATAACTCGATGTTCTGGACAAGAAGATGACTTTTATGTCAATGCTATCATACCTTACGTTGATACAAGCCAGATATGCATTTTGTGTTGAATTTGCTAAAAGCTTACAGGTCTATTGACAACGTTATTCTGTAATTAAGGGACATGTACCTCCGAATAACATTTTCTAATATCTGACCAACTCTCAAGTGTCCCTTTCCACTCAGCTCACCATTACTGCAGAACTGTGGGGCACCACAATCACTTTGCATAATAAAGAGCCGACGGTCTGATTATTCAAATTTTAATAGAGTTTCCCTAAGGTTACCCTGGCTGTATAATGTTTGATAATGCCTTTGTTATTACTTGATAAGCCAGCGCTTCTATCATTACTTGCTTCCTGATCTTAATCTGTAACTTTGGTCAACAACATTGTAGTGCAATTAAAAAATACAGTTATTTTTAGGTTACTTTCTACTACTTCTACTACATGCAGTTTGCCACTGTCGTCTTCCCAAACCACCAACCATGCTCCTTGTCACATGCACAGATTAATAGAGCAAATTGTGCTTTTCATTGTTCATTCTGGAGGCCAATACTTTTCATATTGGTGTGAGTTTGTCATCTTATGAACAATGTGTTAGTTCATTCTAGTTTCCTCTCTGGGGTTTATGGAAGACAGCATAGCTTTCCATTGTTACATTCTTAAGCCTTCACGTCAAAAAAAAAAAAATGAAAGATGAAGATTTTTATCTTATAAAAAGCAAGGAAGCTACGACTTTCATTCCATGAAACCCCCCTCTGCCAAGGGGCCAGAAATCACCCATGTGAGCCGTCCACCTACCGTAGGGCGGGGTCCACCACAGTCAAGAAACAGGGACACACACAAAACAGATACACAGTGAGAAGGAGCAGAGCAGAGAGAGAGGAAGAGTTTCAACTCACAAGACACCATTAACACTTCACAACACAACAAGAGAGAAAGACACTTGACAACACCAGCATAATGAAAAATGACACCCTCATTTTCTGCCCCTCTGCGAATTACCCCCTTCCCATTATTAGAGGCATCTTTCACAAGTTGGGGAAAATTCATTGTAATAATCTGTCACCGATAACCGGACCCCTCTTTGTGATATAATTTGATATATGCAACATGGAATTAACAATTTGGATTTCCAATTCTAATTTAGTTCTGGCTTATTGTGCTCTGCCTGTCTCTGTATAGGCCTGGTCCTGTACTGGCCTATAGCTGTCTGTACAGTCTATATGCTCACACTGTACATGAGAGTACATTGCACATTAAACCATACAATTACCATAGGTATAGGGCCATTATTATCTAGGTAAACATACCCCAATTTAAACGTTTTCATGAGAGTCATCCAGAGTACCCATAACCTGTTAGGTCACTCGTGTGTCATTTTTCATCTTAGTGAACCACAATGGATTGCATTACATTTTTTAAACGACCACCACCACAACATCAAGAGAACAGAGGTTAAAAGGGGCTCTCCTTGTGTTTTCCTACAGTAAGTGCTGCTGTTAAGAGATCAAGGGGAATTAAAACAGAGCATGACATATGACCAGTTACATGTGACATATTTAGACACGTTTTGGGAATATAAACCTGAACATATTACTTGTTTGCGTTTGTGTCCAACAATGTTCTTTATCCAGCAACATTTTTTGGGATGACAGAAGCACTAGCTGTGGTTCATGTTGTTGCTAAGTAACGCGCTTATTTTTAAATTGTACCTTTGTTTACAGTTTACAGTCATTTGCATGCAGAAATTAATATTGTATGTAAAAAATATGAGGCCCATTAATATCAATTACAAGAAAAGCTCTGGTGAACACAAGCATGATCGCATAATAAACAACAATAGACGTAGAATACAAAAGAGATAAAAGAGAATTTAGAAAACAAACATTTGGAGAGCAGCAAAAAAAAAAACAACAGCCTTACAAATCCTCAGGGGGTACCCATGTGGTATTTATTGACGACTTGTAAAAAGCGTGGGGCATCGTACCTCGCCGCCCTGCATGTCCTTCATGTTGAAGCCGTCCTTTCCCTTTTTGCCTTTTTTGTTCTTCTTCTTCTTCTTACAGCAGCACTTCTTAATGATGCAGAAGCAGCATGTGAGGATGAGCAGGCCAGCTACCACAGCGATGGCAATGAGGGCCCATGGAGGCACTGGGATTACAGGCGCACACACACACACACACACACACACACACACACACACAACCACAACACCAGACAGAGAAAACAGCTAACCTAAACTGTACGGATAATGTCTTTAGTATTTCCTCGAACACAAGTCAGGGCCCTTCGTTTAAGGCCAATTAAACACAGTACAACACATGTTTCAGGTAGAATGATTTTTCAAGGAACTCAAACAAACTACATGAAAAATTATCCTTTTTGAATGTGATTGAACTTTGACTTACGTGGGATCTTATCTATCTCGTTTAAGAACTTGCTCTTGATTTCTTCAAACATGTCGTTCTTGCTGATCTCCGTGTTGTTACCGACGGGGCCCGCGGGCTCAGCCACGGTGGTGGCCACATCAGGGGCCGGGGCCGAGGTCATAGTGCTCGTGCCTGTGGGCTCCGCCTTGATGGCCTCTGGCTTCTTGAACAGATTGAACTTCATCTTCAAGGACTAGGCTGCAAACAGAGTCCCTGTGGGTGTGCACACGCATAAAGAGCGGGGAAAGACTATTAGAAATGACTGTGGTACGTAGAACAGACAGTGCAAAAAGGATTGGACACTAGACAGAAGGTCAGGAAGGGGAGTTAATAGAGATCATAGGATAACATAAGACATGTGAAGGGATTTTGAATACTGTATATTTGTTGGATATTTTTTACCTAGCCAAAAACTATTTATACGTATTTTTGCCAGTTAGGAAACAAATGAGGATCATCAGCAAACCCCAATGAGTGAACTAAAGGAATTGAAAAAAACACTGTCATTGATGTCATTGGGAAGGCCTTAAATTGACGAGACTGGTTACGAAAGTTGCAGTGAACTCTTGGCACACTGCTGGAAAGGATTTATTAGCAGAGTAACAGCTTTCCGCTAACAAAGTAACAAAATGGAGGCTCTCTCTGGTGAGTCAGCATTGTGGCCCAAGTCTCGGCCTCTGTACATAAGATTTACCAATGTATGATAGCATTGCTGTAGACACCGGTGAATGATCAGAAGGCATCTTACTTTAACTTGGAATCACAAAAATAAATACATTCATATGACAAACAAGAAAATTATGCATCAATGGCAATGATATCAGATTCTGTTAGTGTAGCCTTATGTACCTAGAGAAAAGTCCAAATTAAACACAGACCATTTTCAGTCAGGGATTTAACAAGATCCATTATGTGTGCAAGCACCCATTTTACTTGGAGTAGAAAGTCTGCTTGATATAAAAGCTCTCCATCAGAAATGACACCAAACCACTTGGATATGATATGATAATCCCCATTCTCTGCAGAATTGACCAGAAACTGAGGTGATTATATCTCTGTGTTAGAAGCAATGATCTCCCTAAATTGAATTGAGCCTCCCATGTGTAATGTTTTTCAGGGGGCTGATTTAAACAGGATCACTGGGAAAGTATTGAACACTTTGAATAGTCTAATGATGTAAACGTGAGACATAAAATTAAAAACAATTACTCAGGAACATATACATTTGTTGTCTGCATAATAAAGATTTAGCTTTTGTCAAATGCACCATAAATACATATATTATTATGTATATATATACAAAATACATTTCAAGTAACTGCTGGATTCCTTTATTGAATCATTAATGCATGCATGTCCTGTTCCCTAAATTATTTCCTCAAGAGATACACTTACAGCAGCACAATCCAAATGGTTGCAGGGGAAAGTCATAAAGTGAAGATAGTTGAGTGGAAAGCAGCTGTGCACTGTTCTAGTTAAAAATACAGCTGTTGTACTTCTTACAAGCTCACAAACTCAATCGCTGCTATCATAGCAGGTAAGTTGTTCACCCATGACCGTTGATGGATGTTTTAAATTCAAGTTATCTCTTATAACAGCTTACAACTGCTCTCCCTAGAGCTGCATATCTTAGAGACAATGCCAAAATGTATATTCCTCGGAGCAGATTTGGCCAATAAAAATAACAGGAGGCAGTGTAAACAGATTGCAGATACTTTGCATTTTATTATTCTTAATGTAGATGACAATGACACTGCTTTCAGAATCTGTTAGTGTATATATTAAGTCGTACTGAAAATATAAAAAAGGAAGAGACACGTGCATTACCCATAAAAATTTGAGTGTTTGCAAAAAGGTTACGAATCCAGTCCAGAGAACAATTTGATTTGTTTTGTATGTGTGCAAGAGAGAGCGAGAGAGAGAGGAGAGAGCGAGAGAGAGAGAGAGAGAGAGAGAGAGAGAGAGAGAGAGAGAGAGAGAGAGAGAGAGAGAGAGAGAGAGAGAGAGAGAGAGAGAGAGAGTGAGAGAGAGAGAGAGAGAGAGAGAGAGAGAGAGAGAGAGAGAGAGAGAGAGAGAGAGAGAGAGAGAGAGAGAGAGAGAGAGAGAGAGAGAGAGAGAGAGAGAGAGAGAGAGAGAGAGAGAGAGAGAGAGAGAGAGAGAGAGAGAGAGAGAGAGAGAGAGAGAGAGAGAGAGAGAGAGAGAGAGAGAGAGAGAGAGAGAGAGAGAGAGAGAGAGAGAGAGAGAGAGGGAGAGAATGCACCAAGCTTCCCAGAGGTTTTTCATCTTGCTCTAAAAGTGCTGGGAGAAGAACGATCTGTCTCAGTTTAGCAGACAGGCAATTTCAAGTCACCATCTAAATGAGCAAGCAAGACAAGTGGAAAACATATCTAGCTTCATGGCTGACTAACACATTGTCTTCATCTGGATTGCATGTCTTACAATGAACGCTGACTGACACACACGCACAGATCTACCAACCATGCCTGTATGGCCAACAAAAAGATCATTGTACACATGCACACTGCACATCTATAAATTGTCATCTTTGTGATTATGGAGATAATGACAAGTCTGTTTAGTATACAAAACATCCTGAAAGAGTTGTCTCAAGTGACTATGACTCATACTAAAGCTGTGACCAATTATACCGCCTTACAGTACTCTGGACCCATTGCAACAGTATGCCATCAATGTTCTCAGATTGTGTGTTCAGACAACCATGAAGCAACCAACAATGAAAAATAAAATGGACGCACAGTAACCACTTTTTTGTTGACTCATAGGCTATAAATCAATACAAATCAATTTGCATCGGCAACAAAAGGCTTCCAAGTCCTGTCGAGTCCCCTGAGCTTTCTGTCTGCTTATTATGTTAACCTACAAGATTAAGTGAGATCGTTTAATTGTACATTAATATAAAATACATCCAGAGCCTGTTGTCGCTAAGCAAACTATTTAGTCCCCCACACCCTGTCTGCAGCCAGAATGGCCAGTGATGTTTTACCAATCAAATAATTAATTGGCCAGTGGCCAGTCTCACATCCCAGACTGACAGATTGGAAGGGACAAACTGTCGATTGCTGCACTACTCTCTCTCTCTCATTCTGGGATACACGAGGAACTCATTACGTAGCAAGAATACACATCACCAAGGCATACAAATACAAGATAAACTGTCACTCACTTTATCTCTGGTAGATCTTATTTAAAACAACTGAAATACAGAATTTTGAACTTTGGGCAAAAAGCGAGACTCATCCTAATGTTTCTGTCATAATTGCAATTGCTATTAAATGAAACCATAATTAAACTGGTAAATGGTCCTTAAAGGTAGGTATCTTTCTTCCCTCACCTCACTTCCCCCACTAACCATAGATTGGCATGTAGTTATTACTAAGAAGGGTTTCATAACATATCTTCACCAAGAATCTTGATATAAATGACTGTTTATAAGTAAGGGTGAAAGGAAGGTTGAACCCTCTTTCTTGCTACAGTCTAATATTTACTGCAGCTATTCTCATCTAGATCCATGCAGTTCGTCTATACTGCAAATTAAAGGCAAAACAGCACAGGTGCTGTGGCAGTTGCATAATAAGAACAGGAACGAAAACAGTCTGCATATGCCAGAACAGCTCCAGTGCTCTTAGAACAGTTCATTTACTTTTTGGCAACAAACTATCATACCCTAGAAAGAAGCTGTAACATATCTGCTCAACTTTCCACAGCACATATATGTTATCATTACAGCACCTAGGAAAGAAATCAAATCAAGATAGCAGAACTTACCAGTGAAATGTATTGTTCCACCCAGGAAGGTAGGCCCTTCCGATATCAGTATGTGGAAGGGCTGACGTTTCAATACCGTAGTAACATCCCCTGATATCTCCCATAAGCAGAGACTGCAGTCTCCCCTCCAGTTCTCTCTGCTGCAGCACTACAGTACTGCCTTTCTCTCTCTCGCTCTCTCTCCCCGCTCTCTCTCGCTCTCTCCCCGCTCTCTCACTCTCTCTTTCTCTCTCTTTCTCTCTCTCTCTCTCTCTCCTGTGCAGACGGTCTCCCCTCTTCCCTTAACTCCCCAGATTTCCCACCTACCTATCTCGATGACTTTCCTCCTCTCTGTCTTTACCTCGGCACACACACGCTCTAGCGCTTTCACTTTGTCCCTCTCATTGGTGATGCTGGTCACAAAGCGAAATGCAGTAGGCTTTGCTTTGGTCTGGCGTCAGAGCGCAATCATAAAAGATCAATATGCAAAAGCCTTGCCAGGGGACACATACTCAGTAGAAGACAAAGGGCTCAGTAGAAGAAGTGTGTAAAAAAAAGGGTGTGAGTTGTGGAGCAAGATGTTCTATCTCTAATGATGCTCTAGCTCTACAAGTTGTAGAGGATGTAACTAGGAAAAGAAGGAAGGAGAAAAATTACAAGAGGAGGATTGCTGCTTAAACTCTTTAGGTCATTCTGATGTGTCACTATGGTAACACCACAGGGTTGTTAAAGCCCAGAATAACCAACGTGACCATGCATGTAATGTTATCACAGTCCTGCCACCACTACCTGGGCAATTGAGGAGTTGTACTGTATTCACCCAAATTTAACATTTCTTACTTCATCTCAATCCTCAGAGTCATCTACAGTAGGCCTACTGAAAGCAATGAAGAGATTCCATCAATAAGACATAATAGATTTCCATCTTTAAGGCGTACCACGCCAAACCATCGTTTGATCAATATGCTAGCAACAAACATATCAGGACACTTCTAATATCACAGTACAGTCTCCACTGTTTAATTATTTGAAGACAG
This sequence comes from Galaxias olidus, assembly GCA_026901105.3. Lineage (NCBI taxonomy): Eukaryota > Metazoa > Chordata > Actinopteri > Galaxiiformes > Galaxiidae > Galaxias > Galaxias olidus. The sequence goes on from JAPMUY010006667.1 coordinate 34,247, forward strand.
TAGGTTTCTAAAACCATAAAAAAATAATAAAAAAATTTCGTTCATTTTTATTTGACATCATCACTGTAAGAAGAATTCATTTTACACTGATTTACTTTACTTAACTTGAAAACGGTTTTTAATCCTTTGAAATGCTTTCATAATTAATTTATTCAAAAACGTTTGTGAATAAATTGAAAAGACACCACCCTTTCCCAAGATCAAGATTGTGTTTGTGTTTTGTATAGGCATATAGTCATTCATTTCAAAAGGAGAAGTCTGTCATGTTAGAAGTGTAGCAGCTGTGCGGTGTAAAATTGATTGCCCCATGATACTGGTGTGACCTCTCTCGGGGTATGAATTAGCCTGGCAATGACATAACCCACTTTCATCCTAAAGTCTGACCTACATGTACCAAGCTGTGACACACATATCTATTGTGCCTCAGTATTTTCTTATTGTTACTGTTACTGTGATGTATACTGTTTCATGTACACTGTATACTGTATTATTTTCTAGGTATTGCACAATAGCTGATCACAACAGCCTTGATCTATTCATATATTGTTTAATGAACAATAATTAATGTTGAGTGAAATTATATAGGGCATTTACAGTCAAAAGCGTATAAATACACTTTAGATGTATTAAATGTGTAGAGATGAAAGAAAGCATGAAGGCAATGGAAATTTTAAAAAAGAACTGATGTTGAAGAATTGGGTCTAGTGGCTCCATTTTCAGATTTCCTGAACTAAAAAGAGAATCCCAAAAGACTGGTTTATAAGAATTGTACAATATATTATTTTAGAAAATGAGCAAAACTGCAAAACGTGTTGGAAAGCTTCATCAAGCAAAACCATGTTCACTATCTCTATCAACTGTTTGGGATTTAAAACTCAAATCTGCCGTTATTGAACAACAGATCTCAGAGAAGAGAAAGAAGGCAACATCTTGTAGAAAAAGTCAAATAAATTATTTTAGAATAAATAAATAAAAAGCTTGGTTATAGGGGAATGAAGTAATGATTTGTCAGTGTTTGACCCTTTGTAGCAATGCAATATAATACAAAATAAAATAAAAATGCCTCAGACAGTTACGACCGTGTTTGAAAAGTCGCCATAGAAACCATTCAATGGACAAATTTACAAGGTCAAAACGCAGCTGAAGTGTCAACTACACAGGGACTCCAATTGGCTCCCTCAGGATTCCAAAATGCACCATGGGATACCTGCTGCCCAACTCTCTCGCTTCCTGTCACTTTATCTGTTAAACGAGCATCCTAAACAAACTGCGCTGTTTGATCCCCACAAGGAGGATCCAGCCCAAGGGACTGCTGAGCTATGGGTCAAAATCCTGACAACATGACTGCAATCAAAGGCAGAGATAATGACACCAATGTGTGGTTGTAATTAATTACATTTGGTCAATGCAATTTGGAGCACATCTCACGCTCTCCTCTGTGGCGGCAAGGAGGATGTAGGAAAGACTGCACCGTCTATGGTTTTGCAGGCGATGCTTGCTGCAATGCAGGGGTTTAACATAGAAATATGAAGCTAGAGAGAGCACAGGCACAAGGTAGCCTGTCTGTACCTCTCCATGCTCCGCAGCTTGCAAGCTTTCTCTTTCCTCATTCTCTCTCTAGTCTACATCCTTTTCCTCATTTTGTATTACTCTTTGGCTTACACACTCAGATACACATACGCACGCACGTACACGCACGCACGCACACACACACACACACACACACACACACACACACACACACACACACACACACTCCCATGCACGTACACGCATACACACACTGCACACACAGCACTCTGATCACTGACGAGTGCTTGTAGCTGTACACACAGTAAACAAGAAGTGCCATATGGCTGGCTCTGTAGTATGTGTTTGAGGCTCTTGCCAGGAGCAGGGCTCTTGGTAAGATGGTGGGGAACTCACTAACACATTGTCAGGCAATTTATGTTTTACACAGCATTACATGTTGATATCCCAGTTTCACAATTTTAAGAATACGGTCAGAATCCAGCGATATGAGCAAAAACCCAATGGGAAACAAATAAGCTCTTATAGATAATGGTGAAAATCAAATTACCAAGCTTGTATTGGCAGGTGAAAGACAGGAAAGAACATGTTGTGTTTAATTATATAAAATGGCTTGAATAATTATAACTGTGTTGTTTTACTTTCGTACTATGACCCATTCAATTATTGACCAATGATGTCTTGATGCCTGGTATCCAATGTCACATAATAAAATGACATTATCCTATGATAATATAATCTTTCCAAACATGAAATAAACCCTTCTGCAATTATATCCTGCTTCAACCTAGTTTTGTGAATATGGTGACCATTTCTTTGATATCTGAGGCATGCTTTAATCATGTCTTTTTTAATTCATTTTCCCTTGGGCTTTATTTCAGTGTGTCTAGTGGATATATAGTTTTGGTCATTTGAAAGTAGGTTTCAGGAAAAGAGTAATTGAAAAATGAATGATTTTCTGTGAAATTTATCTCTTTCAGTTAATTACAACAAAAGCTCTCTGGCCAATATATTTAATTAAGGTTAGAGACATTTTAGCAAAAGCCTGAATAATTAATGAATGGTCTGTATTAATCATTTGATTTTATTTGTAGGTTCATAGCAGCATTTCAATAATTTAACTATTTAAATATCTATAGAAAAATGTGTACCTTGGCTTAATTCATATTGATGTAAAACAAATATATGGTTAATACAATGAAATCTCCCTTTTTCATTTAATCTGAGCAAACTCAGATGTTTGACTGTTATGTAAGTTAAACCTGTAATATCCAACAGACATCATAGCCTATTCCCCAAGGCAACATTTACGTACGTAATATGCATACTATAATTGAATCATAAATTATCAAAGAAAGAGCTAACCAAAAAACATATATTTTTTATTTATAATAATACAATGCAGCAATGCAATGGTAGAACCATTAGCTTGTCAAAGTGTGCACATACTTGATTTTTCCATATTTGTTCTTCACTTGTACAATGCAAAAACGCCGTGGAGATAAAATGCTAGTGGTAATATTTGTATGGGTATAAAAATGTGCCTTTGTGGAAGGACAAAACTATATAGTTCAGATTGGTTGAAAAGGTTCCACTGGTATGACTTTGTGGACTTCACTTGGAAGGTTGCACAAATTAGGCCAGTCAGACCTTTGGTCTGTTTCTTATTCTCAATCCTGTTTCTCTACCTTCCTTATATTGTTCCCTCCCCTTTCACCAGATCACAAATCGTCCCATGTGTACACACACGAACACCCACACCCACACAAACATATATACTTGCGCATAAGCACATAGACACATACTAATGTGTGCACAGTTCATACACTCACGTGAACACACACATTATTCTTGTCCTTCCCTGCAATTCCGAAAATAGCTTGACCGACTAGGGTAGAAAGAGAAAAGAGAGAGAAAGTGAAAGAAAGAAGGGAATGGAGAAAGAGCGATTTGAAAAGATAGTGATGGAGAGAGAGATAAGACAGAAAAAGGGGGAGAGAGAGAGAGAGAGAGAGAGAGAGAGAGAGAGAGAGAGAGAGAGAGAGAGAGAGAGAGAGAGAGAGAGAGAGAGAGAGAGAGAGAGAGAGAGAGAGAGAGAGAGAGAGAGAGAGAGAGAGAGAGAGAGACTACACAATCCATCAGTACCCCAACTGAGAGTGGGTTGCCCCACAGATCTAGGCCATTTTGACAGAGTACTGAGATAAAAACAAACTAATAGAGACAGACACTCGCTGTCTTATTACCTCACATCTTTATACAAATTACTGAAGTCTCTACAAACTACTACCAAACATATTTCATCTATGGTTTTGTGCCTTTGTCTCTCGTGACTTTTGGTTACTACCGACAAACCAAACATTAAATACAGGGCAGCCAAGTTTATTTCTGTTTTTGTATATAATAGGTTACGCAGCACACCGTGATTGTAATTATGCAATTAACATGCATTGCATGCATGCTTTAGTGCTGACTGTGTGGGGAACTAATAATTCCAGTTCTAGACTGAAATCACAAGTGATAGAATGACCAACTATATTATGACATGAAAATGCAGGCATCCTGCATTGTTTTGTTCTAGTAGGATGTAGGATTTCGACACAGAGTGACAGAGTAAGACAGATCGACATCATTAGGGATGGTCTTACTCAGCATTTGTGAAAGGCCAGCTGGTGCTTTTAACTTGATTGAGCTACATTTTCTCTGGACTTATTTTATGTACCTGTATTAGAATCTAAAAAAATATTTTCACCAGAATATTAGATATTATTATTTTTGATAACCACGCTGAGCTCTTACCAGCAGAGGGCAATGTGACTGTTCTGCTCTTTTTGGCAAAAAAACAAACAAACAAAAAAATCAATCCATCCATCCATCCATCATAGAATATAATTTTCAATTGTCTGGTGCCCTTGCAAATAGTCATGTACATTTCAATATCATCCTATCATTCCATTATTTAATAGAAATGCAACTTTAATAGACTTGTTTGTTTGAGTTTGTTGTACACCATCAAGGGGGGGGGGGGGACTGGGGATACCACACTGTCGAAAGTGTTTGTGCTGACGGAAAGAGAACAGAAGAAGGTACAACACTGGTATCCCGTGCCCTACATCATCTCTTATAGCTCTACTATGATCATGTAACATGTTGACTGGACAACTATAACAATACATGATACTACAGTAATGGATGGTTATCTTCAAAGTGTCTTACAAATACTGAATTCAGTAGGTAAATACAACCCTAAATCAGTTATTGCAGTTAGATGAGCATTGATATCAAAATCACATTCGATAAGAAAATAAATACTATTTTCCAAAGAAAATTACAAATATTGCGTTCGACTAGATTTGATAGATACTACTACCGATTCAGAAGATCAAGGTTAATAGAATGCACAAACAGCAGACACAAAGGTACAGACTCTACAGACCTTTTAGTTCTTGCTCAAACTTGCACTTGGCAGGTCTATGAATTGTCCCCTGCAGCACACTAAATTGATCTCTACAAACTATTGATCGGGCTGGTTCAGATGGGGACTGCAGAATGTGACAATGCTGCCTTGAACCATGGTACCAACACAGATGCCATTATTAATTATCAGTGAGCTTGTATCAGTGAACAATTTTTTATTTTTATTTGAAATGTATAATTACAATTGTCCAAATGTGTGAGATTATAACAGGCCGGTAAATAATTTTGAGGTTATTACTTTTCATTATGTTTGATTGCTTTGAAAGGCTGATGGCGAGTGCTTAAATCACACGCCTCACATTATCAGCTAGGTGCAGCCATATTACAATGAATGTGTCAAGACCCTTTAATGAGCGATTTGCTTGGTCTCTCGATTGTCTTGGGAAGGTCAAAACGACTTGAACTTGCCAGCCACACACACACAGTTTGCATTGAGTCTCCTCTTTCTTGCTGCTGTCAAGCTGCAGTCACAAGGCAAAGGGAAACCCTCTCCAGGAGGAGGAGAGCTGTGCTGATGGAGCTCACATGCAGGACATGGATTGAACTGCGTTTACACACAGCCATGTTCAAGTTAACAGATGAAGTGTTAAGGCAGAATACTGTAACATAACCCTTAACATGTCACTTTTGCAAAAAAAAAAAAACACCTTCCATATCTGCACAAAGATCTCACAAAAACAACTTTGAAAATATCGATGCCAGCAAAGTAAGTTTTTATTGTATTGCACCAAGGTCAAGCAAAGACTAGGCTGATAGGTGTCCTAAACAAAGACAAATAGTCTGCTTTTTATGTCCAGCCACGTATAACCATTCTCTTACTGTAATACAGTAATTTCAAGTTCAAGACTGTAGATACCACTGACGTGAGACAAGTGTCTCATCAGCCATCAGATCTTCAATCTTCACTGTATACAACTCTGTGTGAGCGTGTATGCACTCTCTCTCTCTCTTTCTTTCTCTCTCTCTCTCACTCTCTCTCTCTTTCTTTCTGTCTCTCACTCTCTCTCTCTTTCTTTCTGAGTCTGTGTGTATGTTTATGTGTGTCTGTAAGTAAGAGATGGGCGCAGCATGTAGGGTCTGTATGTGAGAGAGTGTGTGAGCTACAGTAGCTAGATACCTATTAAAATACCTGTCCTGTGCCATAAGAAGGTATTTTAAGTACGTACTCCCTCTACGAGAGTCATAGTCATGTGCCCACAGTTACCCTGGGGCGCGTTCAAACTGCTGAGCGACCTGGTGTCCCGACAGCCAAACAACGCAGAGACCATCTCCTCATAAAAACACCAGCATGCAGTGCTTATGAACATTTCAAAGTAGAACGACTGTAAGCTGTGCTAAATAAAACTGCTGACTGCTCTGTATTTTTTTTTTTACCTTTGAAAGTGTTTTGGTCATATGGAAACAGTGATGCAGTGAAGCATACCTTAATGATGAATTAATGTAAAAAAAGATTTGTTGGATAGAATAATGTTAGAATAGCCTCCAATATCCATTACTATTAATGATTGGTCCGTCTACAACAACACTTCAAAGATTTCTACATGACGAGCAGAAAATAAAACAGCTGCATTATTTTTCACCGCCACTGTAGTGTCCTTCAGTAGTCACGAAGCAGAACGAAACATTTAGCAATGCAAAACATTTTTGTAAGTTAAAACATTACAAACTGCATAATGAAAATATTTACTGTGTAAGTGCATGGTTCGTTCAAATGAAAACCTTGGTTTAACCGTTAAGAGGGCGACTCAGTCCATTATGCTGTAATGTACTGGCTCTTAGACGAGGCCCTGCATTCTAGCTTGCTCAGCAGATCTGACCTTGCGTGCACCCCCCCTTAAAGCATTTGATGCTCCAGTTCTGGGCTGTTCCTTTCTAAAATGTTTCCTGCCCCTTAACGACGGTAATGCAATTACTATAGTGAAATTTACTTAATGACTCTCTAAATCAAATACAGCCTTGATTAGTCAATCAAAAGGAAGTGATCAATTATAAATGTCATTGTCGTTTTGATCATTTCAGTTTCTATTAACATTAATATCTTCCTTCCAACAAGAAAGGAGGATGTCAAATCACGTAAGGAGCTCTCTAGTTACAATTCAATTAAAGAAATATGATGCACAACTATCTCTAAAAACTTTGCGTGTTCTCTGAGGAAATTTGTGGAGTGCAAGTGTTTTCAACACTTTAATGGTCCCATTTTAAGTTCTTACACTCCACACACACTGGCAACTATTATGTAACATAATACCGCAGCATAGTATGAAGCTACGCACTAGGACAGGGAACTGCCCCCATGCTGAAAAAGTTATTCCCCGGAAGCCTTATTTTTCCTCTGCAGTGTCTCCTTGCATTAAAAGCAAAGTGACGATAACATTTTAACTCAATCTCATTGTCTGCTATAATTACCCACAACCATTTTTTTCCCTTCACACTTTCCCTCTCGGCAATTGCCTCTTTACATGCAGGATCTTTGTAATGAGGCTGGGTACCTCTGTGGCCAACGGATAAGAGCAGGCTTTCACTGTACTGTACGGAAGAAAACGCTGCTTACCTTCAACCAGGACTGGCTGATTCCTGAGAAAAGTAAAGAATGCTACAACGCCTGCAGGACAGCAGGCTAATACTCCTGAGAGAAAAAAAAGTACAATGTTGAAAGTAGTTTGGTTTTATCCCACTAAAATCTCTGGCACAGTGTACTGCCAGGTCCCAGTGCCCTCACACACACACATCCACACTCACGTTAAAGAGTTGCCAGAGCCTACTGTATGTTTGTGCTGCTGAGTCAATCAGGTGCGAAAGAGAGGAAAAGCAACCCAAATGCACATTAGCATTCTCACACACTGCAAATCAGCGGCCGCATCAGAGCTTGTGCAGTTCCACTGCTGTATTTCCCGGCACTGTTCACCCATTGGCTGAGAAGCTACTCAATACAATTCCTTCTAGTCGTCAATTGGGGGGTTGGGGGGTTTTCTATGGCGCACTGAGAACTCAGCTGATCGTCCTCCGTTTCTTCTGCTCCCGTTCTCTCCCTCTCGCCCTCTCTCTCTCTCTCTCTCTCTCTCTCTCTCTCTCCCTCTCTCTCTCTCTCTCTCTCTCTCTCTCTCTCACCCTCCCTCTCATGCTCTCTCTCTGTCTCACACACAGACATGCACACATCCTTGCACTATTTCTCTCAAAGCACACACACACACACACACACACACACACACACACCGTGGGGAGTGCTGAGCTTTTAAAATCCGACGCAGGCAAAAAGCAAAGGGAGGAGAGAGGAGTAGAGAAGGGGAATCAATGATGTGCGGTGAGAGGGGAGAGGCAGTGCAGGAGGCTGAGCTCACCGCTACCACGAGCCAGCTCAGAGCGTCAGGCAGCAGCGTAGCTATGCTGGAGCAGATTCCACTGAGGTTTGTGAGGGAAAGGGAAAAAGGAAAAAGCCAGTGGTAAAGGGAGGAAGTGTTACCAATCTGCCTGGGCTAGCTCTGCTACTGTAGTCAGGGGGGGGGAAGTAAGAAACATGAGGATTGTTCATCAGCCGCGGTCAGGTACTCTGGTTGTGAGACTCGGCAGCAGCAGCAGCAGCAGAAAATGTCTCGTTTCGTCCTCATTTACAGTCCTCCAACATGCACCCCAGTGAATAATTTAGCACAGCAGAAGGTGGGGCGTTGAGCTACAGGACGGGACAGGAGCAACACAACCCAATGCAGAACACTGATGTTACTGTACCTCATTACAGATGCTTAGCGCGTAGCGTTCAACGGTGAACGCACCTCACAAGACAGGTGCAATGTTAAAAACTTACTGTGATGTGACAGGCTGTATTCTGTAATGATGTAATGCTCTAACATACATCCGTGTTTTTTAATTATCTTAAATAATAAAGGGATTGATCATCTGAGTGATATGTTTCCATTACAAGTCATGAACAATAGTTTGTGAATGGGCGACAGTTTGTGAGTGGGCCTTGTCTAAATGATCTTAACACTGGATGCAGTTGACTGCCGTGCAGCTATCTACAATCCAGTGCTTTAGTTTTAATATAAATTAACTTCTGAAATCAATATATTGCTCTAGTTCTGGAAACATATTGGGACAACTGAATCAAGCAGGCACTCCATGCTCATGACATGGGCTTGGCATGTCCCTGAAATTCACATAGACAAACAAAAAGGCAGCACCTTTGTACAGTAGATCTTGTCCAACTGATTTAAAAACAGTTCAGGGATTTACCACAAGGCATACAGGTACAGAGCGTGGATAGAGATAATACTATGGGTTTAAAAAGAACTCTCTGTTTCTGGTAGTGGGTCCTTAAATATTTTCTTGTAAAAGAAAAAACACAGTACATTACAATGGCTGACGTTTCACCATTAAACTTATTGCACTTCCTGGGAACCTTGCCAACACACTTTAACAAATGGCAGGCTTTCATCCAGAGGGAGGATGTGTCATTTCATTGCCTTTAAAAATACCCTTGACGCAGCAGTCATTAGTTACAAACCCGGCACAGTATACTGTAAGAAATCGGAACACAACCAACATACAAAACCCTTGTGTTTTATGAACTATCTTTTCCATAACGTAGCCATTCCCCAATACATCCTATATGGGCATAGGTTTGCATGATTTACTACAATCCCACATAAAGGAGGTGGAGCAAAAACAGCTGTTGTGTGCATCATTTTGGGTGAGTCAGGAGTGTTTGCATTGAGGTTACTAGGAACAATTGCTTCATCTGGTACTCCCTAGTACCCACATCAAATCTGTTACCAAACTGGCCTTCTGTCACTTCAAGAACATCACTAGACTCCGTCCTTCTCTCTCCGACCCAGTGGCAGAGACCCTCATTCACGCCTTCATCACCTCTACTACTGCAACGGAGTTCTATTTGGGGATCCTTGTAAAACCCTGAATAGGCTCCAGTACGTTCAGAACTCAGCTGCAAGGGTTCTCAGCCAAACCAAACCCTGGCAGCACATCACCCCCACTCTCATGCACCTTCACTGGCTCCCTGTCAAGTTCCGTATCACGTTTAAAATCCTCCTCCTCACATACAAATCCCTTCACACCCTGGCCCCACAATATATCTCTGACCTCCTACTCCCCTGCATCCCCTCATGCACTCCTCATGGGTCAAATAAATGACTTGAAGCAAATATTTGGGAGGATAGATTTAGGGCCTCTTGCCGTATTGTGCGGCGATTTTTATGATTTTACTTCACAGTAAGGTCAGTAGAGGGGGCAGTTGTCTCAGAGTAAGACCTTTGCAGTTTGGGTCATAATGAGATGATTGGCTACCACACACTGGACACACAGAAACCCATAGAGGCCGCCATATTTCCACCTATTTATAGTGGTTCACTAGTTAAATCAATGACACTGACCTTGGCCAATAGTGGTGATACTGCTTACCTCAGACAAAACTTTTATGATGATTTGATTATAAAACAACACCTGGGTACCTATAATTTAATTGTAATTTAAGTTAATTTTTAATTGTATCAAATATTTTGTTTTTAATTGTATCAAAAATGTCTCCATTGAGTTAAGAGTGTAAAGTGAAAGTTGGTGTGGCTTACTAATTCCAGCCAGCCACTTGGCCAAACGATACCCTAAACTCTTTGAGGTACAAGCATATTCACAAATATATCTATGGCAATAATCTACATATCACTGGCACCGAGGCCTGTGTCACTATTCCAATGACTCCACGGTCGTGTAGTTATGAGACCGGAACATTCCCCGCTCCTTGAGGTCTAAGCATAACGGTATGCACATGGTGTTCCTTTCTGCATGTGCCAGAGATACAGCGAGCACTATGCTGTGAATTCATTCTCACTGTCGCTAACCAGCCACCAGTTTGATTCTGGACTATGTAGCCTCACATCACCTGATGGCTTTTAAAAATATAAGATGCATCAGAACAAGTGATAGTTTCTTGTAAAGTATAGGTGTATACACTGTTTAAATAACAAAATGTATAAAACAAAAACAATACTGAAAATATTTATTGGTACAAACATTTAGATTTTGCACATTGCTCTCTGGTGAATATTAATGAGTTGATTATGTAGAATTATTGGTGCACACTTATAAAGAGACATAAAATTCAACAACTCTGTCATACAATAAACAAATGTTATGCTTTTGATACAAAGACAGTCTCTGAGATCTGAGTCGGTTGTAGGACATGGACTATATAATCATATGTTAGCTGTCATAAATACAATCCACTTGATGTTTCATCTCAAACATTAGCATAATCTAGGATATGATTCAGACGTCAAGGCAACAACCATGCCATTGTTTGTTCTCCAGTCATATGTACATGTTCACTCAGGAAACCAGCACCTTCTTGCTGAAACACAAACAGAAAAGAAAAACAAATTAATACAAAAGTTAAATAATGAAAATACCACATTTAGCTTTCGGAGCGTTGCTAAGTGCTCTTTTGGCCATTCTAAAGGTGGACGTACCGTTCCTTCTAAAGACCTCATTCCTTTTGCTCCTAATTTGGGACTGCAACAGATGCAGATAGGCAAATAACAAGAAACAGGTGTGTTACATTGTCGCCCAGTTATAGCACAGCCTCTACGGTGTTCAAATTCTGAAGAACTGGAATGAAGGCCTCAAACAATTATACTTGTTTTTTTATGTGTAAATGTAACATTTAATTCAAACATTACACAGGCAATGTCCACAAAGTTAGTTGAAACTGAAAGAAGTACATTAAAACCTGCGTCTTACAGTACTTAGTATGTCCCTTTGCAAGAAGTTCTAAATTAGTGACACTAAATTGCACCGTCTCATTGGTCCTGGGCTTACAGCTGAGTCAAGGAAATGTGAATAAGTCTCCGAACTGAGTGCATGCCAGAAGCCTTGGGCTAATTTATGACTGCTAGCTACCACGGCCCAAACCCTTTCAATGGCGGGGCCACCTTTTCCCAGTTTAGTGGTCACCATTTATGGAAAGCAAGCCTTGGAACGGTAAGGCCAGATGTCACTTTGCTGTGACCCAAATAGACCCACGGACATGCTACTGGTACCCTTCCTATGATGGTTGGAATTTCAACCCAAGCTAGACTATTACAATCCAATGTTTTATATGTACGTTAATATCACAAAAAAAGTTAGTAAAATATATTTCAGAAACATAAATGTTTGATGCAAATATGCAAAAGTGGACAAGCAAAGGTACATTAACAATGATATAATTTAAAAATGAAAACTGTACAGCAAGCAGTTTCATCCCAAAAAAAACTAAAAACAAACAAAATCACAGTTCTGAACACTGACCTACCTGTAAGCTTGAGTATTTTCACCTTTAATCTTCCTTCTCTTCTGGAGCATTTGGATCCACAGGTTCTGTAGAAGAGAAGGCCACCATCAGCTAGGCCATTTACATGTCTCAGCATTTTTTTTTAAATGTCTGGGTCAAACACAAAAGGGAAGAACGATGCCTTTCATGGTAAGAACTTTTTCTCATCCTCCGACTTACGTTTAACCTCCAGCTTGCAGCTGACCAGGGCCTCTCCATGCGCGTTCTTGGCCCTGCAGGCGTATACGCCACGGTCGTACTCCATGGGCTTACGGATCTCCAGGGTGCAAATGCCCTGGACGCAAATCATCCTGAACTTGGGGTCGTTAGCCAGTGGGATCATGTTCTTCAGCCATTCAACTTTAGGCTGCAAGATGGAGAAGAGGAGAATCACACTATTAGAAAGATAATTTAACTTAGCTTAAGTTAACTTGATCTTAGCTTCATCCACACGTTATGGGAGAGAGCAAAAACATTGTTGGATGTTTTATAAACCATAACAATTAGCAAAACCATTAGCAATTAATATGTTAGTGTTATCAAAATAACTCTCCAATAACAGTTGCAGTTCTGTAGGTGTTAAGCAAATTCCTTGGTTTACCTTAGCAACCAAATCCATCTGCTCTGATGGGAAGAGATACCTAGACAACGAGCCATCTCAGCAGGATACCGATGCCTCTGCTGACATGGTGTCCTCAGAGCTTGAATTAAAAGCCCCCCCCCCCCCCCCCTTGCCGCTACAGGAGATGGAATGTCACACATCTGATGCTTCTACCGTTCTGTCAGCCAGCTCTCCTCGCCATCAAGACAGAGAACAGAGGCATTGGACTAAGCAAGGGATTCCCATTGCTCCCTGTCAAACGCTGTCAGCTCAGGCCTGGTAAACCCAGTAGCTCAGGGACGAACAGAGGCTCAGACAGCGGACTAACAAGGGCAAGCTAAGATCTACCTCTTGTTCCCTAGCAATCAGTGAACTGACAGGTCCGTATAAGTCGGGCAGTGGAAGGTTGCTAGTTCAAGGCCCTCGACGCGTTCCACCGGAAACACCTTCAAGTTATTTGCAGCTGTCTCCATTAGAAGTTAGAAGAACGTTAATCCAAACAAACATTGGGAATACACATATGTCTTTCAGGCTTAACCTTCAGATGTACCGGCACTCACCTCCATCATGTTTGCGCATTCACGACCAAAGCATCTTGGTATGAGAGGACACATTTAATCTGTTCCTAATCTGCCCTCCATGTATTTCACTGCACCTTTGCTCACTGTTGAAATGTTTAAATGCTCGCTGTTATGTTTACAGCCTTACGATACATGTTGTTATTGTGTAAATCTTGGGGATCAGTTACTGAGTGAGTTATTGCATGTCTATTGGTGTCTGTGTGTCTGTCGCTCTCTCTCTCTGTGTGTGTGTGTGTGTGTGTGTGTGTGTGTGTGTGTTTATAGATTTTGGGTGAGCGACTGTATACCTTTGGGAAGCCTCTGACAGAGCACAGTAGCTTGGTGCTGTAGCCTTTGGTGGTGACCCTGTCATTCATGTCAGTTGTGAACTTGGGAGGTTCGCTGAAGTCATGCTCCTTGTACTCGGGAGGTTTGTAAGAGATACCTGCAATAAAAGCAAAAAGCCATTTGACATGAAACAAGCCATATGGAACTAATATAACCTTTCATTGTTTGGACATATTTATAATGTATGTGTGTGTGTTGGTTTGAATAGGATGGTTGTGCTATTTATGTGTGGATAGTGTTAATCACTTTCTAGTCTAACCTGTCTTCACAATGGTTGCTGTTTCTGCTGTAGAAGTGGATTCCTCGCTAATTCCACACTTATTCTCAGAAAAGACTCTGAAGGAGTAGGTGTTTCCCATGATCAGGTCTCCGACAGTAGCATTGGTTCTGTGGTAATGCTCCACCACCGTAAACCAGTCCTGTAACATGCGCGCACACAGCGAGACCATGCATAAGTATTGACTCAAACCATGTGTTAAATGTGAAGGTTTTGAGGAATCTACATAAGCATAAAAAAATAACAACTGGTTACTCACCCCAGTCTTTTTGTCTGCCTTTTGGATGGTGTACCCAGTGATTTCTGTGTTGCCATTGTCTTTAGGAGCAGTCCATTCCAGGGCAACATTGAATCCCCAAGTATCTACAATCTTCACACTGGCTGGTGGGCCAGGCAGTTCTGTGGAACACCGCAAAGAGGATACATACTGTTTAAGTAAAAGGAAAAAAGCTGTAATGGGTGACCATATCGGAAATGCATTTACTGGTAAACTCTGGATCATAAAACCTTTCCCAACACAGAGGGGATACATTAACACATAAACTATCAAAAACATTAATGCGGATGCTAAATCTATGCCTAAAGCTGTAATGTCTTTGTTTACTTTTAAATTCTTCGTTGAACAAATAATAAATTTATTAAAATACGTCACGACAACTCACCAACAATCTGAAGGGTGATGGGCATTTTGTCCTCAAAGCTCTCCACCTTGACACACATTTCATAGACTCCAGAGTCAGGCCTCTCAGCGGTACGGATGAAGAGAATGCTGTCTCTGTCAGTGCTACGGATGTTCACTCTCTTTGTGTCCAGGGGCTCGCCATCCTTGGTCCAGGACACCACTGGCTTAGGTTTGCCCTTTTAAACCGGAGCAATGCAATGTTTAGTTAGTTGGATATTGCTTTGTAATGCAGTGCAGGGATTTTCTACTGTCTCCAGGCCAACACTCACAGTGAAGGGGATGGTGAGGTTGATCTTAGCCCCAACGCTGGCGACGTATCTCTGTCTGAGGTAACGGGGCAGACGGACCTTTGGGCGCTCTGGAGTAAACGAATAAGAGTGTACAAATGTCAACAAAGTTTACATTCAAATTATTTATTACATTTGTAAACATTTAAACCACATTTTCAATGGATTTCACAATGTTTGGACTAGTACCAAACAGGTACTAGTAGAAAAAAGGTACCAAGGGGTAACTGTATTTTTTTCTAGAAAAGCCACTGCTTTCCATTAGTCCAATACAGATTATAATGTAGTACATTTTAGACTTCCAAAGCAGATCGAGATGGGGGGGAACCACCTGCTGAGTGCCGCAGGGTCATCATAACTGTAAATAGACCAAGCCTCCTCCCCTACAGTATCACGTCCGAACACATGGTGCGGAGCCACAGTTACTAGACACGAGTACCCACGCATGTTTTATTTCAACTATAAATGCTTCGTTGTATTTGTGAAGCAGAGAGTGTGTTATAAAGTTGCTGAAGTGAAATGAACTAAATGGTGGTGAGGCTGGTTGTTCGTTCTCAGTAGCTCAGAACTGGAATAATATTTACACATTATTAGAGTCGACTAATTAAAACAAACCTGTTACTTTTTGTTCTATTTTTGTTCTGTTCGGAAGAACTACAGTATAACCAGCTGCTTAATGGTTCAGGAAACCGGTTTGTATTGGTCAAAATACTTAGCTTCTAAGTATTTGTCCCGGCTCGACACTCCATAATGAAAGGGGCCAGGACTTAAAAGAATGTCACCCATTGGGGTTTGCAGCATGTTTCAAAATAAACAGAGGATCTCCAGCAGCCCTCTAAGAGCTTAGTAGCCATATGAGAAGGTAGATCCCTTCTACCCTACCCAAACCTACCCCACCCCCATTTACTCCCATCTATAAAGAGCATACACTTTGGAATGTAACTCACCCCTTGCCCCACCCTTTCAAAGGCGGCTTGCACTTATCACCACTGCTCTTGTGAAGACTGACTCGACACCCTACCAGCATGCATTCTGGCATTAGATTCAACACAATGCTAAAGCCTCTGAAACCGATGCGTGTTGATGCCGAGCACATCCTAGCTGTTTTTTACCTAGGCTTTTTGGTAAAGTAGCAGTCATTCTTTTGTAAGATAAATCATCCAGAAGATGCCACCATTTATAGTCTTCAAATGCATTGGCCTAGAGAGGGGCGTCCTTTGGCCTATGGCTTTTGGGAGAATGCCCATACACTTGTACACTTATATTTCATAGCAAGCCAGCTTGCTGTAACTTTCCTTTATGCACTGGGCAATTTATCTCTTTAGAAATTAAGAAATAGGATCTTCATTGTTTTGAGACTTTATAATTTAATTATCCAGCCAATAAAACATGCTATTTAGGGCAAACATCAAGTGTTATCAATCTATCAATCTTTTACTCTTAAGTGGAGAAAAGTTAACTGATTCAACCATAGCAATACGGACTATGGAAAATGTGTACCATTGTGTACTGTATCATTATGCTGAAAGCACCCTTTTATACAACTACGAAGCTATGGGTCAGTGGGGTCAGAGTTCAAATACTATGACATTAAGGTACAGAAGCTTTCTTCAAGGGCATGATAAGTGCACAACCCTACAGGAGATGACAGTAAAATATCTGATGCACCACTGCCAACACACGTAAAACAGCCTACTGTTAATGGTTAATATAAATGAAGGCAGATTCTGTACCTCATCATGGCTAACCCATTACTTGCGTATTGGCTGAGTGACAAAAACGGGCGTGCGCCCAGCTTGAAGTAGCAGCAAGTGTGAGCTTGTCAGATATCTGAGAAGGAAACATACTGCTGAGCTGTTCCTCCATAGTAACGCCTGCTCTTTTCAAAGTCTATTTCCATTATTGATACAGTCAGATGGGTGTCCTTAATTTGGACTTGCATCAACAAACTGGTAATGCAATACTACACAGTCTGCTAGATAGATTTAACAAATGTGGCTAGCCCTATTCAAAGGTAACATGTATTAACCACTCAAATAAGATTTATATATGTGGAAAATATAGTGGTGATCGTATGATTTCTAAGGCACATGAAAAGCCAGAAAAGTGCATTTCAATGGCCCCTAAAATAAGTGCTTGTGTAAGGGTGACCAGCAAGGGCAGGGATGAAATTGAAATTGCTTCAAAGTGCCAACCTTGCCTGTGATGCCTCTTACCTCCGACTTCTTTGACCAGGACGGAGTCAGTGAGGGCAGCCTCAGGGCTGCGGCCACCAGGGTTGACAGCCACCACGCGGATCTTAAGGCGGTCTCCGGTGGTTTGGTTTTTGATGACGTAACGGCAGGACACGGTCAGGTCCTCGTTGGCTGCTTTCCATTCATCAGCTGTAGAAGAAGAGTTGAAACACTGCGTCAGAGTCACTGAGAATAAAAAGACCCTCGCGAGCACATAGTTTGTAATTTTCCGAAAATCAAACTCACTCAAGAATATTACATAAGCCGTAGGAAAACGCAACAAATGAGAAACAGGAACAAATCCTATGCAAGATTGTGTTGAAAATGGAAATAGGGCCTTTTCAAAGTGAATTTCCTTAATATTACCTGATTCAGAAATAGCTTTTTAAATAGGTTTGTCTCACAACCAAATCATTGTGTGAAATGTTGGTAACCTTAGTATTTGCTTAACAGTACTGTGTTAGAAATGTTACATATTTATGGGGTTCCCAATATACAATTCAACAAATAAAAAAAAACATATCTGCCAAAATGATTCATACATAATAACAATGCTTATTTTGGGTGTACTATTTACTTCTAGTGACTATGTATTATTCCTTTCTCCTACGCGCCTGACATTGCCATGAGGCCAGACTAAAAGCAGGACTCTGCAGTGGTCCCCTAAATGCCTCTGTCCTAATAAGGAGAGGTTAGGTACGATATAAATCCCACAGTGACACGTTGGGGACAGGTGTCACTGATAGGCCTGGCCCCCCAATAAACCTTTTATTTACAATGTTCCTCAGGTTTAAATTAAAATGCACACATCCAATAGCATGACACACACGCAGTAATGTCTGTGTAACATTTCTCAAAATACTGCATCGGTAATCTTTTGCCCTGCTTTTTGACCAATATTTCTGTTCTACTAATAGCAATGAAGATACATTTGTAGAGTATGTCACAACAACATTTTACATCAGCATTCCATTTAGTAAAAATAAAAAGAAGAAACATGCCTTAATTTTGATTTGGAATAAAAATCGATTTCATATGCATCTAATGTTTCACTATTGGTGCGGAGGGGGGGGGGGGGGGGGTTGTAATAAGTTATAATGCCTTCTGAAAAAGTGTGTGGGACATTTACCTCCCACCCCCCCTAAATTACGCCCATGTGCAGAAGTGTGCATGTTGTAGTGGTGGCAGTTGGAATTACAGATTCAATGGTTTGACCCTCCTACACTATTTTCTGAAATTTCACTTTTTCTCAACTTCAATTGTCAAAGTACAAGTCCATGACACTCATTCCAAAGAGGAGGTGAAAGTGTTGCTGCTCACTTCCTTCCTTGCAAATTTCCACAGTGTATCCATCCAGGCCAGAGATTCCAATGGTCTCTGGGGGCCTCCAGTTGATTGTGACGGACGTGTCAGTAACATCCTCTACACACAGCTCCAGGGGCACGCTGGTGGGCTCTGCGTGGTCAAAAGACAAAACAAGGCATCCCACAATGAACAAGAAGTAATGGCTGCTCAAGGATGTGATGAGTACACACCTATCATATCAATGATATACAGTACTGTGCAAAGGTTTTAGGCAGGTGTGAAGGCTTTAAAGTAAGACTTTTTTTTTTTTTATATATAAACGTTCATTACTTTTTTCTTTTTATCAATTCATAAAATACAAAGTGAGGGAAAAGCAAATCTGTATCAAATCAACATTTGGTGTGACCACCCTTCGCCTTCAAAACAGCATCCCTTGCCTAAAACTTATGCACAGTACTGTAAATCGTAATGTGCGGGACATGTGATCATGTGTGGAGCATCATAGATATTTCCACACAGCAGGGGGACAGGTAGAAACCCAAGTGCAGAACAGAGCAGAACTGAGGGTAGATACATTGTCGTCCTCTGTTGTTCTGCGTGTTGAAACAGACGATGTGAACAGCACATTAACCTCGGCGTGTGAAACCAACATTAGTGGTTGATGATGCTTCCTCCGACCGATCAACTGTTTACCTGGTGGTGGGGGTGTGGGGGCTTTGGGCTCCTCTGGAACAGCTTCAGCTTCAGGCTCAGCTTCAGCAGCTGATGTTAAATATGCATTTTGGTTAGCATGAGCAAGTAGGTAAATAAAGCAATGGACTATAGTGTGAATCTCTCATTCACTGTATACCTCACAACTCTCTGTTGTTTAGCCTTATCAGTAGCCTTATCAGTAGCCTTACCAGTAGCCTTACCGTAAAAAGAAAGTTACGCATGAACAGTCAGTGTATTTCACATGTTATACCAAGCAATATATTCCAAGCATTGACCAAACATAGAGAGAGAGGAGGGGATAGGATCCTGATGTGAGTATATTGGAGGGTGTTTACCATCGGCAGGTGCCTCAGGGTCTGCAGCGACAGCGGCGGCTTCCTCTACGGCTAGAGCATAGGCAATGGCGGCTAATGTTAAATGTTATTTAGATGTTATCAGTGCAATGCCTTAGTTAAAATTACTGGTTTCAAACATAGGAGAATAGAATGGGTAGGATGAATATAGCCTCCATGATGGCTGGTTATAATATTTTTTTTTCTTTTTTGCTGGCAAACATGAATCAACAAAATGGATGAGTGATGGATTGCCATGGAACACATAGTTCTCTGTCCATCCTACTCATTCTAGTTCTATGAAGATAAAATTGAGTGGGAGGGAGGTATTGTTGAGTGTGAGTCAATATTAGTGTTAGCCTCAATAGCTTTAATAGATGTGTGAATAAGGATGTCACATAGGAGGGCTATGATGAAAGAGTGTTTTCTTTGCCTTCTTTGCGAAGTTAGTGTTTTACCATCGGCGGCTGGTGCCTCAACTGGTGCTTCACCCTCAGCAGCAACAGCCTCAGGGGCATCGCCCTCGGTGACAACAACCTCGGCGGCAGGTTCTTCAGCAGCAGGTGCAGCGGCTGATGTTTTACATGTTTGCGTATGTTAGAAGGTCTGACCATAGCCTATCTTCACTACTGATTAGTCAAAATAAAAGTTTTAACTCTATTGTTAGTAAAAAAACAAAAAAACAAAAACAAATAGGCCTACATTGAAGTATACCACAATTGTAACAAAGGTCGAAAAGTGAGTACAATTAACTAGGTTAGAATTATTAGGAAGTTAGCATCTTGAAGCAGTCAAGCCTTCTAGCCCACTGTACCCTCGGCAGGTGGCTCAGCGTCGGCTTCAGCTGCGGGAGCAGCTTCTTCGGTGGCAGGAGCAGCAGCTGTTATGGATGTTAGATTGATCCCTAATTGATTAATAATTCTTAAGAAAGCATAGACTTGTTAATCGTTAAAGTTTTGTTAAGCAAAGCGTTACCATCAGCTTCAGCAGGGACCTCGGCGGGCACCTCTGCGGGAGGCTCTGCAGGCGCTTCGGGAGCAGGAGCAGCAGCTTCTTCAGCAGCGGAAGACAATGCTATTTTAATATTGGACATTAGTCACACACGTAAAAAGCTTAATTTTATGTAAGTAAAATAATGTTGTTAATAAGCTTTGTCAAGTAACTAGTGAGAGAACAGCAAGCGTTACCATCTGGGACTGGGTCAGGCGCCGCTGCGACTTCAGCAGAAGTTGATGTTAAAAGTTACGGTTAGTTAGTGAGCAAGCCGTTGTGTAAATCGCAGACCTCGTTCTTAGTAGCCTACATTAGTAGAGAGACAAGCAATGGGCAAGCAACCTACATGATGTAACTTTAGAGTGCAACTTTTTTTGGGTCACAGCCCATAACTCACAAGGGACTTAAAATGGGTTGACTACTTTCAGAAGCAGTACAAACAGATATTCCACGCTATACCTGGTCATCAAGCCTCATTAAAGGCTTGCCAAAAAGGGCGCAAAGAGCATACATTTGAAGAAAAATAAGGAGGGTAGACAGAAGAACATCAACCGGTCTTCACGGTAGACAGAACATCAACCGATCTTCTTGTCGGTGCTGTGGCCTATACGGTTTTTAGACCACTAGGTTCTTTAATTACCAATATAGCTAAATTGGAAAGACAATCTAAATAATGTGTGCACGTGAGCATTTTCATACAAATGATCCATAAACAGACTGTGATTATGGTAGACTACCGTGATTATTGAATGCAGTGTCCCGTGCCATGAAGCACAATTGCATTACCGTCTGCAGGAGGTGGTGTCGGAGCTTTGGGCTCCTCGGCTGGTGGGGCCTCTGCTGCAGCCTCGGCAGGTGCTTCACCCTCAGCTGGTGGAGCGGCATCGCCTTCAGCTGCAGGAGCTGCCTCAGCGGGAGCCGCCTCGGGTGCGGGTTCGGTAGCTGGAGCTGGTTCGGACATGGTGGTTTCAGCTAATCCCAAATAAGATAAATCCCTAAAGCTATTTCCAGTGCCATTATTTCACGGGGAGGGATCTGTTTATATAGGTTGTGGGCTGTGGGCTCCACCCCCTTATGAATTGTAACGGATACTTGCTGGCACAATCTTATTATAGAGACCTAGAGGCTAGAGTCATGGCTCGCCAGCGAGTTCATCTATGAGTTAATTGCTTGACATTTTAACTATTATTTCAGAATTATCCACAGCATAATATAAAGAACAAATAACCAATATTTAAACTGTAGCCACCATGCAGACAAATGAAATGCTAAATAGCAAATATGTTCAATTAAATAATATAAACAATATACCATGACATGTTTTATTGACTTCAACAAACAGTGAAGTGGATGGAAATGTCAGTTTTGAAGCATGCCTTCTCCATATACTCTCAGTATCTCCCAGATAACCTTTTGTTTTTAATGATTGTTGTCGCGTCCAATATGCTGATTTACAATGTTTACAATTATGATGTCCTGTACAAAATAGAGAAATTAAATTTTATAAAGAATTATATTATTATTATTTAGAAAAAAGGGAAAATATCAAATACAAGCTTATTAATAAAAAGAAGGGGAAAAAAGTTGTTCTAGAATGATTCCCTAACAATACTTTAATGCTAAAACATTTTCTCATCAGACAGCTTACATGCATTTACAACACTTGAAAGTCATCACGTTTGCACGTCAGTGACACAGTAAGATACCATGTACAGTTTTAATATTCTTTAGTCAATACCCTTAGGAAATAAACTGACCATTCAGCAACCTGTATTGGCCTAGAAACAGTGGATTGAAACCTCTTCCTCTAATATTATAGTGCTTATTATCTCTTATGCACTGATTGTGAAACCAATTTGGCCTTCGTTTTGTTTAAATCACAGCATAATTGCATTGCACCTAAAATATTCAGTTTCTGTTTCCAATAGTCTGCATAGGTCGATTTATATTACTGATGTTTACACTTAATGTTGACATTCTCATCGTTATACATTTGTCAAGCCCAAATCGAGAGCATCCCATCACTGACATTTTCTCAAAATACCCCATTAAACCCTGTCTCAATGCAACAACTGTGCAGTAATTTTTAATTAAGGCTCAACATTCTCTACTGCCAGTAAAGGAGGTACCTTTACTCATGCATCAACACTCGACCCAACCCTAAAGACAATAAGCAAATGCCCAATACACATTTGCTTAGTAAGTTTAGTCATGTCTGACCTCCACCAGTAGAGGTTGCTGCATAGTCCAGACACACCAATTAGCAAACACAGTACAGCCACTACAGAGCCACAGGCACAACAACCAGTGAATGAGTCAGTAAGTTGAATGGCTTTTGTTACCTGCATACACTGATGTTGATTGATTATGATGATGATGATGATGAAGGTGGGTTGGGGAGTTATTGTCTGATAAGTAAGAATTAATGTACAATTCAAGGTTCGGTGATACTAGAAAACAAAGTACAAAGCAGTGGCAAATACTTAGCATAAAATCAAAAAAGAATAAGGAAAACAAACTGTTGTTACCTCATTGTATCTGCAAATTGCTCTGTAAAGAACACATTTTAGAATGCATCTCCAGTTTTTGTGATACCAAAAACATTACAAAAAAGTGGTCTCACATTTGATTAAAAGTTTATATCTACTGGATGATGAGGTTTGAGGGCTCAAAGATGTGTCAAAACTGTATGTAGGAAGGATTATCAATTTGACAACAATTACACAGATACCTATTAGTCTACAGTATTCTTCATAGTCAAGTACTTACAGTATATACTCAAGTCTCACCAGCTACTAAATGTACAAACTGTCACCAATTGTTGCTTTGGATTGAGCACATTTTTTGTATCTGTATCTGCTGTGCCCTATCCAGGAGTTGTCACGTATTGACAACACCACACCAATGTTTTTCTCCAAGAACGATGGTCTTTAAGATTAATGATGAAAATAACCCAAACAACCTTACTTTCGATCAGGCTATGAATTAGAATTACTTTCAATGGTAAGTGGTGTAAAACTAATAATTTAAATCAAGGGAAGCACATCATTGGTGGCCAACTGACACATTAAGAAAGATACATTTTTTAGCAGTTAGTTTATGTCGTTAAATACGTTTGCAGAGCTCACTGCACTCTTTGAAATGAAATGGAAGTAGGTAGTTTAAGATATCTCTTTTGGTATAAATACATGTCGTATATGCAATGGACAAGAAAGTATTATTTTGTTGCTATATGATAAGGCTTCATTTTGAAAGCACCTAATCATTGATCGGCAATGTTATGGTTAACTTCTACCTACTACAGTAAGTAAGAGTTATAGAATTACATTCTTCTTAAGCAGTTGAACTAAGACTTCATACTTGACAGTCAGTTTGCAATATTACAGTTTTGAAGAAGTTTTTGGTTCAGCATAAGATATTTGCACCATGCAACTATTGTAGGTAAAACAATTTCAATGTCAATGTAAAATGAATAACATATGTACATAAGATTTACAATGATTACTTTGTAATGCTGAGGGGAACATTTGATTATATTAAACATTGAAATGCATTTTTGAGAAATAAAAGAGTTGAAGTAAAGTGTAATTTACCACAAATACTTTAACACATTGAAATATTTAAGCTGAAGTACCTGATATAGATGACAATAGTAGTGTTCTATGGCATTGTTATGTTATGAACAGAGTGGGACTTAAGTAATTGCCTGAAACAATAGGATAATTAGGATGTACAAAAAAAAAAATCGAAACAATTTGCAGTTTATTATCGAGCAATAAAGAAAAAAAAACACATTTGATATCTGGTTTTCTTAGCTACTACTGCTAAATAGTGCTTTACATGAGCACTCGGTAATAGTGAGACAATGTTTTGTATGATTATTTCTTCCAGGTATAAACAGATTTGAGGATAAAAGCACCATTAGGCTGCAGATCTTGAGGTGATGCTATCTGTTTGCTAGTAAGGCATTCTGTTTGTCACCTGGGTAAATTCAAGAGAACAGAGTTGCATAACTTCTAATAGCCTTTCAAGACTGGCAGAAAAGATTTACAAATTTGACAACGTTCTGCTATGCTGTCATACTCCTTTCTCAAATAATATAATGTGTGGATGACAACCTCTATTTAACTTGCACACCACGGGATTTGCGGCTGTCTATCAAAACAGTGGGAATGTGCTTTTTTCTGTCATCCATATGTGCTGCTGAAGGAATCACCTGGTTGGACCTATGAGATGAGACAAGGAACTAACCGAATGAGCGTGATCTAAGTAGCACCTGTCACATACTACTGAGGGCAGTCGTTGTGGATAAAAGGCTTTTATTCAACTGTACTTTGTTGTAGTCAAATGAAAAGGTAAGATATAGACACAAACAGGGTGGTTGATCATCATTTCGATACCCGTTGAGACTTGGAATGATTTGGAGTGTTATTGAATGAAAGGACACACATTCAATCTCTTGTGATGGAATTGAAAAGAATGTAATATGAGTATACTATTAATGAGATTATTTCTCCTGATAATGTTCATAGTTTACTAGAGCTTCAATAAAATAAACAAAAGAGTTTTGAGAAATTATATTTTTGGGTTGAAACGTTTAAAATCTAGGAAGGCTGGGGTCCATAGCTGTTTCTTTGTCTGGTGATTCAATGTAATTTGCTGCCTCTTGCAGTTTCAGCAGCATAGCCATCTAGAAAAGGTAGGACAGTAAAAAACAATCAAGATTAGCTTAAGAGAAAAGCAGTTGATGGACAACGATTTTATTTGTTGCGGGCAGCGAAGTAAGTACAAAAATAAATTGAAACATTCGAGAGATGGGCATTTTACCAAAGCTCGAACTCAACGCTCACTACTGACTCTTACCAGAGGGTCGGTCTCCACAGAACTCGTAGGGGTTTCTTTATGGGGCCTGACCTCACTGGGCTGCCCTCTGCTAGCTGAGGCCATGCTGGGGGGAGGGAGGTGGACCAGCTTGGCTTGGTCCTGCTGAGCTGAAGGCCAGGGCAATGTCCCTCTCACCCACTCCACTGGGTCCTCCCACACTGCCTTCTGACCGTGGACCTACAGCATGAACAGTTCCAACGGATCAAAGTTAAAACAAAACTGTTTCTTAATTTCTCTCCGACAACTCCAACTTTCCTGAAAGTACGGAGATTAGAAAGGCCAGGATGTACTCAGGAATATATGTAGAGAATCTGAGGGGTAAATGATAACACTGATTTAAAGTACAATAATGAGGTGTGCAACCTTGATGCCATCCTTGGCCCCTTCCTGAAGATAAGGGATGATGGAATGGTTCCAAAGGTCGATAAACCAGGATCGAAACTCATCTACTGTGACCGGACAGGACAAGAAAAAGCAAGGGCCTAGAGAGAAAGAAAGGATAAGAATTTAAGTTAACAAAATATCTTTCCAATCATGAAACACATAGACTACACAATGATACAAACAAACAACCCCCAAAGCTTTTAGCATAAACAATAAACTCAACACTTGATTTTGTCAAAGTATTTGGTTATTTCCCTACCAATAAGGAAGTCGGAGGTGCTGTGCTTCTCCAGGAAGGTGTGCAGATGGTACCAAAGCTTTGGCACCCAGTCTAGCACCCTGAGCAGGTCCTCATTAGTCAGGCTCCTCTCATCCTCTGCCTCCATCAACTTCCTGTGCAAGTAGCGCACCAGGAAGCCATTGGCTGGTTCCACGTTGTTGGAAAAGGTGACCATCCTGCGGTGAGGTGGGAAGGTCATCTTAGG
This sequence comes from Galaxias olidus, assembly GCA_026901105.3. Classification (NCBI taxonomy): domain Eukaryota; kingdom Metazoa; phylum Chordata; class Actinopteri; order Galaxiiformes; family Galaxiidae; genus Galaxias; species Galaxias olidus. The sequence continues at coordinate 60,652 of JAPMUY010006667.1, forward strand.
CAACGTCATCTTAAGCTTAGCATATATCTCTTTTTATATATGTAAATATGTAAATGCCTATTGCATTGATATTCAATTGTTCTACAATGGTACTTAAGTGGCCCCTCACCTGAAACTGAGATGTAGGCCATGGTTGGGGATCATCTTCACTGGCTGATTGGTCGTTCCTATGATGTAAGGACTGAAAGAAATACAAACCGGTAAGACTAGCAATAATGTAAGCATTCAAATCAGGTAGAAGTTTTTTTAGCTTGTGGTCAGCTCACCATTTATGGTATTTGCAGGTTAGAGCACCATTGACAAGTTCACTAATGGAAGCAGCGTCATGAATGTCATCCAGGATAACAACCAATGGGATTTCGGCTGTGCTGGTCTCCCGATCAATCTGATTAGCCAGGTTGGACAAGTAAAGCTGGAGATCCTGTGAAGAGACAGAGACAAATGGCTAAATTAATCTTCACATAGATTACAACACTGTAAAAAAAAAAGTAGCCATCCTTCGTCACCCGTAAGATCATACATTATATAAAGTACACTTAAGATCATGAATACATCTATATTATAATATTTAGATAGAGCATATATAGATATGATTGGTAAACCCATAAGATGTCTCACCTTGCATGATTGACGGTGCATGTTAAAGGTGACCACAATGCCCTCGGTGACGTCGCGGGCGCTGCGCTCCACCAGGTACTCTGCCAGTCGGGAGGTGAGGTAAGTCTTTCCCGTGCCACTGGGCCCTGTCAGGATGAGGCGGCGATGCTTCAGCAGCAGACTGATGTAGTGCTGCATCATGGGCTTGGGGACGAGCGTGTCGAACACCAGGTTGTCCACGCACTTCTCCTTCAAGCCTTTATGAACACAAAGGAAAAGGCGGGATGGAAAAAAAAGTTGTGGGACAAAGATAGATTAATCACAGTTGTGAATGTGGGTTGTTGCCTAATGATCATAGCATAGTTTATTTTTATTATTTGTATTGTATTATTGTTTATTATTTATGTGCTAGACATTATTAGCTTGTAGCCACTCAGCATTTCCATTTTTTTAAAATGGAATTTTGGCGTGTTTAATAGGTCTGCCTACTTTTACCAAAATAATAAATTCACTGACCTCCTATGTATTTTACCAGGGATTATGGTGTCCTGAGTTTAAATGCTAACTCGGAACACCATTAGTGTGTCCTTGAGCAACGCACTTAATCCTAAATTGCTCCAGTGTGACGGTCCTTGTAATCTCATTGTAAATCACTTTGGATAAAAGCATCTGCTAAAGGACAAAGATATTAATATATGTAAATTAATGGAAAATGTCATCTACTAAGAAGCTATGAGGTGGTTGAAGACACTTAAGATAAAATAAGACCAAGCTTAGAGCCTTAACATCAAGCTCAGGTCAGCAACTTTCTTCCAAGAGAGAACACTTGCCTAAAACCACAACAATTTCACATAACATGCAGTTGAAACTCTGTGGACCATGGGCTGTAAAATGTTCCCTCCACAGTGATTTACAGCTACATCACATGACTTTCATAAACAACTTGGCACGCAAACAGCCCACTCCAAAATAACCCCCAGATCAAGAGTGAGGAACCTAGGGTGTTCGCTCCCCTTCCACCGCCTCACCGTCATGGAGGGTAATGTGTCACCTCCACCACCTCCCGATCACACATTTCCAGGGTCTATGTCTGACCCTGGGACCAGCTGGGCCTCACTCTCCTGACAAATAGGTTGCAGAGGGATTCAGTTTCTCACGGCTATATCCTGCCTTGGCTCTGCCTCACATTCCTCACTACACAGAAGGAGGTGGAGTGTGAGGCATAGTTGAACAGTAGGTGGTGCTGTTGCTACTAAATAGACCCCATCACCCAAAAACATGTTTGTAGTGACTATAGGGATCTTCACAATGTACAGTACAAGTTCTGTCTGAACAGTGCCGACTTAGAGCATCACCGGAAAATATTATTTGATTTAGTTTATAATGGCAGGGTAAACATTATCTAACCGCTTACGCACACTCCTGGAATCTAATGGAGCCTAGACAGCGTCTGCATCAATATCTACTGTATATGTCACAGTCCCATGAAAATGGAGAGGTGGATATAGTTTAAGTTACAAAGAGTCAGCGGGGTGGTAGGAGAGTAAAGGAGGTCCATCTGGACATTGAATAACAGTTTTGAAAATCATGTCCCAGAACAGCAGGAGCTAAATTTGCATTTAAGGTCACTGGGTCTCCTTGATGCTGCAAACAGGTAATCTGAGTTTATGTTTTGCTCTCGTGGTGGGGAGAGACAGGACAGCCATATTTGTCCTGATGTAAATGATAAGAGCGTTTTGAACTTTGCATGAGGGTACACAGCAATCTGTCCTGGCAGGGACATTCACCTCTGCCTGCTTGCCGTCAGAGACTGGGCCAGACGCATTTGAACGGATAAAAACATAGACAAAAGGATTTATATCGTCTGTGGTCTGGAACCGCGCTCCGTGGCTCCACTAAAATACCGAACAACTCAGATAAATAGTGAACATGGCATGGAGCCCTAAGGCTTTGTTCAATGATCCAGGCCATACAGCCTAAAAGCATTCCATCACTATGTCAGCTTGTGATTAGTACACGACAGATAGAAAAAAGAAAAAGAAGGGGTCCGTAAATTAAGGATGGTATTTAATTTGAAGTTGGTAAAACTCTAACCATGACAAGAGCAGAAGACAAAGAACATAGCACAAAGGAGTGCTAGAGTTAAAAAAGGAACCCCGAACAAGAAGTTCAGAATTTTTTTTAATAATGCTCAAGTTCAAATTAAATATTTTGATGTTAATTTTATTCTATTTATTCCAACTGTAACACCATTTGAGCCGTGAGGACATTACACTTTCACCACACCTTTGAGGGCCACAGTGATGCCGCTGGGGCCCCTGGATACGCAGCGTGAGGGCTGACTCTCAGGGGCCTCCCCTCCCAAAACCCTCTGGATGTGGCTCATGCTGTAGCTGTAGATTGAGTCTGTGGAAAGCCCGAGACTGAAAGAGGGGTCTACCTTTGCAACATACACCTGAAAGAGAGAGAGAGAGAGAGAGAGAGAGAGAGAGAGAGAGAGAGAGAGAGAGAGAGAGAGAGAGAGAGAGAGAGAACGGTAGCAGAAGAAACGGAAGAAGATCAGCAGAGTAAGAAATATACTCTATAAGGAGGATGAATTCCTTAATACATTTTCCCAATACACTTAGTTAATGTTGTATTTTTAATAAGTATTTCAAATGAACAATTAACAATAAAAAATATATTTAACAGATGGCTTGTTATGTTATTTTCCAAGCATGCATCACAATTTCCCCATTTTCTATATCTGTTTATCATCTCTAGACTTGTTGGCTAAATCTAGCATGACATTTTAAATATCTGTGGTAAAACATTGCACATGCAGTACCGAGAGGATGCTTTACCTTGAAAGCCTGGCTGACAGCCGAGTCCAGCATGGGCCAGTCCATTCTCCCGTTAACCCTGACAGTACCAACGAAGAAGTCCTGTTGTTTCACCTCCTGTTGAGTAGGGCCGGCAGAGACCCGGGTCATAAACAGGTTAACAACGTCGGTCGATAAAAACCCTGCTTGCAAAAAGATACATGACACATAAATCAAAGATTTACTGTAGCATAGGTAAAAAAAAAAAACACTCACATCTTTGAAGACTCGCATACTGGCTACACGAACCACCACCCTGACACGCATGTCATCCCTCTGAGAAGAGACGCTGGCCGATTCAAACACGTCTGCTCACAGACATAAAAGAGAACAAAGAGATTGGAAGATAGCCACACATTGAAAAAAACCTAAAAACTTGGTGTGAATGTAAAAGTAAAATAGAATAGGCTAAAGGAAGAATAAACTTGCAGCATTTTGGAGTCCTTCAAAGGGATGAAACAAAGCAAAGAAAATAAAAAATACTCTTAACAAAGCCACAATACTTCCCTCCAAACCCTTACTGTTTTAGATGTAACAGCCGAGCCTCACCTGGATTGCATCCCTCACTCAGCCGTCTGTTGTAGGAGGTCTTGGGGAGGTGTTGCATAGCCACTGACTGGCGAGGGGACAAGCCCCCCAGAGAGGTGAGGCCTGAGGACTGAGAGACAGAACTGGAGGGGCCAGGGGACAGGGTGGGAGAGATGGAGGTACTCCCCGTCTTCAACTGGTCGTTCTCTGCCTTAAGGTTCTCCACTGTCATCTGGTAAACAGGTAAGAACGTCTTTAAAAGGTATCTCCATGTATGGTATGACAATGTACTCAGTATATTACTAAAGACTATGATTACTGTCCCTCAATCTCCTCCAACACCCCCTCTCTCCATCTTCCTAACACACACACACACACACACACACACACACACACACACACACACACACACACACACACACACACACACACACACACACACACACACACACACACACACACAGACCTACCTGCATGCTGCTCATGGCCTCCTGCAGTTGCTCCAGCTGGTGGGCGGAGCTTAGCGCCTCCAGGCGGATGTCCGTCAGCTTCCTCTCCTTCTCCCAGAGTTCCGAGCGCAAATCGTCCACCACCACTTTCTCTTCCTCCTCACCTTCGTCACAGAGCCTAGAAAAGCAAGGTGCACAAACGGGAACAGGGTGAAAGTTCATATAAATGAGAGCTATATTTCTGCATGTTTTCATATTACATTAAACATTTTTTGTATTCAAAGTAACATGAATCTGGCAATATAATAGGGTAAGTTCCATTCATTAAAGACACCATTAAGACTGAAAGCAGTTGTTTCAAATACAACATAAAATGGATGTTTACAACTTTACAGTTTACGTAAAACTGGCATTCACTTTCTTACCTCGAGGGAGATGGAGGGGCAGTGAACCTCAAGGAGGAGGGCAGCTTGTCCCCATCATGGTGGACTTTGGGGGAGGAAGGTGCAGAGGACTCTGGGGTGGCTATCTCCTCTATGTCTGCATAGGAAGCAGAGAGCTTGGAGCCCTTCTTACTGAAAGCCTTGTTGAAGGAGCTACGCAGCTGTTCAGACAGGAAACAGAAAGAAGACAGAGTGAAGCTCATCATCACTAGTAGGGAGACTGAATATGGCTGTCTGTCACTTACTGAAATGAGGCAGCCTGATTGTTTACATAAAACAGTTGGTGGAACTGTGCAAGAATCAAAGTAGAACTGGGAAATGCATTTGGAAAATTTGTAGATTTTGAATGCATAGAGTGTGTTTCCCCTTAATTTTGTTAACCCTGTACAGATAGAGTAAAACATGGTTTGTGTTCATTCAATTAATATTTTAATTTAAGAATATCAAATTAGAACACATTGTATTTCTGGTGGAGGAATCTTTATATTAATTTGTCTGAAATTCAAACTCGGTGCAAATGCCAATATACCCCCAGCTTGACAGGAAGAATGGTGAGAAGGTCAGAATGCAAAGACATTGAAGTCAGTATCATGCATGGAATATGGAAAACTTCTAGCCGGCTCACTGGGCAGGAAATACTGCAGAGTAGTAGCTCATCACTCTTAATTAGTAGTGTCCGGTGATTGCAAAAGAACACTGACAGCTAGGGAGCAGCAATGTGACATTTTTAAACCGACCTATTCAGAATCAGTCAACCATTTGGAGTAAAATGAAAAATTATGACGATTTTAAAATGTTGTTTGAAAAGGTTCTTTGTGAGTTAAGGCTAGCTGTTGGCTTTTGGTGAAATATGTTAATGTCACATGATCAAAAGGGATGAAAAAAAACAGCAAGTATTTACTTACTAAAACATGACAATGAGTAATTTATAAAAAGAATAAAGTCTTCATTCACAAAATTTAACCAGCTTGTATCTACCACAGATAGGAGAAGAGTACAGTATTATATTCAGATGAGATATTTCTTTGCATGGTACTACAAATGGTGCGACCATGGCATGACCCAACAAAGTGTGCATAGTGAATTTGTGAATGAAGCGAGGAAGAATTATATGAGATGAAAACAGCTAAATTGTTCTACATGTTTTTACAAGTATAACTCATAAGTGCAGGCAAGGCAGTTGCTGGGTAAGTTGAGGCCACAGGGGGTAGGTTTGGGCTCTAGAAGAATATTAACTCACCTCAAAGACCTGAAAGAGATTGCGGGGATGCATGAGAGAAAGAGATCAGAGCCATACTTAATAGCAAATTTGGAGCAGAGTTAACCCACACACATGCTGGGGCACGGAGGCGGTGAGAGGGAGAGGGGGGTGGGCAGGATCTATTATTCCTGTACAATTATAGAGAATATTTAAAGATAAAGAGATACGTTCAGTATTACTTGTTTCACAGATCTCTGTTGCGTGAACAGCGTAAGGATTTGTACAGACCATATGTGACATTATGCATATCAATAACCACACTGAACAACTAGTCCCAACCAAAACCTTGGTGAGGCTACATTACTACAGTTTATAGCATCGTATAATCAACAAACAAAAAGTGAAAAGACCTTGTCAACAAAAAATACATCCGCCCTGTCTAAGTCTGTAGTGTTGTCAGGGTAACAGAATGTGTGACTGTATCCTGTCGCTTTCATCTCTGTGCTCACCCAGCTCTTTTTCTTCTTCTTTTTGGCCTCCTGTTCCTTGAGGCTGACCATGCTTGAGACCGACTGGTGACTGGTGATACTGTTGACGCTGGAGATGCTCTCTGATGAGTTCTGCCTTTGCATCTGCAGCTCTGGTGGATCTGAACACAAGTAAGAGGGAGATATGAACTATATATTTGTATAATAGTGTGAATTTCCATAAGATCACATTTTAAAAAAAATCTCCTAGTCCATTAAGAGCGCTCTCTTCAATTGTGAAGGTACAGTAACAGTAACAGATACATTTTTTTTATATATTTTTTACCTGGTGGTGGAACGACTGGTGTACTCAGAGCCTCCTGGATGATTTCTTGAGTCTCTGTGTTTTGCCCTTTCAGGGCATCAATGGTATCCTTGAGATCGGACAGCTCAGAGTCCTGGACAGAGAAAAATAAATCTATTTTAAATACAAGTCCACTAATGTGAGATAGCTCTATGATTTAACATTTTGAGACATTTTGAATGCTTCAAGTGTCTTGATATTGCATTTTATTGGTATTCTATTTAAAAGTATAAAAAGTAAAGTATAGGTAAAGTATAAAAAAAAATTGTATTTCTAATCCGACTACATTCACAAGCTACAAATTAAGATATAATCAGTACTAGACCAGTAGCTCGGCATCACCACAAGAACAACGCAAATTCATTACTGTCCTTCATACTATCTGACAACTAAAAAGTTTTGAGACTACAGTAACAAAGTTGTTCATATTAAAGAACCATGCACCAGAGCAGCTGAGAGTTTGGAAAACTCAACGTTGACACACTGGAAAGGGCACGAGGGAATGTCTCTATGCTTTCAGAGGGCTGGGTGCCTGTGTTGAGTGGCTGACGAAAACATGAACTCCCCACAGTGTGAACCTTTGACTTGTATTCATTTTCCGGACCAACTGTGGATCTGTCATACTCCATTCTGCTGACAGCATCCACTACAAAGGAGATAGGAACACACTCATGTGAAGTGTGTGAGAGTCGAGGACGATGGATCTACTGTGAGCAGCGTGTACACTCTTGATGGGATATTATGTATTGAAAAGAAATCTGGGTGCTATGCGTAACAAACACACCTGCTTATGGACTTTCAAAAATTATATTAGGAAGGAATCAATCAAAAGAATGCATATTCTTTGCTACACTAAGACAACTGTGAGGTCTGGATATACCTTTTGATCTGAAGTGACAGATAAATTCTCTAGGCGTGATGTCATCAAGGCCAGGCTCTGTTCAAACGCAGCTACCAGGTTTGCCTAAGAAAATCAGAGATAGAATAGGCATACAAGGAGAGAGAGAGAGAGAGAGAGAGAGAGAGAGAGAGAGAGAGAGAGAGAGAGAGAGAGAGAGAGAGAGAGAGAGAGAGAGAGAGAGAGAGAGAGAGAGAGAGAGAGAGAGAGAGAGAGAGAGAGAGAGAGAGAGAGAGAGAGAGAGAGAGAGAGACATGAGAAGAAAGAGAAGGAGACAGAGAGCAAAAGATAGACAGGCATGAGTCACTGTCTTTGGTCAGCAGGGCAGCGGGGCTCACAAGCTCACTGCACATCAAGCAAATGGCTGGTCCATCTTCTGGGACGCTAGGGAGGGGATGAAGAGGGATGGGCAGCTGTGGAAGATGTGGAAGATGAAAGGAGGTCGGGAGGGGTTACAACAATGTGACACCGGTGCACAGACCTTTTCCACCACACTTGGTCGGTATGACCTTACCTCTCTCTATGTTATAGAGGAGTTGTCTGAACATTGATAAAATTCAAGTTTTACAAAAGCACAGAACTTCTCTGATATGCAAGTTATATATATATATATATATACAGTATATGTATTAATAATTGCCGTTTGAATAATCAAAAAAAAAAATTGTGTTGGTATACGTAAGGCAAAGTAATGTATAAGTAAGACAAAGTAATGTAATGCAATGCAATGACACATATTCTATGGACCATAAAATGAAATGCTAACAGTTGTCAAGCTCCATGTTAAGTTGGGAGGTACACGCTGCACTGCAAACAACATGGGAAATTCTGCCACTGGTCAGACTACGGGGGCGGGGTCAACAGTCATGCCACATGGACAGATGGGATTCCGGAAGCAACTAGTCCAACAAACCTGTCCTAACTGCTATACCCAGCATCCAAGGGTGTGGGTCAGCGGGCAGATGACAGCAGCGAGTCCGGCAGGTCAATAGAGTCATGAGCCAGGGAGAGAGGGACACAGTGGCGTTAGGCCTGGGATCACACTTGTCATATGTATACAACACACACACACACACACACACACACACACACACACACACACACACACACACACACACACACACACACACACACACACACACACACACACACACACACACACACACACACACACACTTCATTTACCCTGGTCATCTTATTGTACTAGGTTACGCCTCTGTATATCTGGAATTGCAACTGGATGTCAAACTCAAGGTTACAGTTACTATTCCAGGGTCTGAGTCAAACTCACAACCAGACATAACAGGTGTAGTCCACTGGCCCACTTGAAAGATGAGTTAAAGAGTATGCTATTCCAGTTTGTTAGTAACATTACAAGGGTAAGCAGATCAATCAGATTAAATGATGAGAGCCGGATGCTTTTTTGTAAAGTGCCAAATGACTCTAATATCAACAATTCTCAAACCGTAACTAGGGTAGGGCAAAGCATGGTGAAAATAGGGAGGTTTGATGGGGGCGTAGGTTCAGACAGTGTGAGAGCTGGAGTAGTCTGGTTGTAGGGGAGCATAGGCTGGACAGGAGGAGCACCAGGACACACAGACCTAGCTGGTAGAAGAATCTCCCTGATGTACGTGGTGCTGTGAATCGCTCAATATTCCGGCTGTACTCACTTCCCCATGGGAATGGGGATGAAGCCCATGTCACATATTAAGTCAAGTATGATCTACAGTGCATCCGGAAAGTATTCATACCCCTTCACTTTTTCCACATTTTATTATGTTACAGCCTAATTCCAAAATGGATTAAATAACAAAAAATTCTCAACATTCTACATACAATACCGCATAATAATCAAGTGAAAAAAGTTTTTTTGAATTTTTTGTAAATGTATTAAAAATAAAAAAATAAAATATCACGTATGTACATAAGTATTCACACCCTTTGCTATGACACTCAAAATTTATCTCAGGTGCATCCCGTTTCCACTGATCATCCTTGAGATGTTTCTACAACTTGATTGGAGTCCACCTGTGGTAAATTCAATTGATTGGACATGATTTGGAAAGGCACACACCTGTTTATATAAGGTCCCACAGTTGACAGTGCATGTCAGAGCACAAACCAAGTTATGAAGTCCAAGGAATTGTCTGTAGACCTCCGAGACAGGATTGTATCGAGGCACAGATCTGGGGAAGGGTACAAAAAAATTTCTGCAGCATTGAAGGTCCCAACGAGCACAGTGGTCTCCATCATTCGCAAATGGAAGACGTTTGGAACCACCAGGACTCGTCCTAGAGCTGGCCGCCCGGCCAAACCGATCAATCGGGGGAGAAGGGCCTTGGTCAGGGAGGTGACCAAGAACCCGATGGTCACTCTGACAGAGCTCCAGTGTTCCTCTGTGGAGATGGGAGAACCTTCCAGAAGGACAACCATCTCTGCTGCACTCCATCAATCAGGTAGAGTGACCAGACGGAAGCCATTCCTCAGTAAAAGGCACATGACAACCCGCATGGAGTTTGCCAAAAGGCACCTAAAGGACTCTCAGACCATGAGAAACAAAATTCTCTGGTCTGATTAAACCAAGATTGAACTCTTTGGCCTGAATGCCAAGTGTCATGTCTGGAGGAAACCAGGCACTGCTCATCACCTGGCCAATACCATCTCTACAGTGAAGCATGGTGGTGGCAGCATCATGCTGTGGGGGTGTTTTTCAGCAGCAGGAACTGGGAGACTAGTCAGGATCAAGGGAAAGATGAATGCAGCAATGTACAGAGAGATCCTTGATGAAAACCTGCTCCAGAGCGTTCTGGACCGCAGACTGGGGCGAAGGTTGACCTTCCAATAGGACAACGACCCTAAGCACACAGCCAAGATAACAAAGGTGTGGCTTTGGGACAAGTCTGTGAATGTCCCTGAGTGGCCCAGCCAGAGCCCAGACTTGAACCCGATTGAACATCTTTGGAGAGATCTGAAAATGGCTGTGCACCGACGCTCCCCATCTAACCTGATGGAGCTTGAGACGATCTGCAAAGAATTGGAGAAACTGCCCCAAAATAGGTGTGGCAAGCTTGTAGCATCATACTCAAGAAGACTTGAGGCTGTAATTGCTGCCAAAGGTGCTTCAACAATGTATTGAGTAAAGGGTGTGAATACTTATGTACATGTGATATTTAATTTTTTTATTTTTTATATATTTGCAAAAAATTCTAAAAAACCTTTTTCACTTTGTCATTATGCGGTATTGTGTGAAGAATGTTGAGGATTTTTTTTTATTTAATCCATTTTGGAATTAGGCTGTAACATAATAAAATGTGGAAAAATTTAAGGGGTATGAATACTTTCCGGATGCACTGTATGCCACACAGTATATGGTCCATTATTGCCTCATTTTGGCCCTAACCAATGTTGACCTTGTACCTCCTTCATTATAAAATAGGCTTTTTATACCATGGCCAGGTAAAATACTCGAATTTTGTACAGATTGGTTTGAACCCTTGTATTCTTCCAGTATGTATGTATGTTATGAATGATTTCAGCCTGATTTCTGTTCCAAATTAATATACCTATGATTCCGTCCTGACTTTACAAAACTTTGGGAAGTTTAGCAATACATTAAAAATCTTACCATGTTTGCAGAACAGTCGTTTGAGCAGTGTTGGGGAAGCTACTTTGAAAGCATAGCTTTGCAAGCTACCAATTACTTCACACTGGAAGCAGTTGAACTACAGCAAAGCTACGCTAGGGAGAAACTAGCTTGGTTAACTAAAGCTACTTAGAAAGGTATAGTAAAACTACTCGTTTAATTACATGTAGTTCACTACTCCCAAGCACTGGCCTTCAAAGCGGTCATGATGAAAGAAAAAGAAGGCGGGGCTGGTAAAAGGGGGTTCAATTACATTAGATAAGCAATGGCAAAACAAAATTAAAGATAATTCCTTTCCTTTTATGCCCCAAAATGTTTGTAGTTTCAATAGTTAACTACATAAAAAAATCTAAGAAGTCAATTGAACTACTTAAATCACTATGCAAATATAAATATAGTTGAACTACCAGCAAGTTACTACGAAATGTAGCTAAACTACTTAGTTTACTACCGAACGCTGCATTTGAGGCAATCAAGTTCATAATTTTATGTGATCATTGGCTGCTTTATCAGTGCCAGAGGTTTTGTCTGGTGATATTTCAATTGGCTCATACAGTGCTGACTCCATCAGCCCAAATGCATCCCAGCATTACTCTTTGCTACTCAAAGGATGTGATTTAAGCCGTTCAATAAATCAACTGTCTAACAGCAGAGTCAGACATTAACGAAGTAGCCCGTTAAAAAGTAAAGCTCCCATAGAAAGCAATTTCCCCCCGCCTGTCTGTAATGCTGAATGAGAAAAAGCTGTTAGTGTTATTAAAAGACGAGACTGCCACTATTAATCACACCAAACACACCTACATAGCCTCAAACATCATAGGACACAAAAGCGTAGGCTGACAGACAGAAGAACAGCTGCCTGTGGAGTACGTACATTAGCAGAGAGCTGGGTGGTCAAGTTGGCCACCTTCTCTTGGGAGGACTCCAGTTCTTGTCTGAGCTTGCGGATTTGCTGTGAAGGAAAAAACAGTGTTAGTAGTCCTCCAGTAGAATCATCAAAACCATGGTTGTTAAATGCTGCTCATGAAATGAGATGAAATAACAGATTAGATTTGAAATGCGTTTCCCTCATCGACTGTGGAGTGGTCAAATAGATGACACGAGACACTGCACTGTGAACAAGAGTGTAGTTGAAGCAGATGGTAGCGGGCTAAAATGGCAGATTAATCAAACAAATATGAAAAAGACGTTACGAATGCTTATGGACTTTGTTGGCTAGGAAGAGATATGACTGAAAGTACACGGCAAGCGAGATCTCATAGTGGGAAAGGAAATGGGTGAGTTGACCAGCGGGATATTCTCCTTACCTCTCCTTGAATCCTCTCCTCAGTCTTAACAGCAGAGGCAGATAGACAGACAGCACAGGAGAGGAAATAGAGGAGAAAGTGAACGTCGGGGGCAGTTCAGGGCACAGGCCATCAGAAAGACTAAAGAGGGAAGTCTGACTGACCGCTATAGAGCTAGCAGGTGCGTAACCAAAGCCTATTAGTGGGGTCTCCGATTGCAGCCTGCAACACACCTAACATGTGATGCAAACTCTCTAAGGGTTTGAGTGCGGTTGGGGTCGTGTGATGGAACCACTGATGCGTTACGAAAGGGAAACTTAGTAGTCTTACGAACAGAAATAAATACACAGGTGCGGAAAGACTATCATCACCATCAACAACATAAGAAATAATACAATTAATCTGGATTGATCGTTATCTACTCACCGCAGAATAGTTTGACGAAGTGTTAGAGGCCAAAGAAAGGCGAGATCCATGAACTGAGACAGAACAATAAATACAAATGGAAGAATGAAAGAAATGTACTTGAGAACGGCAAATGTGCACCAGCTAAATGCCATTCATATCGAATGTCCCGTTCTAAAAGCAAACTGCCTAGTAATTAAAACATGAGATGCCGTGCAAGGGAAAGATCAAGGCTTGCTGCTAACAATAGGCAGCAGAGTTACATCAAAGAGATGAAATATTAACTGGGCCACCTCATTAAGTCATTTCATGACTCAAATTTCATCTAGCATGGAGGAAGCACAGAATCTCAATGTCTTTGTGGAGGGATACAGGCCTCACTGACACTGATTTCACAGGCTTGGCAGGGTGAGAAGCTACCCCACAGGACTTCACTGGCCTTGGGGAAAGTATGAGCCAAATACACTGTGAGCTTCACTGAAACATGGGGAATCTGTGCCACGACAAGTATGCCAAGATGTATGACTTAGCAAAGAAAATTGTTGTCACGGTAAAAATAACTGAAGCTAAATTCTATCTTGGTCCAGTTGGCTTTGTTTTTAACTTAAAAAACTAAAGCCTAAAAAATTAACCAAGAATAATTATAAACTGTGTCGACGTGTGAATGGTGCTCTCACCATCCTCCCCATGCTCGCGGAAGGAACCGGAGCGCATCATGCTCTTGGGCCTGTCGGCCAGTGACATGCTGCTGCCCAGTGGTGAAGACCCATAGAGTTCATAGGTCGAGTCGTTAGGTGGACCGATGCTGTTGGAACGAGTAATCCTGGGAGCAGAACTCGAAATGGGGGCCACTGTAAGGACAGGAGTATTAGGTAAGAGAGGGTCTGGCACAGACACAACATTAAGACAGACATGCAGACAGGAAAACATGCGCGCGCGCGCGCACACACACACACACACACACACACACACACACACACACACACACACACACACACACACACACACACACACACACACACACACACACACACACGCCTTGGGGTGGCACAAGGTGGCAGCTAGTTTGGATGAATCAGTAAAAACAAACACTCAGGTTCCACAACAGAAAGTGCTAAAAATAGCCTTTTGCTCCTCTTTTGCCTCTTGGTCATCCAACACACTTCGGACTTGCAACCAAAGCTTCATTCAAACGCGATTAGGATCCTCACATTTCATTTTAGACTGCCAAATGTGATACCATTAAAATATAATATAACTGTCTGCAATTTAGAGGATGATAAGAACTTGCCCACACCTACAGAATATTGTATTACTTGATTGCATAAATATCTAGCTTAAAAGATTCACTCGGACTGACCAAACACATTAAGTAGTATTACATTCAAAACATATAACGAGGTCAATACCCATTAACATTTGAGCCAGCTTATCAAGTACTTTTGAGTCTTCTGGTAGTCACAAGTGTTAAGCGTTCTTAGGCACAGAGGATGATGACAGCCTTACCAACATTGGTGAGAGGGACTTTGCCAGAAGAGGGGTGAAGCATGTGGGTGGGAGAAGGCAGTTGGGGAGGGCTATCGCTGTCTGTCATGCTAGTTAGCGTGTGGGAATGGCGCCGGCCATCCAATCCATCACCCTCCGATTGATTGGAGCCATATCGACTGAAGGATGTGGACAAGAAAGAGATTAATCTTACTTTTAAACCCGTCAGAAATGCCGAAAAAGCTCAGTATAGTATAAATATGAAGTGCAACTAAAACGGGCCAAACTAAGATAAAATACCTTAAGCCTTTCGTTGGTAAGGTGTTTCTGTCTGTTTGCAAGCTGTTGAGAGATTATTTTACACTTATTAAATACTATGACTTGATTGTTGCGATCTTTTGTTTGTTACCATAATGTAAACAGTCCAGTAAAGCAACAATAATAAACTCTGTTAATTAATTCTACCTGTCAGGGAGGTTGAGGGAGGTCCTGCTTCCTGCCCCCCAAGTCCCCGCGCCCCTCATGTCCTCCTTTTCACGCTTTTCGATACGCAGGTACCCCCCACTAGGGGGCACACTCATCTGCAGCGGCAGGGACTCTAAGCTACGGTGCATTCCAGACAGCTTAGGGTAGAGGAGGGGCGAGCCCCCCAGGCTGAGACTCTGGCTGGGGTAGGACCCAGGGGAGTCAATGTGGAGAACAGGGGCTGGGCTGGGGGTGAGGCGTGGGGCTAGGCGGGACCCTGCCAGGTCCTGGAGCTTGGAGTAAGGGGGGACCTTAGGAGGAAGGTCCTGGATAATGATGCAGGAGTCCAGGCTATTGCAGTTGACCTTGTCTAGGTGGGCCAGGCTGGGCGGTCGCCCCAGAGACTTGCTGCTCAGCATCCTATGAATTAAACATGAGACAGCAGAATGGCAGAATAAGGATAGAGGGACTTCCGAGGACTGCTGCTAGCTTCATGAATAAGGCAAGGGGGAGGGGGGGCATAGCATCCAAAACAAGGGTAACTTTTCTTTCTGCTGTTGTTTGCTTATGTAAATAGTACAACACATATATAAATATTTAATAAAAAGGCTTATGTAAGACTTTTATGTTATATAAAAAAAAGGTTACTTATTTATTTTTAAAGTCATATCATTACATTTTCTACCCTTCTGGGTGTTAATGTACTTTTTGTCCCACTCACTCGTGACAGCAGTTGACAAAAGAGGCGAGTACCTGGGGGTGGTGGGGGAGGAGAGTTCGGGGTACTTGCTGCTACTGGTGCGGCGCAGGCCGTGCAGTTTCGCGCTGGGCTCACTGGGGGGCTCCAGATGACTATTCTCTCTCTTCAGAGAGCAACAGTCCATGTCGGCCTTGGCCTTGGCCCGCTCCTTCTCTTTCTCCCTGTCTGTCTGGTTGACGGGTCCCGTGCTAGCCCGGCTTCCTACTGCCTTGCTGACGCCGCCGTTGGCAGGGTCCTTGTGTCTGGGGCTGGGGGAGGCCATGGGAACAGGCTTCAGGTTGAGGGCGCTGGCGTCCATAGCACCGCTGACGGGCCGTGAGGCGGCCGGCCGTCCAATCAGGCTAAGGGTGCTGGACTTTGCTGGGCGGGGCAGGCTGCGGTACTGCAGGCTATTGCGGGCATTAGGGCCCAAGAAGCTTCCTTGCTCACTGCTGGCGTCGAAGCTGTTTTTGCGACCGCTGGGCGCTCCTCCGCCTCCCACAGGCTTCACAGGGATACCAGAGGACCTGGGCATCTTCCCCACTGTGGCTGAGCCACTGGAGATAGTGGCGCCCCCTGCTGTTAGAACGGTGGCAGTGCCTGTGGCAGGAGGAGGCTTCTTGTAGCCAAAGGAGGATCCAGCGGAGGGTCTGACCAAACCTGATGGAGGTTTACGATGCTCCAGGTGATCTCTTCCTGCATCAGAGCGGGATCGCTGCAGACCAGAGGC
Source organism: Galaxias olidus (assembly GCA_026901105.3). Classification (NCBI taxonomy): domain Eukaryota; kingdom Metazoa; phylum Chordata; class Actinopteri; order Galaxiiformes; family Galaxiidae; genus Galaxias; species Galaxias olidus. Next base: position 77,213 of record JAPMUY010006667.1, read on the forward strand.
CTTGACCGACATTTTGGACTTATCAACTGGCTTGTTTTGGTCACTTCTGGGGGCTGCAAATACAATACGGATGTGTTATAGAGCATTGCAACTAATGATAAAAGTGAATAATGTTTTCATTTAAGGCTGAGACCAATTTTTTAACGACAATTTAGACTTGTAAATTATGCATGACACTTGAGTTAGCAATAAAAGAACTGAGAACAGAGCACTCTTGTCATTCTCAGAATATAAGCAAGTGGCATTGGGCCCTGTTTGTAAGAATGATCTAAGGGTGGTAACAACACTTCATAGCCAGAAGAAATCATTGTGAGTCATTATGGAATCAAATCGGTGCAGTGGTGAATTCGTTTTCACTGTCTAAATCGGCTCACATAAGAGAAACTGTATACAATTTGTGACATTAAAGGAAAGACAACATATAAGCAAAACACATCTTTGTTTACTCAGAGTGTGTTACATGTATCCATGAAGAAGAGAAAGCCTCAGTAAGACACAAACATCCAGGATGTACGGCGCACAACACAGTGTCAAACGGGAGTAACCCAACAGCAAAAGTAAACATAATATTTTCGGTTATTACAATATTCTTTCATTAACATGATTAAAAGTATTTTTAGATTAGGTAATGGCTGTTATAAGTAACGGAAGAGAAACACACAACAATTTGAAAACTCAAAAGGGAACGAGAGGGAAGATAGACTCAATATTTAGAAAGTGGAAAAGTAAACTTCACGGAATTGGCCTCGAGTCATTTTGATGTGAAATACTTTGCTTTAGCATAAACAATGCAGTGTGCTAATGTTTCTGGAGTTAATGATTTCGAATAAGAATTTGCCCAGAATAAATAATACGTGATCACTTTCTAATCTTTCACATTAATTCTCTGGGCAAAAAAGAATTCCTATCAGCCAGGACAGAGTGAGGACATTTATCTCAATGAATCAACAACAATACAGGCTAAAGCGCATAAAAACATAACGGTTAATAAAACATAGGCGCAAGAGTTGCAAAAGGATTATTTTGTGTAATGTGTTTCAGTCCAGATTGTACAATGCCACATGGCTTTTGGAACAGTTAATATGAACCAAATAAATACAAATGAGATGTTGAGCAAAGATATCTGCTTTACATTTTCTCTAGTCTAATATACTTCACATTGCTACTAATCAAAATTCATGAGTCATTTGATGTAAAACAGAGACTGTGGCTGTTTTCCAAAAAGGCTGTTTTCTAGTTGGATTTCAATAACGGGAAGTTCTAACGCATGGATAGCTTAAGTACAATAACGAAAGCAGCCAAACTCCTACATAGGCCATGCCACTGTAGAGAGAGAGAGGGGGTTGAGGAGAGAGAGTGTTTATGAGAGAGAAAGATGATAAAACATGATAAAGAGAAAATGGGTTTGCAACCGAGAGAGAGAAACGGATGCAATGAAGCCGTATACCTGCCACTTTCAGCACACTCTGGGAGGTGTGTGTGATGGGGGAGGTCACGCCCACAGGAGTGTTACGTCCCTTCCTAAAGTGCCCTGGCTGACCCAAGCTCTGAGGCTTCTTCGGTTCCCCCTTGCAACCTCCAGAGTCCTCGCTGGCGCCCTCCAGTGGTCGCACCTTCCTCCACTTGCAGGGGGCCTCTGTCTTTAGGCTCCCCGTTTCGTAGGTACCGCCAGAGTCAAGTTTACGGTTGACCTTCCCGTCCTCGCTGTACCAGGACAGTCCACTCTCCACCAGGGAGCGCTTCTCTGCATCTGTGCGAAGCTGAGGGCAGAAGGTGAGGGAAGGGAGGGAGGTAGAAAAAGATTCACCGCAGGAAACCATGAGGGCTATGTTGGCCAAAGTATGTGCTATCCGTGGCAGACACAGTCTGCATTCTGCAATCTTGGCCCAATCTCAATGTCTGTGTTTTGGTAGACAAGAGTGGGGGAGAGAAAAATATGTCTGCAAAATGTTTTATAACAGGACTGAACTGAAGAAAATATACTATATTTACCATTGCATGACATACATCAAAATAACAACCTGATAAGAAATATTGTGCACTCATCCAAAATACGAGACAATGGAGGTTATTTTTGCTAATGTTTATGAACAGCTGGTTTGTATGCTGGACAATTTAGCAAACAGTATGACCACACTGTAACTAATGGTCTATAGCATGACCTGGTGAAGGGGGGGATAGTGAGGATAAAATGGTGCATGGAGAGTCTTGGCTTGAGTCATTCATATGTGATTGTAAGTGACAGATGGCTAGCTAAGTAAAAGTAGCCCTATTTTTCCATCTCAGAGTACACTATAAAAAAAAGAAGGAATTTTTTTTATCCTATGCAAATGGCTGGATCCCTGAATTCATAAACTCAACAAAGAAATGTACTGATAGCCTTAGATATGTCTAATGTGGGGGCATAATGACTACTTTGACACACTTTAATCGTTAATTAATCATTAGTCAGATAATCATTATGTCAGACCAGTAGCAGAATAGTTTTTTTTCAATTTTTTTTATACTTCTATCACATGCACTCAATCCCCAAAATAACTACAATTATTTTCAGTTTCACACTTAAAAGTAGGTTAAGGATAAAAAATAAAGCGTCCTGTTGCTAAAGCACGCTTCCTGTCTCACCATGGCAGAGGAATTACGTCTGGATCCCAGGGGCGTGGTGGGAAGGGAGTTAAGAGAGGAGCTGACGTTGAACTCCTCGGAGCTGAGGTTGTCCGAACCTTCTTCACCATCGCTGAGGCCGCTGCTGATGGAGCTGCTCACATCCCAACTGAAACGAGACATCATGGGGGTTGAATAAAACACAATTCCTTGTCATTTTATTTTTATTTATATATATATATATATATATATATATAATGCATATATATATAATGCATTTTTGACTAAACTGAATATAAAGAAAATAAGCAAAAAATATGTTTCACTGTTTCCGAATACGTTATTGCAAATTATAAAAAAAAAAATTATAATATGATAATGGATTCCAAGCAAAGAAAGGTTGGCAACAGCATTTGATGTGTCCATCTGTCCAGTGGAAGGGATATTGGCAAGAAGAGGTAGTGACCATCTAACTCCATGCTTGCTCAAGCAGGTAATACCAACATGTCACACAGCTGCTCTGGCTCAAAGAGCACATCATGCAGAGGAAACTCCCCTCCATTCTGCTACAAGGGCATACAATACATAGGCTTCAAGAGTAGCCCTCTTTAAAGTTTTTTTTTTTTTTGCTCGAGTCATGCTGTTCAGTCGGGCTGAATGAGAGGACGGTTGCTGACAGCTCAGGGTGAAGAAGCTGGCTGGCAAGGCAGGCTCTGAGCCGGTAGATGGGGCAATCGTTGTGACAGCTGTGTGTAGCACCGGGCGGCCAAGCCCCCGTCTTTAATCCTCCATCCTCCCCGGTCGTCCTGGGACAGATGCCCCTAGGTAAGAGGGGAGGATGTGGAAAAGGAGGACACACGGATGAGCAATCAATCCCCCAAAGAAGAACTGCTCACACGAGTGGAAAACAAAACACACAGTTGGCCCTCATGTTGGTGAATGCACTTTAAATAAATCCAAACTTGACACTCCCGTAATAATCACATGGGAACAAAACATTGTTAACAAAGAGCATTCAGACTGTTTGGTCTGAGGCAATATTTCCAGTCCACTCATTTTTTTTAAATAAAATAAAAAAGGTCATATTATACAGTATCTACAGTGCACGTGGCACTCTGATCCATATGATGATTATGTTCTCTCTCTAAATAGCTTTGGCAGCTGTAGGTAGCAATTCCATGTCTGTCCAGAGGCACTTAATGTGGCAAAGTGGAAAGGTAGATAATACAATAGGAGCACGAGAAGCTTGAGTCAGAGCTACAGCCAGTTTGCTGCTACCCCACTGAGTCGAAATTACTTTGTGGGTACATACTGTGCAATTAGCAGAGGCATGGAACTCAGAATTGCATATGTAAGAACATACTGCAAGACAGAAATGGCTTGCAGTGAAGTTTAAAGTAGAGTAGGCGACAGGGCTTTATCACAGTTCACAGCGATTCATGCTAAAAGAGAGCTTTTTTTTATTTTCTGTACATTATGTGTGCATGTAAAATACAAATAATGCTCTATTTTACTATCCCAAAGGATGTTTAACAAATTAAAGTTCAAGCAAAAGGTGAAACTAAGTCTTAACACTGGGAAATAAGACTGCCACATATGTACTGCATACATATTGTAGAAATTAGCTGGTTTTCTTTTCTGTGGCTTTGCTCCAACACTGCACTGATTTGTGCTTTTCATGATTTCCAATTTCAGTCCCTGAGAACATATTTTGGTATGAAAGTTTGAGGGAAGGGCATTGGGGAGAAAGAGTTCTGCCGACTTTATCAAGGGAACACCACAGTCTACATTTCTTTACCAGGGGAAGTCCAAACTAAAATCAGCTGTAAACACTATAATAACTACTTTAGTAACATTAGTTACAAAATATCATACATCAAGTTGTTATGCACAACAGTGTATTACGTTTTTTCACTCAAAACACAAATAGTTTAAAAATAATTGTAAACTCAAACATCCAAGACTAAACACATCAGCCATTTGCTCTAGCTCATTCATAGTCACAGCCTCATTAGGCATTGTATTGCTTTCTAGAGTACAAAACATTACTAACTAAGTATTAAGAATAATAATACCCAAGTCCATGTAGAGTTTTACAATTTGTATAACTAAAATGGGTAAGAGGTATGCACAAGTATAATTCAGGTTTAATTAAAAATACTATCGTGAAATAAGCACATTGATTTAAATAAAACTAGTCGAGCACATGCTAATATTCATCAATGTACTTAATGATAAAGAGCCTGTCTGGGATTGTCATCATCCCACCAACAAAAGGTAAAACAAAAATCTAAATTAATAAAGCAGCAGCTCAACCCTCAATGCTTAATTGTCTAACGAATAAAAATTACCTTGGTGTAAAGAGTAACGTCCGTTGGGTGCTCGGTGTTGACTTCAAAGGTTGCACCTTCCCAATCAGAATACGTCCGCTCATTTGAACTTTATTGACAATAACAATAACTTGATAAGTGCAAGTAGCGATAGAAAGGTTTTAAGTTGCCTCCGTTCACATGTGTATCTGCTGCTGCTAGGAAAAATCATTGTTGCTCTTTCAATGAAATCTTCCAACCGGTCGGCTAGGAAACACCCCGAAATACGACCCCCCCGCCCCCCGATTGTTCCTAATTATTGCAAACATCTGTTGATCATCTGGGTCCAAAATTGCAGCATGTACCCTTACTAACCCACAGTTGGACTATCATCATCGAAGCTTTATATCAAATAAACAACTTGTTGTAGTTTATAAACAACTAAAATAGGTCAGTATTGGTTAGAAATCGAACATTGTGATATAATATTGACTATGGCCAAATTCATATCAAAATGTGGTGTGCATCTATTTGACAAATAGGGGAGTAACAAAAACATATAATAATAATTGTGATTATAATTAGCTTAGTGTTGTTCATAGGAAACTTGTATTTAGAACAACAGCTTTAGTTAAAGTGTAGTGCATAAGACTAAATGACAATTGGTAAAACCACTGAAGCTCCATTATAGCTTATTCTGTAGACCTGTATATTTTTTTATCTAAAGGGCTTAGCATTGTGATAAATAATGCCATAAAAAAACTGTATCTTAAATTCCTTTAAGTTCGTTTTTATCAAGAGACCATAGGGCTGGACAAGCCAAGTTGAAGGTCAATCTGACTCACTAGCAAAGCAGCCACAAATCCTAAAAAAAAAACAGGACCTCCACTTAGGTATAAGGAACCTTGGGGAAATACATGTATCCTCCTCCCTTTCTTTCATTAGCAGTTTGCAACACTAACAGTGAGCTCACCAGGTCAGTACCCTAGTCTGTAGCAACTCTGGGAGGTAGACTGTTGGCCAAGTAGGTAACACATCAGTCAACTCTGTCTCACTACTAATAGGTTCAATCAATCAACAACAACAAAAAAAATTTGCTGAAATAAAATGGACCTGATTCATACTGCAGCTCTAAATGTAAAACCATTATGGCTACACAGTATTGATCTACCATCTACGGTAAGTAAAAATAAAATACAAGTAACGTTAGAAATGTGTTGTAATTCCGGAAATAAAAAAAATACCAAAAGTGCTCAAGATTGTGGAGGTTTTCATGGCATCAGTGCTCTTTCTGTTTCTTCCAAAATGGTACCAGATACACAAGAAGTGATAAATGTTTCTGCTTTAAGAGTTGCAGAAAAAAAGATGGACCCCGCTGATATCAGAATGAAAGACTGCTTTGTATGTCTTTATCTTTTGATACCCTCATACCCCTACAGTTTTATCAGTCAAGTTTTTTTCCTTGGAGCTCTTTGTTTCTCAAAAGAAAACCAAAAGAAAACAAGCGGCCGTTATTTTTCGTGTGCTTTTTGATCAGTTTACAACTAAGCTCACTGACCCTCCAAAAAAGATCTGAGTCAAATGTCTCAGCAAAACAGGACTCTTGGATCATTTAACCCTGTGCCCTGATGGCATATGATAAACGCTAGCATACAGTAAAAACTGAATAAAAGAAAAGATCTGCAGACCACTGATTATCATTCTCGTGTCCTGCTTATCTGAACATTCACCAGTGCTGGTAAACAAGCTGTCACTAAGCTAGCCTCCATGTAAGCTTTGTCATTACTGTCTGCCTAAATGACTAAATACTAAATGGCTTGTTTCTAAAACATCCTTTCCACAGACTTTGCTTACATGAAAGGCCATTCATAACAAGGGGGTGGATGCTTGGATACGTTGTCGAGCTGTTTAAATAACAATTTTCCTCGAATGTTAGAGGGTGACTTTACAGACTTTAGCACCGAAAACCTATCCTATTCTACTAAAGAGGTCTCAATCATATGTTTTTTTTTATGGCCCTACCTTCATTATGGGATAGCTTTTAATCTATCAACATAGTCTTTCCAAAGACAATAAAAACAAGCAGCAAAGCAGTCTAAGCATGGAGTCTAAAACAGGAAGTGTTGTGGAGTGCAGAGGAACAGAGGGCATTAAGATTTATCTCCAGACTCCCTGAGAATAATTCTGAAATATTAATCCAGGAGTGGCTGGCTTAAGAGAGAGCATTAACGCTTATCTGAAATATTGATGGGAACCAGCTGAGCCCAATACAGGATGAAAAGAAAGACCAAATGTACACTAAAATATATTTATTTCCTTTAGGTCGGAAAGTATACTCAAATTAAAATCAAAGCAAGCAATGAATAGAATCAGGCCACTAATGTTACCATGAGAGACAACCAAAGTAGTTTGCCAAAGCTCACTGCTAAAACCTGTGATTTCAATTAGCTGTTTCACTAGTATTCGTATTGGTGGTGCTGTGCAATACTATCTCCAGTAGGAGGCATAATGCGCAAAGAGTGTGGGGTTTCTTGGCAGCATAGTCACAATTAGCATTCAGAGCACTGACTGCAGATATGTCAGCAGAAGTCCAACTACATCTACCCCTGATTTGATCAAAACCCATTCCAGCATCGCTGAAAGATAACTGTCTCTGCAATCTCAGCTGATCCAGTCTATGACCCATCTGCCCAAAGACGACAATTTTTACTGGCACACCCTGCCATTCTCAACTAATTCAAATCGGTTTTAGCATTATTTTTAATTGATACACGAATAACAGCCTGCAATGTACAACGTATCCTCACTTCCAGCATCCATCAAGAGATCCTCCGACTTACTTTGATGTGTATTGAGCTGGCCCAATGCTAGGCTAACATGATTGTGCTGCTATCAGCACAGTAGGTCAGAGCATACAGCCCAAATGGATCTCTGATATGCATCAGTGACTGCATCTGAGACTGTGGCCCACTACAGCGGCCATGCATATCCCCTTGAGATGGAGTCCATCCGACCATCGGGCTGGAAAATGAACGTTTCTAAATCAGCCACAGACTGCCCTCATACGAGATGCTGCTCCTCCCAAAGACAGAGTCATATCGAAAGGGGATGTTATGCGTCTGGGGCAGACAATAATAAAAAAGGGTATGGTTAAAATACTCATCGAACACCACAGATATCTTAATAGCCTACTGTTGCCGCTAAAGGCTTGAGTAGTCAGTCATTGCCACCTACAAGACCCCATGGTGCTGCTTTCTTTCCTGAGATAATTATAATAATACACACATCAGAGATAATAATGTCTTATCGTAAAAAAATTAGGGTGATCTTATAGTCCAGAGATTCCCTTATGATGAATAAGGGGCTTCTTGTTAACGTCTGCTGCCATAGCTGAATGTAAACATGATCTTAACCAGACCGTGTATCATTTTCACCTGGGGGGGTTGAGTGCGTTGAGGGTGGACTAAACTATACACCCAGATGACCACACACAGGCAACCCCCCCCCCCCCCCCCCCCACACACACACACACACACACACACACACACACACACACACACACACACACATAAATACACCACCAACAACAACACTGAAAACTAGGGATGATGTCACTGACACGAAGCAGCTGCGGTTCACACTACCCAGGGGGCTCCCGTTATTCAAACACGCATGGAAGCGGAGGTGGTGGTCAAAAATGTTTTTGGACGACAAGAAGCAGAGGTCAGAGACCACTTCATCTTAGCTTAGCCCTAATTCTGTTCTTAGCTAAATATTGATGTTGTGGACGGACTTACTGTACTTATCCAAGCGTTTTGGTCTCTGCCAAGATTAGTTTATGTATCATCAGCCTGAGAGTAATTAAAGGTACATACGTAATAAAAAAAAATATTGCCCCCAGATGTTTTGGAGCTGAGTGTATGTGTGTGTGTGTGTGTGTGGGGGGGGGGGGGGGGTTGGGGGTGTTTCCATTCACATGTGGACACATACAGTATGTGCCCCAAAGGGCTCCAGTGCTCCCCTTCCTTTCTCACTGAGCCATAGACCATAAATGTGTGACCCAGACCGCTGGCCCCACTAAGCCATAATCCCTACGGGGTTTTGGGGGCTAAGGCCGATGCCAGGGAGGCCCAACATGGTCCAATTACTCTGTAAAATGGGTTTAAGTGGGTCAGTAAAACTGTTGACGTTGCACTGGTCAGGAAAGAAGTCAGTCATGGACTATAGCAAGAGGTCAAACTCAAACAGGATAGGGATAGTGAAGCATAACGCAAGAGGCAAAAATCCCATTTCAGATGAGTGAGGCTCTATGGGTGCATTGATGTGAAGTTGCCATGAAGGACAGTTTACATATTTTTGATGTATCAATAAAGTTTTGAAGATACAGTTCCATATATGCTACTGGGGTCCAAGCAATTCGATAACGTTCAGCATTCCTTAAGTCATTATTGCCAATTGCCATTGAAATGACATATGAAGAAATCTGTAATATGATATGAATGTGTCAGTTACCTGAATATTCTAGTTGCATCGTACTATCTAAAATATCATCAATAAGAATGCATTACTGTAAAATGTTAATTAATAGTCCACAAGCATTGCTACTTGTTCTATTAATGATCACTGCAACTAGGAGAAAGGCCTGCAACAAAGGGACCGGAAAGATGGTGCTAAAAATAGCATGTCCCAACAGCCATCTTTCTCTCTAAACAACACCCCATCACTTTTAGATAAAGAACAATTTACTTTCTCCTCCAAAATACAGCAACTGCAAACCCTTACATACACACATAAGAGCACACATACACACATACACACCCACACACACACACATACACACACACACAAACTCAGTCTCCCACAGTGTGACACACAGAGGCACACGTAAAGCCCATCAGTGGGTCAGAGGAGGAGGGTTGCCATGGCAGCACATCCTGAGCTGCGTTGCCGCATGATCAACGGCATGATGTTGCCACTGCATCAGCCTTTCCTATCTGCTCTCGCTGCCGGCCTGCCTGCCTGCCTGCCTGCCTGCCTGCCTGCCTGCCTGCCTGCCTGCCTGCCTGCCTGCCTGCCTGCCTGCCTGCCTGCCTGCCTGCCTGCCTGCCTGCCTGCCTGCCTGCCTGCCTGTCTGCCTGCCTGCCTGCCTGGCTGGCTGCGTGCCGCTATACCAACATAGCTGGGTGCAGTTTTCAGACCTACACAAGCACCAGTCTGAATCAATAGACCAATATAATAGCACATCTAAGTAAGGGGTGACATTACATTCTTATTGGCGCCAAGACTCCCCTACAGTTTAAGCCATTCACAGTGTCTCCTCTAGACAGATCCACTCTAATGCAATCCCAGTGGGTCACTCAATTTGTTGAGACTGGCAAACTAATGCTTACGGTAAGGTAGACAGTGCATTTTGATGCTCTGTAAAGAGATTATTTCAGTTTATCTAGTAGTTGATTTTTCTTTGTGAGAAGCACACAGTTTGATTCTGCATTTGCCGGATAATAAACAGAAACCCCCGGATGATTATTCCTGATTATGATTATCATCATACTCCTCTGTCATGACAATCATCTACATGTCTGTCCTGTGGAAATCATGGATGCACAATTGCTCTATCAATCACGTGAAGCAACAACAAAATGGACTTTTCTTTCCCAAGGCAACTGGAATAGAAGCAAAAAGTAACTGCAGGCAAAATTAAACTGCTTATTCTGCAGTTCAGCAAACCCAAGAGTCTAACCATAATTGACTGAACACCACTTAACTCCGTGTTCCTAATACTACTGACTCATAAGACATCCATCATTGGTTTTAAAACCAAATCTACTCACATAATACAATGTGGTGTGTAGCCTACTTCTTACTTGTAATTGTAAATATGTGAAATGGACCACACTGTTTCACAAAAGTACACATATGCAGTAATGGAATCCAATGTCACATTAGTAATGGATGTCCTATTTATGTCGTTACTGGTGTGAGGGAGAGTGAAAACATAGCAAGACAGCTATGAGTTAGGCACTTACATTAAACAGTCATTGGATGCAGTCAGTGGGAAATTCACGCAGTATATAACTGTTCATATGAAGCCCCTGCTGAGTTATACATTTTAAAGAGAGGTGGTGCAAACGGTTTGAATTTATATATGACTCCTATTTTTTACCCTCTGAAGAGCACTCAAGAAGCAATGGTTTCCAGGATAGGAAATTTCATGCATTTCATGTATTTCGTGTATTTCATGCTGTAAATGTGGCATACACTATGGACAATACTGTTGTTGTGCTTTCTGGCTGAAAAGAACAGTTATACATCAGACTATTGTAATTATTTGTGTGTGTAGCGGTATACTCTTCAAAGAAACAAGAGACCTCGTTGCATTGCCACAACTAAACCACTGAATTCAAAGAGAAAGATATTGTTCTCTAAGTACCTCATTTGGAGTGGTGAAACGGAACAGGCCAGCGGAGGTTATCACAAACACCGAGGAGACTGCTTGCGGTGAAGAAATGGGAATATGGAGTCCAGCTATCTCCATTACCTTTAATACTCGCACGGAGGGTCGGATGCAGCCACACAAAGGAGGAGGGACTCCAGTGGCAGAGCTGGTTAAATGGCTCCCAACGTATTTCTGGTCAGTGTCTCTAAATGTCAAATTGACATTTCAGGAAGAGCATGGAAAGACCAAACCAAATGGCAGCATATACTTTACCACATTAAAGGTTGCCGGGTTGAAAGTCAGGGAGGGATTTCCATGTTATGGCATGGAGAGCACAGGAACGAGTTGAATGAATTGGTTGTAGCTTTCCGATGGGTTGTTGGATTTGATCAAGAAAATGGGAACTGGTCCCAAGTGACTAATAATGAGACAGGAAATCTATGTAAAGCATGCAGTAGCAGTGATTAGTTTCAGTGTGTACATAGATCTCTCAATACACAACAGTGTGTGTTTGATGTAAGACAATCAATACTCATTGGGCCACCTTCAAGGTGCTAGAGGTCCATTTATTTAGTGTAGCGGCCCATCAGGGACTCCCAGCCATCCAGAAGATATGATGACATATAAGAAAACCATAATGCATCTCTTAAAGGTCAAACAAATAGCTTTCAAGTCTTACAGTGCTTCTCCACTTTACATGCACTGAAATTACATCAACCTATTTCAACTGTGGTGGCCATTGGCAAAGCTTTCTTTCAGACATAACTTATTATAGTTAGGCTCCTTTGAATTAGGAAAAATGAATTAGGAATGGTGGTTTGAAAAGACTGGGACCAAAGATTTGCACCTCTCACTCTCCCTACAGTGGATTTTCAGCAGGTTGCCATGGAGACGCAGGAAGAGCTTGATCTATTTTCAAGAGCTGGTGGAAGCTAATGGTTCTCAATGAGCTGAATGCTGTGGTTGTGTATTTGCGTGCCTGTGTGTGTGTGTGTGTGTGTGTGTGTGTGTGTGTGTGTGTTGTGTGTGTGTGTGTGTGTATTTCTGTGTGTGCGTGTTTAGTGCATGGGATGCTGTCAGCATCTCTGATGGAATTAATTGGGGTTCTAACAAGGACTCCAGCTACTGTAAAAATGCATATCTATTCATACATCTTATGCAGCGAAAAATGTATTAGGAGGAAACTCAAGCAAGTCTGTCTCCTCAGCTTCAGGAGCTGGATTAAGTAGTTATCAACCCGGTAGGCTATTACTACAGTATAGGAATAAAATAGGATTAACCATTCTTAGACCATCCCTGCCATGCTACTGTTATTACAAAAATGATTATTCAAGTAATAGACATGCTCAACTGAAGTCAAACACAACAGAGAGGAAAATGCTGACCAGTAATTTTGGTTTAAATTAGCCCTTATTTGACTGAGGAAAAGCACTGCTTTAGAGGTCAAACAGAATATAACCTGCATACAATATGTCCTTTGTCTTGTTGAGCCAATGAGCCATAGTAACAAAGAGCATAAAAAAAAGAAAGCCAAATCATTTACCATATGGTAATTAATTGAAGGTACAAAACCCTTGGATTGTGTGTCAGTGTGTGTGTGTGTGTGTGTGTGTATGTGTGTTTGTGTGTGTGTATGTGTGTGTGTGTGTGTGTGTGTGTGTGTGTGTGTGTGTGTGTGTGTGTGTGTGTGTGTGTGTGTGTGTGTGTGCGTGTGCGAACGTGTCAGATAATAACCTGGAGCCAGGTGGTACACAATAGGAGGCCCAGAGTGTCTCTCAGGCTTCTTGAATGTCTTGCCAGTGGATTACCAATACGGAGGCATGTTGAGGCTTGGGTAAAAGTATCTGCACTTCAGAATCTCATAGTGTTAAAGCCAAGGTATTCCCTGCTCCTCCATCGCAATCATTTGTGAATCCGTAATGCTGCTTCTACAGGCTTAAGGCAATGATGTTATATGTTATAAGGCAATAATGTTATGTTGCAAGGGTATAATTATTTTCTGTTTGGGACAGACGGAAGAAATAAAAAAACTGATGATTCCACACCTCCAAATCTTAATCTGGTCGCATTGAGTCTGCCAAGGTTGTGCATGACATGATGGACATGAGAGGATTTGCTAGAACCCTTAGATTTAAATGGATTTAGGGTGCATTGATGTCAGCGTTAGGAACGGGCCAAAGACTACTAATCCCTATTTAATCCTAACCTCATCAATGTTCCCCTCTGTGATCTATTTAGCCTCATTTCACCTTCAAAATAAACAACACGATTAATCTGCTTTGCTGCTCTTTTAAAATAACTTGAATTAACGACAATGCCCTTCTCTCTGCAGCCCTGTTAATTCTCTTCTATCCACAACTCACTGCTCACCAGCACTCAGTCAAAAGTAGACCAACGACAGTCTTACCCTCTTAACGTTTTGACTATTATCTCTTCTCAGTCTCATCTGTCTTTTCCGTAAACCTAACCCTGAATACACGCCAAATGTTCTGCTGGGCCTAATACACCACTGGACCGAACGTGACCATGCGGAGCTGTCCTGATTATTGGGCCCTAGTCAGTCCTCCTGAAACCCCTGCTGCCGCTGAGCCTAAATCCCACTGCATGTGCCGCAGTGATAAAAGCTGCTTGGATCCCACCAGAGAACTGTCCTGGATTCTCCCTGCCTGCCTGCCTGCTGTCAACTGGGGAAAGGGAATTTGAAGGAGACATACAATCGGAGTGAAGGTAGAGGGAAGGAGGAGAATGAAAGGGATTATGAATGAAATATTTGAGAAGATGGGCGGCACTGAAAGGGGAGATAGAAAAGGGATAAATGCCGACCCAATGACAGAAAGGAAAGGATTAGGAGTAAGGGGAGGTATGCGGCACTGAAATGGTGCAATTATGAAAAGGATTAGGAGTAAGGGGAGGTATGCGGCACTGAAATGGTGCAATTATGAAGCTAGAACAAAATACTCTTCAGACATGTATTTTCAGCCATAAATTAATTCATCAATACAGGTCAGGTAAAACTGCAGCCCTGTGAGCAGAAAGAGGCTTAGTGAAAAAATTATTGCAGGGTCCTTTAGTAAAACTTTCTGACACCAGCAGTAGAGAATGAAACACTGCAGATGAAAGCCTTTTGAATTGACTGCTCTGACGGCTATGGCCGACTGACGAACACAGCAATCACTGAACACTGAACCATTGAACCAACCTTAAACACAGAAAAACTAATTATAAATAAGGTGAGGTGTCAATCAAAATACTTGCTTTTGAGGTAAAAAGTAAGATGGTGTATAAACAAGGCTACTAACTGGCTTTGTTGCTATGGCCACCAAAAGGTCAAGCGTTCACCTTTGCGTGCGGCTTTCCCGTTGGTATAGTTGTCATAGAAACAAGTGTTTCCAAGCTATAGTCTCTTACCCATTGGCTAAGTTGTCGTCGTCCTCATCGCGCAGATTCTTGCCGAGAAGGTCGCTGTCGCTCAGGTAACCGGACTTAAGGTCAGCGTCGTCGACGTCCAAACCCTCGGTGAGCTCAATGCGTGAGCTGTGGCTGAGGCGGCTGGAGCAGCGCGCGGGCATGGTATGGGCCGTGTATTGGGATGCCCCGGCCTTGCCACCTTGGTACCCACCGCCTGTGGAGGAGGGGGCATCGCCAGCCTGCAGCCTGGGACTGGACTGTCCGTGGCGCCAGGACAAAGGCGAGGAGCGGTTCGACAGACTGGATATGCTGCGAGCGTTGGTTTCGTCACTGTCGTAGCCCACGTTACTACTGTCCAGGCAGCTAAGGAAAAGAACAGGGGGAAGATGCAACTGTTTTTCAGAATGAATTCATTATGTAACAGAACGTACAGGAAAACAGAGGGAAAAGGCAAGAAAAAGAAAGAACGGTATTTGTCTGTCAGCTAGTCTTCAAAGAAATAAATGATGACCTTCGGTTTGTGTTGACCCAGATAGAGACCCCCTTGCTCTTAGCAGTTCACAACCTTTCAGCGTTGTGCCACTGAGTGTGGGCTCTCAGAACTCAACTACATCTAGAACATAATCAACCTGTTTGTGAACATAGCTTTCTCTCTCTCTCTCTCTCTCTCTCTCTCTCTCTCTCTCTCTCTCTCTCTCTCTCTCTCTCTCTCTCTCTCTCTCTCTCTCTCTCTCTTTCTCATAGATGTTCTTTGAAAGCTTAGTTTATGACCCAAAGTAAAATGTTCTATTATCACTAGTTGACATTTCAACCAAACAGCACAATCACCCTTTAAACTACAAAAAAGGTAACACCGTAAAAAAGCTTAACAGAAATGGATTTTTACTGGCAATGATTTACAAAATGTGGACCTGTTGGTAAGAGCTTAGAAAGGTTTCTATTGCAGTCAGTCCAGTAAGTGGGTCGAGGTTTTGCAATGTCCTCCCAATAGCAAGGAGCTTCTGCTGACTGTGGAAATTACATAACCTCATGCACCAACCCATTTGAATAATTCAACAGCTGCAACCATGGGAGTATTTTTGTCCTTTCTAGATGGATAATTCATCAATAGGAAGTTGACTGCCGGCCACGCCCTGGGAGTGAGGTACTGTACCACAATGCTATCCTGGAATGATAAATAGAGTGCTAGCTTCGTCAAGTTTTATCTGCCAAACTTTCTTGACTTATAAAATCATGTCCCTGAGTTCTTCCACAACTAAGATTCCCAAAGATAATAATAGGAAAACCCTAACTGTTTTGATAAGAATTAAGATTTTGCAGCAGAATGACCATAGGTGGAAACGGGACACTTTCAGAAACAAGTTACTAAAGAAAGTCATATATTAAAACACACTTCTGTTGAGAAAAACTACAGCAAAGGGTATCGGAACGATAAAGTAGTTCTCACGTATCCAAAAACACGTGTACTTCTCTGTTCATGTGGGTTCCAAACTGAATCGGGTGAAGTGTGAAAGATGAGCAAGGTAACTGAGGTGTCTGTCTGTCAATACCCCCGTGGCAACGTTATGGAAATGCTGTGCTCATGCATCTTTCACTTCAAAGACATCCCCAGTACGAACAGGACATGGGCAGGCTGCACCACACATCTCCCCGGGTTGAAGATTAGAAAGAAAGCCAAAAAAGAAATGTCGGCATAGCACACACTATGAATACAAAATCACTTTTTTGGTTAATCAATTATCTCTGCCAAGTTACTTCAATATCCTCCCTCTGAGAGTGAGACCTTTGTAGCTTTTTTTAGTATTGCCTGGATCTCATTATGATAGAGATGCCCTGAAACGAGCTTGGCTGGTCAGAGCGAAAAAGCAGGCTGTCCTGAATGAAGCTGTTTAACCATGAAACAGAGACAGCCTGTTAGAGAAGGACTTTAGCCAGATGTTTACCAGGTGGCCGCTCTCCAAGCAACTCGTAGCAGGATTGTTTACACATGATTGTGTTTACGCATTGAACTGACTGTCCATCCATCCATCTATTGTGTGCTCACACCACAGTGTTACATTCTTCATACAAACGCATGGCTGCTCTGGATCACTCAAGGTTTTACACTACACGTTTTGTTTCGAAGGAAATGCAGAGAGGCCCTTCGTGTTACCCACCTATGGCTGAGCTGTGCCCCTCGCAGACTGGACATGGTATCCTCCAGGTTCTGTCGGAGGTCAAGGACATTCTGCACTGTGCGTTTCCTCTGGGACTCCGGGTCTAGAAGTCACAGGGATAGATTAGCATACAGTAGATTAGCAGACGGTTCATTATCAAAAGGAATTCTGACTTTGTTGTTTCCGTTTTTTTACAGTTCATTTTAATGGAATTCCAACAGATAAATAATTATAAACAAAATACCAATACAATTATAGAATAAATTCTTGCTTGGATCGAACAAAATACTGAAGACAATTGTAATGTTTAACATTACATTGTTATAATAACTGCTGTTCTCTGGTATGAAGCGACACAATTGAATGTTCTGTGTGTATGCTTGCTTTTGTTCAAACACATGTACACAAATGAATATGCATCATTGTGTCTGCATGTATGTGTGTTTTTGTGCGGACTAAGGCGGATAGCAGGTCTTTGGCTGCTTCTACACATTCATGTTCCGTTCACATCATTAGTTAGACACATGTGACTCCCACGGCTGCCTCACCATGGCAACGCTAGTCCACCCCCCCTCTACGGAGGATATGGTAGATCCTGGGCTGTGGAACAGTGGAGACTGGCTGTAACTGTGATTGCCCACCAGGGGGTTTCGTTCTGACATTCTGTGTATTTCAAACACAATAAGCATGAAGCGCCTGTATGTCCAAACGGTTAGATAAATTCTGCTATAGTACCCGTAACCCGCAAACATTAACATTACGTCTGCAGATGTGTCTGTTTCTGTGCTGTCTTCTTTAAGTAAAATGATGTTGAGCATGAGAACCTAACCAGCTTGTGCAGTCACTGGGTCATGGCCAAATCCAATCAATAGTGCAGTACAATGGGACATGTTTATGTATCAGTCAATGAGAGAGACCTCTCGAACAAGTAACAGCTGGGACATTGTCAAAGATTATAGCAATAACTCCATCAGTAGAAAGGCATTACAATTTTGGAACCAGCTAAAGAAGAGGCAGAGAGGTGCACTAAAGAGGTGTGCTTCTAATTAGGTCTTTTTCAGCCAGTTTGGCAGGACGTGGGAGGTGTGTGAACTTGAACTGTTGCAATAATAACTGTACTGTAAATGCGCCTATCAAAACAAAATGGAGAAAGTGCAAGTACAGTAACATATTACTGCAATTTCATATAATTTGAAAGACTTAAAGTTAGGCTAAAAATAAACTGTCATATTTTCTGTATTTCTAGCATATGAAAGTGCACTTGCAACTAGTACACATTAGCAATGTGTCAGTGTTCCACATGTAAAACCATCTTCAATATTTTACACAACGTTGCGATAGCGCCTGGGTAATCCTATAGTGCTGTTGGTACAGAATGGAGAAAGTCAATCGACAATAGACTTCACAAGTCCATTACAGGTGTTCAATAAATTTATATCCACAACATTATCAAATTCTATGTAGTTCTTATAATATATCATCAAGGCATACTGTTTTTCCCCATTTCAATTTAACCCCTAAAAACTACTGCTATAAAATAGGAAGTATGCTGACCTTGAACACTGGGCACCACATCTGTTTTGGAGATACATGCTACTTTCAACGTTTCTATGATGTGATTGACAGCTCCCTGGTGTCCTGCATTGCAATGATGTGTGTGAGAGAATGGATTCTCAGACAGAATGCTAAAGCAGATCTGATTGGAAGCACTATTCAATAATGCACAACATTGGAATCCACTATGGTTTTGTATAGTGGGAAGCATATTTTACTCCATGTCCTACTGTATAAGCACTAACTTTTTTTATCGCTTTGCAAAGACTGCAACCTTAATTTATCTAAGTTGTTAATGGTATATACGTAAATCTAATAATCTAGTGTGGAGAGGGAAAAAGAGCTGAGAGGCAACAATAAATCGTCTTCTACACTAACATACTACTTTTTAACTCAAAAACATTGAGGATAAAGAATAGAAAGGCCGTGACAAAAGAAAGGCTCTGCCTTTTCCTCCAGGCCCATGCTATCCCGCTAAGATGATCTGCTCTGCAACTTTGCCACATGGTTTGCCTCTCCACTCCCAACAGTTCAAGAAAATAGACCATTTCTGTGTGTGGATTTGACATAAAGAAAAGAGTCACACGATTCACAGCATGATGGTGACCTTTCGTTGCATCTAAAAGCAAAAACCTATGAATACCCACTGCTAAACAATAAGAATCAAGAAAAGATTTGATCCCGTAATCAATACATCTCTTTGGCAACATACTGCTACCATAGTCAATTGTCTTGACCTCAACAGTGATCTGCCGCCCCTTTCTAATCTTAACCCAGATAGCGATGCCACTGTTACTACATGGCAGACTGCTGTGAAAGGAATGAGATCTTGCATTACAAATCCCATCCAATTATTGATGTGATGGAATCATGTCAAATCGTCTTTCAGTTTTCCAGTGACCTTTCTACTTCTCTGATCCCTAGATCTAGAAATATCTCATTGTAGCATTTCCAAACCGCAAACATGAAATACTGCTATTCAGATTTTAATTTCCATGCATTTCCCCCCTCCCCATATAACAGGGATGTATAATGCATTCTCCAACATATTGCCCAGCAGAATGAGCCAAGCAACTGAATAGATTATTTTGATATCTAGTTTCCTATCCATTCTAGATTCTGAAACTGTTCTGGTCTATTTTACAATCAGACACTTCTGGATGTAAAGAATACATGGACGCACGTTTTCTCTTAGTTTTAATGAGGGAGATGATCTATTTTGTGTTGTTGGACTAAAACAAGGTCACAGTAGACATACTGTTGCTCTCTATCAAATAAGCGAGTCTATTATAGCCCAGATCATTTTCCCCACCACTGATGTCATACAGTAACTACAAATAGGCTTCTTATGGAAGGAAACAAACATCCTTTCAGCAATGGTAAAATGAGACCAATGTATCTTTCACTGTAATGCAGTCTTTGAATGCACAGTCCATGCATACATTTATCTAACAATGATGTATTTTGGTTTATTCCCACAGTACATTACCGTCCAGTCCAGTTCAGTTCAATACATTATACACACTGAGATGTCAGTTTGAAAACAAGGCTTAAGGTAATTTACTTTATACACAGTTCTTAAAGCAAAAGCCCTTATCTCTAAACAAGGGATTGTGTGTGTGTGTGGGATAACATTCCAACTAAGTGAGACTTGACTATCAGTCGATGGGGAATCTTATACAATTTCTTATGCAGTATATTTCCATATACAAGAGTCTTTTGGCCATGGCTCTATTCCCATTCATGAAAACAAAGCACTCTACTCTTTAAAAAAGGCCCCATGGGGGATTATTTTTTAAACTTCGATAAATAATTCATTACATTAAAGAAAAAACTCCCTTTTTTGGCAAAATAATGGCCTCAATTGATTTGGTAACTTCATGAAAGTCAATGTGTTCTATATCTGAGATTTTAAGATTCAGTGGGTCTCCGTGCTCTCATTAATTTAAGGCAGACTATGACAAAATGTTGTAAATGCACGTCTAACTGCTGTCAGTGTGCATGAGTACTGCACAGACACATAAAAGCAGACCCACACATGCACTTTGTGTACACACACTTGTCATTATTTTTGAAAACTGTTCTAATGGTTACAAGTGTGACGACCATGTGTGATTGACACACATGTAAACTAACAAGTAGTGAATAACCGATTAGATCAGGCCACAAACATTTAATAACCTGAAGCCATGGAAATGCAGTATATTAACAACGTGTTAAGAGTCTTTACATCTGTGTGGGCAAGTTGACACTCTTAAAGGCTTGCATGACAGAATAAAGCTTTGTTGGCCAGTGATGTGGTACGTGAGTATATATCAGAGCAGCAGACTGACAAGTCCTGTGAATACCCAAAGGTTGAGATACTGGTTCCGTATATGTTTTTGTGAAAGGCAACAAACCAGTTGTTAGTCTTTTAACCCTGGAGCAACTGTACATCCAGGTCCAGCAATAGACGCCAGTCAGCATACTCTGATCCTCAAAAACATACTTATTTACAGCTGACCAGAAAATGTAGATTTCTTCAATAATAAAAAAAAAAAAAATAGACCCCAAAATTAGCTTCCATAAAAATCAGTTGTGTGGAGATTGAATTTGAAATTGCCAATTTGATCGCGCCAGGGGTCGGGCACAATTGAAAATTGAGGTCATCTGTTGAAAATTTGAAATGTAGACTGAATCACAATGACAGAATAGGTGACGATGGAGTTTGACATTCAGTCAGTCAGAGAGATTAAAGAAAGTAAAGCCATCATCTAAAGGTACTCTCAGGAACAAGAATGTCTTCATAAAAAAAATAGGAAAATTAAGCTTTTTAACGAGTAATAGCATAAATAAATGGCAATACATTATCTTAAAAATGGTCCAATTGACTTTCGGCATTAGTGATTCATGACTTTTGCAGGCATTAATCAAAAATAAAGTACTAAGCGCTGACATTTCTGAGGGATATCATGTCCTCTCTTGATTGTTAACAAGCATCTCCTAACACACCTCCAGAGAGCCATTTTCTCTCCCATCATCTAAAACAATGCATGCAGCCTCTGGCAGTGGCAATGAATGGATAAGATGGGAAGTGTTGAAATATCTGAAAATCTATTCAGTGTGGCTCTATGGGAGACATTCATAGATTCAAAGATATATCGTGGATCCATTTATGGATGGATCATGACCGCTTGGATGAATTCACAAAACCGCATACAACAGAGGCAGGAAGAGAATGGACGCTTGCTGCAGCAGATGAGCGAGTAGGAATGAGATCGGTCTGCCTGTATCCAGCCAGGGGGCTTTTTCAGACGATTGAAAGAGACGAGTTAAAGGCAACAAGCATATCTCACACGATCAATGTCATCAAGCCTCGTACGCTTCATGTATGCCTAAAGCAGCAAGGGATTTAAAACACTAATAATTATATCATCATCTGCCATTGTAACCGACCAAAAGAGCCCTAATCCAAAGCCCTAAAATTAGCTGCACACAGTGATTCGCTTAAAAGCCATGGCATCACTCCATGAAGACAAAGAGCAATTCAAAATTGCAAAAAGCAATGCATGCAATGTCAATACAGGGATGGTTAGAGCTTAAATTTGTACGGTTTTGAGCCAGGTAAGCTCTCTCACAGGAACAATGAGGGCTACAGCAGGCAGGTGTTAGTAGCAGCCGTAGTAAAAGGGGCGTGCATCCGACCGAACATGTGAGGGGTTGGATGGCGTTTGTTTCGTAACACTCAGCTGGCCAGGAAGAGTGCAGAAGACACAAGGGATCCTGAGTTGGAAAGAGGACAAGGGCGGGTCCGTCAAAAAGGCCCCGCTGCACTACTCACCTAACATCTGGCTGAAGAGCAGCTGCTCCAAGTCTCCCAGCACCGTCACCACCAGCTCTGGGTCCACCTTCAGGAAGGTGTCCCCCTGGCCCTTGGCCCCCGACTCCCCTCCGGCCACGGCCCCCTGCTTCTTGCCGTTAGCCTTGGCCTTGCTGGACAGGATCTCATCGTCTGACTTCCCGTCCTCAGGGGACTTGCTCAGGGGCTTAACCTCCGCGTAGGGACCCCGGGGTATACGGCTCTGCTTGCCCAGAGCAGAGGGGGCGGCCAGGGGGCTGAAGGGTTTGGGTTTGCCCTGGAAGAGGGAATGCTCTGATTTGGAGAGGTTACGCGAAAGTGGAGCGCCCCCTCCGGCAGTGCCTCCTACACCTCCGGCTGCTTTGGGTTTGCCCACCTTGAGGTTCCCCGCTCCGGGCTTCGACATATCGTCACTCCACTTGGGCTCGTACAGGTGCAGCTTCTTCTCGGCATCGGTCAGGACCGCCAGGTTGGTCAGAGACCTCTGCTTGCGGAGGTTGGAGGACACAGGTAGTCTTCCGTCCGTGCTACCTGCCCGGTAAACCTTCAGCTCCCCACGCGGTGCACTCTGAGGTAACCCAGACTTGCCCCTTTTGGCAGCCAAGCCCACTGCTTTGCCCTCCGCTTGGCCGTATGCCTTGGTGCTGTCCGTCCTCTCCATCTTTAAATCCCCTTCTCTGCCTTTCACGCTATTCCCAAGCATGACACCATCATAAAATAGCACCTACAGGGAGCTCAAATAAGCTTCAGTCTCTTTGTGAGAGGACGACTACAAAATGGGAGAAGAAGAAAAAACGAGAAAATGAAATCTTGCTTCTTATTTATTTGAGCAGACAAACCCCTCTTTCTTTCCTTTCTCTGTCCTCTTGACAGGCTGCTGCAGCTGTTGCAGTGATGCCCCGGATTTTTCACTCTCTCTCTCTCTCTCCCTTTCTCTCCTTTCTCTCCCTGTTCCCTCGTTTCTCCTTCCTGCCTCTCCTCCCTCCAGCACTGCCTCCTGCTGCTGAGCCGCGCAGCAGCAGAATGATGACAGAGGCGGCGGCAGACGCAACAACAATCCCTCCTCCCCCTTTCCCCTATTGCCTCTCCCTGCTCCTCTCTGCCTCCTCCTACCTCCCTCCCTCCATCTCGCTCCCTCCCACTCTCTTCTCATATCATTGAAAGATGCTTCAGTGGGTGCCTCAGCAGAACGTGTGAAATGCAAGGAAGCGATACTAAATATGATAATCTGTGGTGTTTAAACGGAGCACCCTTTTCTCTCTGCAGAATGAACAGCGTTTTTTTCACACACTCCCCTCTGTCCCTTTGTTCTTCCCCTCCCCCCGCGCACACTTCTGGGGTCAGGCCACATTCATTAAAGTCAAACATTATGCATGATTTTTTTTTTGTGCGAAAAAATTGGTGGGTAACAGATACACATGTAGATATGTCCTTTTTTATCTCCTTATAGAGGAATGGGGTTGGAACCGCCCCTGATCAAACTGACCAAATCCTACACAAAGCAACAACTGGAGCAACCAGATTATTTTATCGTCCTATCTGAGCTCCCTTATTAAAAGATCACGTTGATATTTTAATCCCAGAAAATCATATGCTGAAAAATTCAAACATGTGTCATTCACATTTCAGAACTTTTTAATTCCCTTTAATTACTCAAAACAATTTTATAGATGTATAAAATAAAATATGGTGTATGCTTTACTTTGGCACAATCTGTTACAATTACACTTGTTCAGCTGTCCCTAAGCCATTCTGAACTACATGTTATTACAATATTATTATACATACTTCAAAATGGGCATGCTTAGTTTTCTACAAACAAACTAAAGCTAGTCATATTGTAGCCATACCCTTCCAAAAAATGATTCCAATGTTTTTATGATGTCCCGGAAACTTTTGCATCTTAATTATCCATAACTAAAAAACTTGGACAGTAACCTCAGCACAAATCCCAAAGTGTGTCATTTAAATGGGATACGTGACCTCAGCAGAGACTACGGGCAGCCAACATGAAAAGAGACACACCCAAAACTGTCCAAAACCTACTTCAGAAAGGGAGAAAGAGAGCACTTCTTTGCCTCGGAACCAAGATGCTTGAATAAATGAAATGTGTGAAGAAAGATTGGGTATTTAGCTACCATGAGGAAAATGTTGGGGAATCAACATGCTTCTGTCATCCAAGCTTTCGTCAGGGTTTAAGCTTATATCGCAGATACGTGCCACATCTACCTCTCTGAGTATTCTGGGATGCTCCAACAGACACTCAGGCAGCCATGCTCCATGGAAACGGTAATATACAGTATGTACTACTAATATATGTACTACTATGAGGGCTCATCATTTTATTTGATTCGAAATTACCTGGTCTCTGCATATGTTACACAATTAAACACGGCAACAATAACGCAACAGGAAAAACGGAACACTTTCAACACACTAATCATCCCTATAAAAATGCAATCAGTTGTTAATTACATTCATGATAATATTATGTTTTCACAGCTCTAAAACATACATACCTAAAAATAAAGACAGTGTTTATAATAGAGACCCGGCGGGACTCAGTAACTTAAGAGACAGTTCCTCATTTTCAGGAGACCCAATTTCAATAATAAGGCCACATTGCCCTTGTAAGCTGAATGAGACTGACTAGTTTGTTACAATGCCTGAGGGGACTTCTCCCATGCTGTGTTTCCAACACACTCCACTAGTTTTATATAATGTATGGGTCTTTGGGTGACTGGGGTGGGTTGGCCAACAGGGAGGTCCTCTGATGTGTCTCTGGTATGGCGACCAGATACAATGTCCAGCCTTGTTAATCCCCCATCACGAGCAGCGCATTCCCCTGCTGAGTTTTAGACCATCGCTGATGACCTCACTCTCACGCTGCTCTCACAAGCTTGCTTCCTGTGTGCATCCATCCGAATAAAGAATGAAATAAAAACTTTACAATGATCTATTATTATCTCTTGTTTTAATGCTTCAAGAAATTTAATTAAAAAGCCATCAAAAATGAAACATCTTGTATTAAGATTTCTATTACAATTTCCCAGTGAAGATATGGTCTTGTTGGTTTGACTTAGAAATCTGGTTTTAATAGCTGGCCTGACTGGTCATTACTCACGCTGCCTGTGAGCCTGAAATGTGTCCTTACTACCCTGGACACTGTAACATATCTGAGCACAGTGCTAATGAATTAAGTGAGGACCACCCTTTCCCGGGAGAGAGCAGGGTGGAGCGGCGTCCAGCCTTTGGTTTCCCATCGTGAACATCTGGGCCTGATTCACACTCTCCAACTGGCCAGCAAAGTGGCCCATAGTGGTGTCTTAGAGAATGTGTGTTTGCAGCTATGTGCGAAGACATGTTTTTTCTCTCCATGTGTGAAGAGGGGACTGCAATGGCTACACAGGGACATTTCCACAGCTGTCGGTAGTAAATTTCCCTGGACAATGGGTGTAATCATTCTGGGGTTGCTCAGCTGCTGCAGTGAAACTGTGATGATGCAATCTATAAAAGAACCCTAGAATACTGTCCAAATGTTGCTGCCCCTTAAATGAAAAACAACAAAAACGTGTAAACGTTCTGTGCTAGCATGCGCGTTGTCGGTGCATGCATGTGTTTACATGCATATAGGACATGTATGTTAATTGGGCCGTATGTGTGTGTGTGTACGTGTACAGCGCTTGTATTGACTCAAAGAAAATGATAGGAGCAATTATGCAGTATATGCACAACCAAATAAAATGTCTTCTGAACTTTAATGAAATCATTGTGTTGGGTGGAAGAGTCAGCCCAGAGGTGCAGGATATTGTAAAAAGCACAGGTTTTTTTTCCCAGCCTGTCACCATGTGCAGAGTATTAGTCTAGGCCTGCTGGGCTCAAGCTGTAAGGAACATGTATAAAAAGGAGACAAATGAAAAGCCGGTTTGGGATTCACTCACTGGCCTGCATTGATCTTGGAACAACATTTGGAACCTCCTAGCAGTATAACTTTTCATAAAGATAGATATTCCATAATGCAGTATCAAACGACAAATGTTTCATGACGATGTTTCCACAGCAATCGTTTCCCAGTTAAAATATGTAATGGTGTGTCAACTGTGGCCTCTCAACTGAAGTATTACTCTAATAGTAACTAGAAATACAAAAAATAACAAATATAAAAATACCCTATAATTTTAAAGAATGAAATGAAGTAAAAGAATGAAACAAAGCTTGTTGCCCAAATAGACATGGTGGCATTTTTCAATGTTTCATTGACAAAACAGTGACTGGCGCTCGGATTTGAGTACCACCCCCTGGGCCAATCCTCTGGGGGCTGAGAGCCTCTTTCTTTGTGACAGGAGGTGTAAGCCGATCCTTCAGTCAAACCTCTCTGTCCATCAATCCAGCATCTGTCCAGCATCAGCTCCAGACCACTCAGGGGCTCGGCTAGACCTCTCCCAGAGGGACTGGACATATACTCATCAAGATAATTAACAGGCTATTTAGAAGCCCTTTATTGTGGGTCTGTAAATGTCATTTTTTCATCTTCAAGGTGCTGGGTGTATACATAAAACAGTATGGATGAAATACATTGGAAATATATTATTCCACTTATCACTTCATTTTACTCAACACTTGACAATAAACTCACCCTATAATTCTAATGTACACAACATACTGTATCTGTGACAGAGCTTGAAATGCTGGCTAGTCTGTAAATCTCCCGGCACTCAGTCCAGCCGTGGTTCCCTGGCTGCAGTGAAATATGAGTTGAGAAACGAAATAACCTGGGGTTCTCGCACATGACTCCTACAGTTTTCTAAGTAACGTGGACATAAATTCTATCACAAATACACACCAGAGATGTGGATGAATGATAGACAGTGTTGTGCAAAAAAAGTACTCTTGAGGCTTGAGGGTAGTGTTGATTGGCGACGAGACATGTTTATTCCATATGTGTTAAGAAACGCCAGTGCAACAGTGAAATACAGTCATGACAGTCTGCTGGAGGAAGCCCTGATGAATTGAACAGGTGGTGGCGTGTAATGCCTCATTTGTTTGTGAATTGGCAACAACTGTGGTGAGAACTGAAATGGGTTGAGTCAGATCCAAACAAAGCAACCGAATGTGGAGGTCAAATTTTCACCAGCAAACAATTCCCACATCTAAGTACTAGAAGTACAATAACTAATCAAGTACAATTCAAAATAATCTGTGTGATACTGTGTGATGAAATTCAGATCAGTGACAATAATCTAAAATGATCCAAAGATGATTTGTGTCATCATTAATTAAAATGCAATGTTAATGCAATTTGTTTGTAAATCTGTGTAATAGAGAAGCAGAGGGTAGGTCCTGAATGAATGAATGAATTACT
Organism: Galaxias olidus; assembly: GCA_026901105.3. Classification (NCBI taxonomy): domain Eukaryota; kingdom Metazoa; phylum Chordata; class Actinopteri; order Galaxiiformes; family Galaxiidae; genus Galaxias; species Galaxias olidus. The sequence continues at coordinate 104,880 of JAPMUY010006667.1, forward strand.
TAATTAATTAACAAATTAATTCATTCATTCATTCATTATGTTATTAATTGGTTCATGAATGAATGAATGAATGAATGGCTCACCTGTCAGGTCATCACAGCAGACCTCCATGGAGTCTGAGGAGCAGTCACTGAGGTCTTCCAGAGAAGAGGCTGCGTCTGGGTCATCCTGCAATCTGAATGGGACAGACACGACGCATAGATTGTCATTTCTTTTGTACATACATACACTTCATGAATGTTGATAACACATTCATATTAAATCGTTTTTTCTTTGATGGGTCTCATTTGATGTTATGATAGTTATGAATCACAGTACAAAATGAAAACATGCTGCAGGATGTGAACTGCTCTAAAAAAGAGGTGAAACAGTGCCCCCACCTGAACCTGAAGGGTGCGACAGCAGCCATGTTTACGCCGCCTGGCTCGCTTCCTCTACGGGGCGTGTTCAGCGTGCGACTGCCAAGCGGTCGGCACAGAGAGGCTTGTTTGGATCTCGGTTCAGCTAGCTCACGTCCTTGATTCCCCGGGTGTCCCGTCGTTCTTTGGTCCTGATGTGTCGGTCTGCCCGCTGGTCCACCTGACTGACCTCCAGGCATCACGTTGCTGTTTCCACTTTTAAGCTGAAGGGATCTTCTTGACCCTTTCCCTATCTTGGTTTCACCAGGGAGTCGTCCCAAAGAAGCCTCCACGTCTGCGTTGTCCACGCTCCTGTGGCGGTGTTGTCCCAGACTCCAGTTCCCATTGTTGTTTCGCCTCGTGTGGAGATCTCTCAGAGCCCGCAGGGCCAGGACGCCACTGCTGAGATCTGACGTGTCTTTAGAGCGCGGTGGCATCTCCCTTTTGAGTACCTGTGGACTGCTGTATGCTGAGCGCACACCTTGGGGTCTGTCTGGGTGATAAACTCCCCCCCTCTGCGGAAGCATCTGGTTCTTAAAGGCTCTACCTCTCAGCAGCTCGTTGGTGAACAGAGTGGACGAGGAGGGCGCTGAGGAAGAGTAAGACGAGTGTGTTTTTAGATGGAATTGTGCGGTGGGAATGGGGTGGTTGCTGTGCTGTTGTTTGGGGTTCGTCTTGGAGTGGGGCGTCATGCTACGGGGCAGCGGCAGAGCAGAGCCGAGACCTGAGCTTGTCTGGGACTGGGACATGGCCTTGATGTTCCCCCCGCCACTCATTGTCGAAGAAAGTCACTGGAACAGTGCCTAAAAATCAACAACAACAACAACAACAACAACAACAAAAAACATTACAAACAAACAAAAATATTTTTTTATGAATGATTCTTCCTTGGTATTACCATTTTATTCCGGTGGTAGTGAAAAGGCCCTGTTCACTTAGATTTGTACACTCCAAAACAATTCAATACAAATTGAAATATGATCTGAAATATATAAAGGCCACCATTACAGCAATGGCATACTGTTAACCAGAATATGCACTAAAATATAGTACATCTATAACTGTAAACAACTTCTTTATGCAAAACCAGGGTTTCTAAAGGCCTCTCAACAAGCCAAGATAAGGTATGAACGTACACAAAACACAGTGTAAGGAATGATTGCTGAATGTTGTGCTGCAAACTCTAGACCTGGTCAACAATGCCATATACAATACAATTCCTTCGCAGTAGTTCATGCAGTTCGTGCAGTTCATGCAGGCTCAGGTGCAGTGTCCCAGCTGTATCCAAATACCATCAAATATAATGATGGCATAGTGCCCAACAGGTGTGCATTCCAGGCCCACCTCACTGGAGGTGATGGGTTATTGCCCTGCAGGGACAATCTGCACACACGAGAGGGGACATTAACGAGTTGCACCGCAAAGATGGCATTTGAAGACAATACAGTATCTGTGACAATAATTTTGGCAGGATCAAACAAAATCTAATTGAAACTGAACTGGACTGTACTGGACTGGCTGATATTCCACAATTGCATCTGAGTCTGAACAGCACCAATCTGAAACTGATTAAAAGAGGGTTCTTGCACCACTATGTGAAATAGCCAGGAAATGCATAAATGCCTAAATAAAATTTATGAACAATCTGAATGAGTCGAAATGTGGGTCATCATCACCAGAGTTTGGATCCTGTTTACATTATAACATTTTACATTGTTGTACAACACATTAAGACGGTGCCTCTATATTCCGTCCCAGAGCATCCGTTTAGCCTAACGTATTCCTGGTGCACGGTTCAGCCCATTGGTGAGGGCCATGCTGGGAAAGCTCGGCGACAGACTGACACCGTTTGGCACACACAGCAGGACGGCAGGCCCTTTCAAAGCGTGCCAGCATCGTCTGGCTCAGTGGACACACAGACTGTGGCCCTCCTACCCAAGTGCAATGCTAACCACCACGCCCTCTCATCAACCCATTAAACCTGCACGTTTCAATATCTTATAGCCATGCCTAGTCATCTTTACCAGTCTAGGGAGAATTTTTGGGAGATTCAATTTGAATCTCCATTTAATTGAGCATGACACTTTAAACAGTGATATAACATCACTGACACACTTCCCTGGACAACCAGATAGTAGGTCACATGTAAAACGGTTAGCAGCATCAGGAGCTGCAGTCACACAAGGGCAGCGATGCTCCCTTTCTCAGTCTATCTCTCTTACTCTCTCTCTCTCTCTCTCTCTCTCTCTCTCTCTCTCTCTCTCTCTCTCTCTCTCTATCTCTCTCTCTCTCTCTCTCTCTCTCTCTCTCTCTCTCACTCTCTCTCTCTCTCTCTCTCTCTCTCTCTCTCTCTCTCACACACACACACACACACACACACACACACACACACACACACACACACAAACACACACTCACACAGCATACTAGAACCTAAATACAACACAAAGCACTGTCAAGGCGAGACAGTATGATACAGTTCCAATGTCCACTGGACCTAGTGATGGTTCAAGGTGAAATTATTTTGATGACCATAATAAATGTTGGCGGAGCTTAAAAAATCTGCCGAGAACATATAAAAACATGTTATCTAACAGGGTATCTTACCGGATCGTGAACAACCTTTTCCATCTGTCGAGAGCAGCATTCCAATTAATATTACAAACTATCTGAAGCCTCCAGCATTGTCTGTGTTCTCCCCACTACTGACTGCTACTTCTCTAAACCAACTGTACAGCTTACCATAATACAATTTAAGACCCACGTGCTGCCTTAAAGAGAGAGTAAGAGAGAGAGAGAGAGAGAGAGAGAGAGAGAGAGAGAGAGAGAGAGAGAGAGAGAAAGAGAGCGAGAGACAGAGAGAGACAGAGACGGGGGGGTACGAATAAGGGTCAGAGGATGCAGGGCATGCATGGCAATGACAAAGCTCAACAGTATCTCTTACAAACATTTCTTTGTATTTGTTTCACATCGTCAATCCTCAGAAAGTGTGCACACACGTACACGCGCATGCACGCGCACGCACGCATACACAAAAGAGATCGAAGTGGAGACACAAACATTAGTGACTCATATTTCTTTTTAGTGTGACCTTATGCCATTCAGTCCCATGGAGGTTCAGCCCATCCCACAGAGGGAATGAGACTGTCAGAGCTCCATTCAACAATGCCAAGAATAAAACATGGATCCACACATCAAACCATCCCCATCCCTGCAGGGGTTTCAGCCAGTCACAGTGTATGACCAGCAATGTCAGCTGGCTGTCAATCCACTCCATTTTTATAAACACATTTTTAAAAAAACAACATGAAATATTAGAAACAATAGTGTATTGAAATTGGATTAACATTTTTATTCAAAATTGGGACATACAGATATTGCCTGTTTCAAAGCAATATACCTCAATCTTTCCACATAAATGTGCTATATTTTTTAGCCTTGCATAACAGCACTAGGCTATTTGATATATTTAGAGCTGAGACCCAGATTTGGTATTTTCCCTGCCATTTCCTTTGGCCTGTGTCAGATTGGAGTTTGTCAAATGTGGGGCAAGGCAGAGACAGTGAAGGGGATGTTGATAGGGTGATCCTACGTACATGCGCAAGGACTCACAAACCCATGTGCAATTTGATGTGCACACATTCATTCAGACACAGACAAACACACACACACACACACACACACACACCCACGAAGGCAGCAAAGCATAGCTCGCCTTACAATTGGCCCGAGGCATCCTGATACAATATACTCATTTACACACAGGGAGATGATGTTCCTACACCACAGCTCAAAGCTGCAGACTTTGTCTTCTATTTTACCCTTCGGCAGGGAATTATCAGTAATTGCACCCACTTTATTTTAATGTATCAGTGATTGTATCGACTATTTGATACCTTTTACTGCAACATTTTAGATGGTCATAAGATACTGTATATGACACAATAACAATGTTTGAGAATTTTAGTCTGATTGTAGTCAAATTGTAATCTACTGGTCAGTTTCATTTGACTGTTTTCTGCTTTATCCATGTCTGAATTTAATGAGACAAGTAACAACTTGTAAGAAGATTTAGAGGATTTTCAGATAAACCATTAAATAATTACACAGGATCTAGGAACAGTATGGCCTAAAAAAAACAACAACAACCCAAGAGGATACATTTTTTACCCAGTGAAAATAAAATATTGAACTACCGTGAATGTGAATATGTCCAATCACGTTTGTGTCGTGTTCTGGGATATGGTTCACCGTAAGATGGCCGACAACAAGCCTGAGGAAAACTTTACTGAGGGACAAGGGACATGACCAGGGTTAGGTCAGAGGTGGACAGGCCAGTGGGTTTTATACCTTCAGCTGGGCCTCTACTTCCTGCTTCCCAGACAGGCAGGCAGGCAGGCAGGCAGGCAGGCAGGCAGGCAGGCAGGCAGGCAGGCAGGCAGGCAGGCAGGCAGGCAGGCAGGCAGGCAGGCAGGCAGGCAGGCAGGCAGGCAGGCAGACAGACAGACAGACACACAGACAGACAGACAGACAGACAGACAGACAGACAGACAGACAGACAGACAGACACTCCCCGAGAGAGCAGGAAGCATAGTTCCGGAAAACATCCATCTCCTAATCCCATATCCTCTCATTCACTCAATGTAGTCAGGCTCTCCCCTAATTTCTAACACAATTACAGCACTCTGCAGCACTGCCCTTCTGGAATGTGTGTTTCTACTTAACTCCTCCTACCAACAGTTGGAGTAATAAAAGCACAATGCAAAATAGCCAAGAAACTCTCACTACTAACTTGATTTCACTTGCAGTTAACAGTAAGAATAGCAATCAATTCCTCCTTAATTAATTTGAATTTCCTTAGCACACCAAATATTGATGGGACATGCAAACTATCACATCACTGTCATCCTGCTGGAAATGCCTATGTTCCTAATGCAGTTTACACAACATCAAGAATGTGGACCAGTACAGGTCACAAGCCACCATTTTATCTTAAGAATGCTGCTGATACACCATCAAACCTGGGTGTTGTAACAGTCAGTGGCCGTGTGGTATGTGCTAACAGTGACGTTGTGCTTATAAAACTTATTGTTAAAGGATCTATGTGAAAGCACATTCCTGACATTTTCCTGACCATCATGGCATTTAACTATTCACAATTGTAATATTTTCAGTCAAATCACACATTTCTAATGTGATACGTTGTTCAAAAGCAACAGCCATATCGGTGCTTGATTTCAATGACCCCATTACACAGTCACATTAGATGCATTTATTTTGGGGTCTTGGCAGTATTTTCTCTAAGGTGACGCATTAGGAACCAAAAAATGACAAAGAAACAGTGGGTCTCTCACACTTTTCGATTGGAGTGTTTGTGTCCCATGGAGAGGGCACAATTACACCATCACACAGGAAAAAAACTGACTACAATCCCTCTGACATCTCAACAACGCACAGGGCCCCCTGCAGACAAGCTGTTATGTGAGCGTCACAGTTTTCCTCGTTGAACTCCATGCCTCCTACAGGAACGGGCCAACGTTACAGCAAGACCAGAAGAGCATACTTGATGTTTCGCTGTGTAGGCTGGACTGTGTGGAATATGTAGGCTTGTATGCGGGGGCTGGAAAGTAGGTCAATGGAACAGTGATGCTGAGACGAGTGCTTCAAGTGGACCCAAAAACACCCACTGTATGCTAGCCCACAGCAGTGATACCTGAAATAGTTTACTTTGCAGAATCCACTTCATGCATATACAATGGGACATGTCTTTTCCTTTCTCTCCCATGGTCCCAGAGGGGGAAGGCGACGCAGAGGCAGCAGTCGGCCCTGCTTACAGAAGCCATTTACAATTCAAGAACCCAAGGCCAGCCTACCTTTCACCACGATCATGGAAATATTTACAAACGACCCAACATTACGACTGTGTTTTGTACGACAAACAGATTAACCCACTGAAAATGCCAAGCTTATTCAAGGAGATGTGGTATTCACAACAATTCACCCTTAAGCTTCAAGTTTAGGAATATGAATAAATAGACTATACAGTGTATCTGTTGCATACTCTTATGAGTTATTGCATGGGTACAGTACATAATCCTCAAAAGCATGATGTCATCTGACAGTAGCATCATGTTGTGTTAAGGATGAAAAGCCCGGAGAATGTGTGCCGGTACAAACTGTCATCACTCACCCAATATAGCTCAAACTGACAATATGATGGATTGAATTTGATTGAAAAGACCAGAGGGTCTGATAGATGGGATGAATAAACAACTCCAATGGTCTTCCATAACTGCTGCGTGTCGCACCCTATTTTGTTCTACATATGTCAACGTCCTGGACAAAGATAAAACAACAATGTTTTATCGTCCAAAAAACTATGAATACTCCCTGAGGAAACTAAAAGCATTTGAAAAGCATTGCACAGGGAGTTTCTGGTTAACCGCAGGGGAAAGTGTCTACAACTGGACAGTGTCTGTGGAGCAAAAGTCAAAAACTTGAACGCTCCCCTTTGGCCAGGATCCACACAGCAGACGTGGCATCGAGAGACACACAGGCGCTTTTCACAACACTAACCTGAAGCAAATTGCTTACTCACCCAGCATACTTGCTGAAGCTGTGAGGACCACACAGTATGTGTATACAGGTCAGACATGCAGCATATACCTCTTACACACAGAACAACAAAACGACGTGCCAAAATACGCACCATGCCAGGAAGGTTCTGGATGTTTCATGCGTCGAGAATATCTATCTGAGAAATGTGGTCAGCGCACATATTTCACTGCACTGCTCTTGAGGAAACTCATGGGCCTGATGCTGCATTTCCTTGCTCCTTTAATAAACGTTCTGTTGCCGCAGGTTACTAATTCAGGCCAGCCATCCCATAATTAGACATGTCACTGCCATTATTTCCACAGTTCAAACGAGCAGGCCGTTCTGTGTGTAGTGGGTCTGTTCCACTGACCATGACATCACTGCCCATTAGTGGTATTCCCCAGGCCTTGCATATAGGGATGGACTCCATAGTGTATTGAATTACATGTGTGTGTGTGTGTGTGTGTGTGTGTGTGTGTGTGTGTGTGTGTGTGAAGAGGGACCAAAAAACTCACGGACACACACACACACACACACACACACACACACACACACACACACACACACACACACACACACACACACACACACACACACACACACACACACACACACACACACACACGCGCGCGCGCACACACACGCGCGCGCGCGAGCACGCACACAAACTGTAGGCTTGTTCTTGCTGAAACCTGTGAATGTCCAAGCTTCTTCACAGGGATTCAACCAAGTCAGCACAACATACAATGTACGCTCCTTATGCTGGGTTAAAATGAAAACTAATCCAGACAGTTTTATTTGGTTTAGTATTGCTGAGTATGTGAAGTCTCTGGCTGCGTCGATGCAGCAGAAAGAAAAGCATAGGACGTATCTAGCGGGAGAAAATCACAGACTTTGACGGCCGGCCATCTACATTCCTTCCAGGTCACTTTGTTTTCCAGGGCTCATGAGAATAATGTGTTTGTAATTGAGTGATACTGCCCGAATAGACAGATGCCATGGACCATAGCACACACACTGCATGAGTCAGCAATGGGACCAACCCCTATTCAACACTGGTCTCTTCACAGCTCTCAGAACAATACAGATGGACAGCATGAGGCTGGATGATCGGTTCCACATGCTCCAGCCCTATTAAGCTGGGCACATGATTATCATATGACAGTCAACTACTTAACGAATTGTCTAAAATTGAAACGTCTTTCTATGAAGTCATCAAGTTAAAGTTAATATTTAATAATGCTCTTCTTACCTATGCACACAACCCTACTGATTGTGCAATACCATCACAATTCAAAGAAACAATAGTGGCAACAATATTGAAATAAACAGTGAAATAGTGTGAAACAAAAATTTTATTAAAATAGTTACACGTATGCATTCATCTCAAGGTAACGGTATGTGCAGTGCACAGTAAACATGGCTAGAATAGGAAAACCTTTCACTTACAGAGATAGCTATAAAACATTCTGTACAATACACAAGCTGTTCACTTTAGCCAAAATCAGGGGTTTGCTTATTTCAAGTCATGAAAAAGTAAACCAAGCTCACCTCACCCTGTAACACTGAGTTTAAACACGGTACTAAAGCCAGGTAGCAGGTGCAGAGAAGATTGGCGATCAGAGCCTAGTACGAAGTGAAGTTAGCTCAAGTAATGAATCAACCAGATGTTCAGGTGTGCATCCCCAAGTTAGCTGGCTTAACAAAACTGCGTTTCCAGCTGTGATAACTGTGACTGTAATCGATCTAAAACCTTCTCAAACATGTCAGCTGACTAACCCACAGTAATCCATCCTCAGCAGCATCCAGCTGTCTCCAGTGCACACTGTTCAAACAGGCACATCCTTACCCCGGCATCCAATCGTCCGATGTCTGGATCAAACAGGGACGGCTGCCCCCTCCGATTGCGTAACACCACTCAAAACAATTCGCCGGCTGCAGTTCTGTGTCTACGGATAACACCCCTCTCTTTCTCTCTCTCTCTCTCTCTCTCTCTCTCTCTCTCTCTCTCTCTCTCTCTCTCTCTCTCTCTCTCTCTCTGTCTCTCTTTCCCTCGACTTTCTGTCTCTCACTTGCAAATGGACCCGTTGGCTGGGCTCCAGCCCCGTCTCTAATGCACAGTAAGTAAAGGAGAGGTTTACCTGGGGAGAGGCTGAGACGCCGACGGAGATGCTCTGTCTTTCTTTCTACAGCAGTGTCTCAGTCTCTTATTACTGTCCTTTCCATTTCTGTCTCTTCAAAATGTGTTCTCTACTGTATGTCCTTTAGCTTTTTGTATGTCTATGTCTGTCTACAACACGTCTTTCGCCTTCCCCTTCCTCCTCCACCGAGAACCTAGACGTGTTCTGTCCAACCTGTCTCCATCGTTCCTTCTCTCTGACTCTATCACCCATCTGTCTGTCTCTATCTGTCCATCTCTCTGTCTCTATCACACCCTCCACCTTCCAGAATCCAGAATCTGCCCTCTTACAGTGGAGCCCCACTTGGGCGCTCCTCAGACTCCTGAGTCACCCTTAACGCGTGCAGCCAGTGGACTGTGCTGCTTCTCGGTGTCACTGTGTGTTTGCGCCTGGCCGCCTACAGGGCACATCACAGTTCCCGTGCTGCCCGGGCCCCACAGTGGGGATCTGGAACAAAGAAGGCTCCGAAGTGTCAGCTTATAGGCAGACCCTGTCAGAGGCAATGATATGAAGACAGCATTGGTGTGTGCGTGTGTGTGTGTGTGTGTGTGTGTGTGTGTGTGTGTGTGTGTGTGTGTGTGTGTGTGTGTGTGTGTGTGTGTGTGTGTAGGGGGGGGGGGGGGTTGCATGCACACTTACTCACTGAGGGAAGAGTAACTGTGCATGTGAGGATTATCCACTGCTGTGTCAGATTAGCCCCTGTGTGTGTCAGCAGCATAGCTCACGGTTCTGGAAGTACATTAAATTGCACATTTTAGTCCAAGCGGTGACGAGCAGAAAACACTGGAAAGACTTGCGTGATCTAACAAAGCAGGTGTCATGAGACTTCAAATGAACAACAGGACACACAGGGGAACATAAGAGACAGGGGCGGCACAATTACAGGGTACATTTGGACCGGCAAATAGCCTCTGTGTAAAAATAAACCGCAATGCAAGGTGACTAACAGCGAAAAGAGGGAAGATTATAGACATGGCCCGGGAATTAGGGTGCCGTTTTCGTCTCCGTTGTTGAGTCGGGAGGGGGAACAGGGGGAAGGATGAGAGAGTAAGGAGAGGCAGGACAAGACCAGTGATTTAAGTCAGTTGTCAAATGGAAGGTTGTTCAAACTGCAAATATAAATACACATGCTGTACACACAATGCAACAGCATACGACTAAAACGATCACAACTTAAAGATGCATTAAGTAAAGTACAGCGGCTTGGCATCTAACAGTCCCAAACCCTCTGATCACACTGCATATCCGTTTTTGTTTTTTTTGACGACTCCACTTGTGAGAAACATTATCTGAGGAAGTGAATCTCACACAGAGGTGTTTAATCCCCGCAGCACTTTCCTACTTTGTAACAAGCCAAGCACAGATTGGCCGGGTGTTTTCATGATGACATTGGCATGCCTTTGAATTCTAATTAGGAGGGAATAGAGATAACAGTACGAGGAGAGAAGCTACAAATGGAGAAAGGGGATAAAGGTAATCAGGGAGGGAGATAGAGAATGAGACTGAGAAAGATGGATGTGTCAGAGTCGACCCAATTGCCTCTTGTCACACAACACACGCTCCCTCTTCTGGATCATTTTGGTAATACACTCACGGTACTTGTACATGTATCCGCATAGCAGCAGCAATATCAATGGCTATCTATACAGCAACAGGCACCCTGAGCACATGGCTATGATAGAATATTCCATAATAACCAATATTACTGGTGTGTGTCTCTTAAACTAGTGGGTGGTCTTACAGCACTGACCTTCCGGCAATGGACCTGGTCCTGACTCCGGACGTAATACAATTAGCTAATTTCCCCTCCTGAAATCCCTCTAATTATAGTTTAGTGGCAAAGGATGAAGGGAAAAGCACAGAAAGGAACGTATACTCCATCCAATAAGAACGATTTTGGGGGTTATGATAATAATAATATGTATTTGTTATATGTATGTCAATGTTTTTTTAAACAAAATGCAATTTATTTGGAAAAGGGATTTTTTCCAAATAACAGAAAATTAAAAAGAGGAAAAAGGAGTGTTCCAATTCCAATGAATGGTAGCCATGAAGTGAAAAATTTGGTCCCACATAGCATCAATATCGTCTGTGCATATCACTGTTTACTATCATGAAAATCACGCTGGACAGATACAAACTTTCATACAAATTAGTATTTTTTATATAATTATGTTATATTTTCAACAATATATTGTATAGTATAAAAATACCTTTACATAATGCAATTATAGTTGTAGCACTATTATTTTGCTCTAGTTTTGTGAATTTACCTGTGCATCCAATAAGCTCTGTGAGAGTGATAGTCACAGGCTCCATGTAAACAGTGCACAAAACATACCTACAGTAGTGACATACATTTTGAGAGGAATGCAATATAGAGCTCACTCGTTCACAGCACGAGGTCACATCACCTCCTAAAGTCCCACCTCCTCCCATCCCCGATGGATTGAAACTTAGCATGCATGCAGATAAGAATGGTGCAAGAGGGAGACACTCACCAAATAAGAGTCATTGGCTACAAGTCCAACTCCTTTAAAGCTTTGTGCATATGAAGACAAAGGGGCGGCCCATTCCAGTGGAGGCATGCACTGACTGATCACTGCTGCCCCTGCTCTCCTAGACGCTGCTGATAGACCACAGCCTCTCTTGTTCTCCCTTTCTGGCTTAATTCACAGATCAATTCTCTCTCTCTCTCTCTCTCTCTCTCTCTCTCTCTCTCTCTCTCTCTCTCTCTCTCTCTCTCTCTCTCTCTCTCTCTCTGTGTCCATCTATCTCTTTATCTCTTTAATACTCAATACTCTTTATCTCTCTCTCTCTCTCTCTCTCTCTCTCTCTCTCTCTCTCTCTCTCTCTCTCTCTCTCTCTCTCTCTCTCTCTCTTTTTCGCATCGTCAAACACAAATTCAAGCGGATGTCCACCGTAGCACTGAGACAGGGGTCCAGTGTTAACCAATACGGGCTATAAATAGGCTCCTCCAGTTCTTCAGTGTCTCTTCCTGTGATGATCAAGAGACTGGAGGCGAGGCAGGGAGGCAGACAGTCAGGCAGGCAGGCAAGCCAGACCAAGCCCCTTCACCGTCTGCTGATTCTCTTTGCAGCAGCTTCCTCAGTCTGGCTCCAATCTCCCTATCAGTTTCACCTTTCCTGATCCTCATCGATCAGGTTAGGCACTCTGGTAGCCCTCAGGCCCGTGCATGTATGATTGGGCAAAAACATACACTGCTTGTGTTTCTAATTAGATAGAACAGGGAAATGACCAATAACTTATGAACATGAGTTTAATAAATAATGTATGTAAATTTAATTTGCAAAGTGTTTATAGCTATGTCACTAGAGATGCTTATCATAACAGAACAAGTATTTGGTAAGTATAGCATGACCTGCTGGTGTAAAATGAGAATTACAGGAGATAACCAAAACCTTTTAATATAGATAAATTATAACAGATTTAATAGTAATAAATGTGTGTGAATTTTCCGGTCCAGTCATTTCCAATCAACAGAGCTGCCTTGACTTCAGGGTCACAGCCCTTGGAGAAAATGACTAATCCACTAAGCAAACATGCCCAGGCCGTGCTCATCATAACAAACACCTTGTAAGGCATTGAGGGGTTTGCAGCGCATCATTAGAGGAGACCAAGTGTAACGGTACAACACATTGGTGCTCAACAATTACTTCTTTGCGCCATTGCACTGCTGGCTACATTAAATCAATGCGGAAATAAAATAACATCGACTAGACGGAGCGAGATATACAGTGTCATCATCTAGCGCTGGCAAATATAGTCGCAGATAGTTACGGATAGTTACTATGTGGTCAAATCCGTTTAGAAATGTTACCAAGCCATATTCCCAGAAGGTGAACAAATGCACATCAAGCAGCAAGATAAATGACAAGAGGGTGGGTTATCTGATTAAACAGAGTGGTGATGTGTCTGATTAGAGAGCAAGAGACAGACATGGGACAGGTCAGGTTTTTGTTTGCCTTCACTCTCAGTTAGCAGCAAAACTAGCACTACAAGGACTGCCTGATAGTAGTCATTTTACACCCCAGCTTTACTACAGCGATCAAATGATTAGTTATTTTATTTCAAATCAGCTCTGATGGTTTGCTACCAACACCATCCCAGTACACTAGATTATTCCCCACATTGAAAAATGTGAGGATGATTTAGCTCATCTCTACACGAACCACAACCCCCTGCCCCTGTCTTCCATCATTACCGCCCTGGCCTTCTCTCAATTTCTCTACATGCCTCTGTGTCTCTCTTTTTCTCTCCCTGTCCCTTTCCATTTCTCCTACTCTCTCCATGACTGTGTATGCCTGAGACTCCTCCCTCGATTTTAGGCTGCTGTCCACTCAGCCTCTCCTCCCTGTCCTGTATCAAACTGCTCTGCCTCCTCTGAACTCGTCTGTCCTCACAGTCGTCATTACTCACCATCAACACCAAGAGCGAGAGCCACAAGACTCACAGACACACTCACCATCACCAGGTAAGACGATTACCAATACTGGTTAAAATGCATTAAAGCTATTCTCCCAACAATGGGAAGGTTCGGACACAGGACTCCTCTCATAAGTGCTGTTCGTGATCATTTAAGAGAAGCGTGACGGGTGTGAAATAGCATACAGATGGATACAGTATATTTAATCAGATTCACAATTCAATTTCATTATGACAATAATAATATAGATGTACCCATTATTACAGTGCGACAAGATTGCCTTACACTCAAGTGATGCACTTTGTTATTGGTGAAAGATCGTATTGTTAATAGAGACATGATGCACTTTGTTATTGGTGAAAGATTGTGTTGTTAAAAGAGAAATTATGCACTTTGTTATTGGTGAAAGATTATGTTGTTAATAGAGAAATGGAAAGTGCTGGACTTCATGAAGTGTTTCGCTGTCTATGTATTACAACTGGTTTTGCAATTTATCTCACAATAGGATGAGAGATAAAACATGCACTATAGAGGACATGTGAGTCAGTATATAGTCATGCATAGTTTATATCGCTACAACGAACTTATGGACTCTATGATATGGCAAAGGGATGGGTGTATTATTGCGCTGTGGCCTTTGTGTTTAAGAGAAGAAAAGTATATTTCCTGAAAGTCTGCAGGAAACACATCACAGATAAAAATCCACATAGGAAAAATGTATCCACAATAGGTTTTCGAAGCTATTAAAAAATACTTTGGGGTTTGTTACTGCATGTCTCTTGTTGATATATTGGTAATGAACCAATACTACTTAGCAAACTAATACATTTTGACACTGAGCATCAAATATTTTGACTGGCCTTTTTTATCTGGGGCAATGAAATACTTAAATGTGATGTAATTACAAAATGAAAGGCAAAGAATTTCCTGTTTATTTCATGTGAACCATTAGATTGGGTTTTTTCAGTGCAGATGGCATCTTGAACTGATCCATCTCTACTGTTTTCTAGTTGTGAAACATTGTTTTTCACCCCAGCTACAGTAAAGTATGAGGCAATGGTAATGAGACTTTGAGCTAACTGTGCTGCCGGTAGGTTACAGTTAAAGTGGCTACTTTGCATTTTACAAAATAGCTGGTGTTCGCTATGGCCACAGCACCTATAATAAGATCATAGTATCAGAGTTCACTCAGCTAACAGACTCAAAAATTATTAAATCAAGAGCAGCGAATAACAAAATGTAACTTTATTTTTTTAAATGTGTCGCTGTATATATATATATATAGATAGATATATATATATATATATTATGTTTTTGTGTTCACTAAAGCTATGCTGAATCCCAATAGATTTTGTCGATTGTACACATTCAACTGTATACACAACGCAAAGTCAATGTACACAGCATACTTTTGTCTCTCCACAGAATGCCTTTTGGAGGGGGAAGCAAATGTGGCTGCTGCCAGAAAACTGTCTATTTTGCTGAGGAGATGCAGTGCGAGGGGAAGAGTTTCCACAAATCCTGCTTTCTTTGCAGTAAGTATGTGGCTGACACTCACTATGAATGCGTAAATTTTCAAGAACTGACGCGTGGTCCTGGGATGGAATGTGAGGGAATTTGGCATGAGAATCCAAAGGGCTCTCCCTTTCACGACTGTGTCCTTATATGGTGAGCGGGGAAAAAATTGTGCCTGGTCTTCCTTTTACGGTAGAGAAAGGTATACAAACTAGTTCAGGCCTGACGAGAGGTTTGTAAACTTGTGTGTTGTCCAATGAACAATCTATGACATAATCGCTATTGCTGATACTGTAGTGGCATCTCAGTTGGTCAAACTAATATGGCACATTGTCAGATCACCTTGGCCTTGTTGATGAACTCAAATAAGAAATACCACAAATAAGGTCATAAGGTTAAAAAATGTTAACTGTCATGTGCTCTTTTTGGTAGGCGGTATACTATTTGCACATTTTAACATTTCATACTTAACATTATGCACTGTATATCAAATACAAATACTGCAGTAAACTATACTTGACTTTACTAACTCTTGTTCTCCTATTTCTCTCACTCATGTCTGTAATCAGTGGTGTGTAAGAAGAACCTGGACAGCACAACTGTGGCTGTCCATGTGGATGAGATCTACTGCAAGTCTTGCTATGGCAAGAAGTACGGGCCCAAGGGTTATGGATTTGGGGGTGGCGCTGGCACTCTAAGTATGGACACAGGAGAGGGTCTTGGAATCAAACACGAGGAGTAAGTGAAAACCTTACAGACCACAACTATCAAACACTACACTATGTATTTAAAACGTTGGTTCAACATCCTTTCTGGGGTCTTTGCACGAACAGGTCAGCACCCCATCGACCCACAAACAACCCGAATCCCTCCAAGTTTGCCACAAAATTGGGCGGTTCAGACGTGTGTCCTCGCTGCGGAAAGGCAGTGTATGCAGCGGAGAAGGTTATTGCAGGTGGAAATGTAAGTGGGAGGACCACCACTCACAGACATCTATAAACCTTGAGTTGAAACATACAGTAAACTATGCATTACGACTCGTCAATTAAAATGTTTCCCCAGATATGCCATCTAGGTAGCAATATTAAATTGTGTGAACAACGTAAATTGTTCAAGGCATATCTTTAAGACCCAGTACTTGGACAGACACTTTCTCCTTCTCTCTCCCTCAGTCCTGGCATAAGAATAGCTGCTTCCGCTGTGCGAAGTGTGGCAAAGGACTTGAGTCCACAACTCAGGCAGATAAGGATGGAGAGATATATTGTAAAGGTTTGTAGAGCCCTGAACTATATCACTTCTAAAGTCTTACTTTGTATTAATATTCTGCAGTATATAACTCAATAACACAAAACATTTGCTTTTTTTTCTGTATAATAAAACAAATTAACTGTTTTTTAATTAACAGCTTGCTATGCCAAGAACTTTGGTCCTAAAGGCTTTGGTTTTGGCCAGGGGGCTGGAGCTCTGGCCCACTCTCAGTAGAGCCAAGAACACCTGGAAGACATGCGCTCTACAACCCTCTTCCTAAACTCCACTTATTCCTAATCCTCAACTGTTGCCAGCAGAACACATCACTCTTTTTAGACTGCTTGATTGCCCCTTTCGTGGTGTTTACAGTATGCTCGTTTAAGAAATGTTTATTTAAATGGTTAGACGAGTTTAGTTTGTATTATAAACTAGTCCTATAGACTTTGAGAAGAAAAAAGCTGTCGCAACTTTCTTTACATTATGAGGAAGAAGCTATCACACCTTGGCATAAAGCGTAGCCTGCAATGTGTGTGCAAGTACATTTTGACTAGATAAACTTGATTTACAAGTTGGATAATTAAAGTTGGCTGGTTTTCTAAAATTTGAATGCGAACATAGTGACAGAGTCACATTTGTGCTTGATCATGAGACACACCCTGGTCGTGTTTGGCAGTTCAGTTTGTTGAGCTGGGAAATTTATCAGTGACATTGTGTGAGAACTAACACCATCCTTGAACCAGCAAAGCTGAGTACAGGTGATGGATTTCATCCTCTGTTCACTTCAACTATGTCTCCAACATTCAGAGGAAAATACTCTGGAAAGAAATTCCAAACACTGTACACAACACTTAATTGAATGAGAAATGGAATGATTTTACAATGACAAAGGAAAACAGACAAAAAGTGACCACAGTCAAGAAGTACCACAATGAAAACAATCCCTTTGTATTTGTTACTCAAATGGGTAAGAAAAACACAGTTGTCAATGTTCTCTTGAGTGTGGCTGCATGAGATGCAGCAACAATTTATTAGTAACAGCTTTTGTGTGCATGTGTGTGCGTAAGGGCGCGCATGTGTGTGTAAGCATGCCTAGTCATAAACATAACGAAACCCATTGCTTGCAAACATGTCAGTGAGTGTGCATTTTGGTGTGTGTGTACTTCAGCATGCACACAGCTTACCCTTCCATCAAACCACAGAGTGTGGTGCCAAACACAGGCCTGGTCCTTCAGCTGTGTATCTGAGCCTCTCCTCGCTGTTGGCACAGTGGGTATGCCACCCGGCAGCTGTGGTGGCCGTAGGGCTGGGGTGGGGCTTTGCAAGAAGCAGCCATTTGCTTTGGCATTCACCAGACCATGCAGCTTAAAAGCCTAATCAACCGTTTGCATTTTACAAGTACAGGCATGAACAAGTTTCTGTTGTTTGCCTTACATTTCCGTTTTTTTTTACTACACTTTACATCCACAAGTGTGTAAATTCTGTTAAAATGTTTAAACCATGTTATAAGAGTGTTTCCCAAGTGTCAATGCCTAATCATCCTATTCTTTGAATGGATGTTGCTGTCTGAACAGTGATGCTAAGTATAACCCAAAGTGCACAGAGTAGACTGAGACTGAATCTCAAACACAAACACAACCCAGACAGATGCCCCTCGCATTCATTGAGCAACCTAGGGGTCAGTTGTCACTATACAACTGTGCACGTGCACTCGCACACACACACACACACACACACACACACACACACACACACACACACACACACACACACACACACACACACACACACACACACACACACACACACACACACACACACAATTTAGACTGCATTCGCTTGGAAATATGCTGTAACCAGGCCGTAGAGGCTGAATGTGGGCAAATCCGTAAAACATGACTGATCACTAATGGATATCATAACAAGCAACAAAACTAAACAGAAACTGATCTTCACAAAGTAAAAAAAAAAGTTCACTTCAATCAATTAATGATACAGCTAGTCACAAAATATTGAATTGTAGTCTGGTTGCTAGAGGAAGTGAGTATTCTGGAACCCTCCACTTCACTGCGTGACCCGACCGCAAAAGAAAAACAAAGATAAGAGCTATCAGTAAAACTCCCGTAGTGGACCTTAAAAAAGACTAGCTATTTATCCTTCCTGACCTGATGCCGTGGGCAGCAGACAGACTCAGGGAATGATAAGAGAAGAGTTGCCGGGTCAACAACCTGTCAACACCTCTGGAATGTTCAGCATCATCATCGATGGACAGAGGGAGGCCACTCCTTCGGTGTGTGTGTGTGTGTGTGTGTGTGTGTGTGTGTGTGTGTGTGTGAGTGTGTGAGGGGGGGGGGGTGCCTATATTAAGTTTCCCAGTCATAGGCAGGGGTCAATAGCCGACTTAGTTAAATTGCGGCGTTGCATTCCTCTCTGCATCACTCTCCTGTTACACTCATCTTCTGCATCATCTGTGAAAGGTATGGCTGCTTTAACATTATTTTATTTTTAAAATATATGCGAGCACTGTGTTTTCCATGTGTATTTGTTCCATTTGTATAAAAGTAGGTTCTAGTCAAGCTCATGTGCTTTAACTTTATTGAATATTGACTGAGTTAGACTAAAAGGGACATTTGCTGTTAAGAGGAAATATATATATCATTTCTAAGAACAATATCCAATATCCAATGCACTATGGTAAATGCAAAAACAAATTCTGATAAACCATGTTCTGGTTGTTATAGAAAAGTTTTCTTTCAAATGTATTTAAACATTAATTTACACCCCAAAACATTTAAAAACTTTCCAGAAAATGTAAACTTTCTGGAGTAAAAGACTGTTGTTTTGGTTGGTATCATTGCCCAGGAGATATGTGTAGAAAAAGCTGGAATGGTCGTCTGGGTGGAATAGCTGTCCCGCCCAGGTCCCTGCATGCCTTTCTCTGTCTTCTATCAATTTTTTTTTTTGGTCAGTGCCACTTTCAGGGCTGAGAGGCGACTGACTGATGCAGCCCAGAGGGCCCTGATGCACTGTGGAGCACGTTATGTTTTTTCACACCACAATACCATCTGAACAGAACTGAACTGTACTGGCTGCTAGTCCACTAAACTGTACCACAGTGTGACCTCAAGTAATCCGAGCTAGCCCAGAAGAGGATTGTGTCTAGCACAGTGGTGTCAAAAAGCTAGGCAAGAATCATCAACTGCACTTGAGATGTTTTTGCCTGCGGCTGATGTAAAAAAAATTGCTTTCATGAGAACTGTCACGTCCAAGTTGTGTGGGAAGGATAACATCTGTTGTGGGAAGGACTCCTGATTTTAGGCATTACCACAGTGCAGCGTGTTTACTTAATGTGGCGCAAAATGAAGCTCACTAAATGTATCTACCAAACAAATTGTGTACGGTATACAAGCAGTATACATATGGAAAATATCAGGGAGTGGTAAAAATGTAAACACTGATCAAGGTCCTCAGAGACCTCAAGTGGTCTGTTCAATCACTTCACAAACAAAAGCTTTTATTTTTGTCTTCCAGGGGGATCTAAATAGCCAACATGCCTGAGCTAGCGTAAGTGTATTATGTTTCTGTTTGCGTTTCCACGATCCTATGATATGAAGAAACGCCAGACAGCAAATGGGATTTATCTATAGAAACATACAATGGCTAAATGGAGGACATATCTTCATCGAAAGTTACATGTATATGTTATGCTTAAAATAAAAATAAAAAAATTCTCTTAAGATTTGTAAATGATTGTTACTAAACACTTTCCACTTTTTGCACCCTCAGATCAGAGGTGAGATTTTACAATACATGTTCTATCTACTCAATTGCTAATGCAGTACATTTAAGTACTCTTATTCTCTGAGTTAAATGTCCACTGTTAGAACATGAGACTCATGATTCTGTTCACAGAGAAAATGTAAGATGTCAGCCTCTCGCAAGCTCATGCTAAAGGTAAGTTCCCGTCGAATCTATTTCGTCATGAAAACTAAGGCTCTGTCCTTATCAAAGTGTGTTAAATAACAACTTGTCATTTCAGAGCTTGATGGTGGCCAAAGCTAAAGAAGAGCTGGAGCAAGAGCTGGTAGCGATGGAGGAAGAGAAGGAAAAGTATCTGGCTGAAAAATCCCCTCCATTACAAACCAATGGCATGTCATTAGCTGAGCTTCAGGTACACACATCCAAACAATCTCGCTTATTCTGGTCTGGATATGGTCAGATGTACAGTACTGTGCAAACGTTTTAGGCAGGTGTGAAGTCTTTAAAGTTATAAAAAAAATATGTTAAAATATAAATGTGAATAATTTTTTTTTTTCATATCAATTCATGAAATACAAAGTGAGGGAAAACCAAATCCGTATCAAAACAACATTTGGTGTGACCACCCTTCGCCTTCAAAACAGCATCCCCTGCCTAAAACTTTTGCACAGTACTGAATTTCATCCACATGCAGCTAACATAGTATTACTGTGCACCTCAACCGAACGTAATAAATGTAACTGTTCCCAAGTAGGAGTTGTGTGAGGAGTTACATGCCAAGGTAGACGCGGTGGATGAGGAGCGATACGACACAGAGGCCAAAGTGCTGCACAACTCCAGAGAGGTAACGTAACAATGCCAGCGAAAAGACTGATAAGAGTGAATTTAAAGGCAGACTTCAATGAGGACTGCACCCATCTGAAAATCTGTGCCCACAGCACTATGATAATAACATTACAATTATTTACATTGATAGCATACTTTTGATTTTGTTTTGTGGTTTTTACACCTCCCCTTAGATAAAGGACCTCACCATTAAAGTGTTGGATCTGCGAGGGAAGTTTAAACGACCCAACCTGAGGAGAGTGAGGGTTTCGGCGGACGCTATCCTGCGCTCCCTGCTGGGCTCCAAACACAAAGTGTCTATGGATCTTCGAGCCAACCTCAAATCAGTCAAGAAAGAAGACACAGAGAAGGTACGTTGGGTCTGACAGAAAATAAGACACATTATATTAAAATAAACATGCATCTTAAAATGAATGCTACACTTAGCGTAGTTGCTATGCACTCGCCACCATTTGTATGATGATAGTCAAAGTTAAAAACGAGAGACTTTTTTTGGGCTTTTTAATGGTTTATAGTTCTGTATTTTTTACCCTGTTCTGTGTAGGAGAAGACAGTAGAGGTGGGTGACTGGAGAAAGAATGTTGAGGCTATGTCCGGTATGGAGGGAAGGAAGAAGATGTTTGATGCAGCTAAAGGTCCAAACCAGTAGACAGGTGATACTGATGTATAAGCAGTACAGTACACTTACATTCATCACACACACATGTGTAATTGAAATCTCTATCGTACTTATTTACAATATCAATCACATGCACGATTAATATTCACCACAGCCAAATAATAAAGAATGATTGCATTCTATTTTATAGCTATGGTGATGTTCATTTAAATTATGCAAACTTGTAGAAATATGACATTTGATGAGATTTGTACTGTAAATATATGCATTTTACAAGATATTACAGACTGATTTATTATCCCACAGGAACATTAAGTCTCAGATTAAATGTTTTAATTCAATAATTTTTATTTTACAGAGAGAACATGGTGAAGATACTTCTCAAAATGTTTATGCGTTTTACGTTTTGTTAATTTCTAATATACGTATATTACCCACTACCCTGACATTTTACCTTTTGCTCCTCTGGCACACTAATTTTGTCTTTTTATGTATTTAAAATAAATATTCTTAAATTTTTTTCCACACAATTCTTGTTCAGTCATCTATCAATATATTAGTAGATATATCCCTTCTGGGAATTGTTTTCTGGTATAACCACCGTACACTACAAGCTGACACTGTTTCACTACTACAACTGAAAGAAACGTTCAGCGTCACCTGATCAGTCTGGTTTTCCAGACAATGGCAAAAAATAAAGAATATTATAACAATTACTTTTCAGGATTTCCATATATTTTAAGCCATTCACTATCACAGTATGTTTAACTTTTTTAATAATGATACACCAATTGCAATGTAGCTATATGCAGCTAGATGGCAGTATGAATTTAACTCTCCACTCAGTCCACTGGACATTTCAACAGGTTCTAACAGATCCAGAAAATTTATAGTTTGATGTTATAATTCCACACGGTCCGTTTCATACAAGGTCAGATTTAAACTGAGTGTCAGTTGGAAGTAAACAACCTGCCATGGTCTAAATCTTTTTGTACGTGTTCTCACAAGTAACAACCAAAAATAAATACTGGCAACTATAGATGCTGTTGAAGGGTGTGAGGGTTTCGGTGTCTGTCTGGATCCTCTCCAGGTGGAATAACCTGATGGAATTTGACTCCTCCAAGAGAGAGAGAGAAAGAGAGATATGGAGAGAGAGAAGCTGTGTTGTCCATACATATGCCGATGTCCCGTGGACTGCCAGTACCTAAGGAACAAGGCCTTTTGATGGGGAGTAAGCTCCAGGTTTACTTTACAGTCCAGGTTTAACGTGTAAAAATAGACAACGCAAGTCCACATGGAACGCATGTTTACTCAGTGTATCTGATGCTGGATACCATCTGTTAGTGAGCATGTGCCCACCCTTTGTAGACATATTCAGCTAGTACCCATGTGATTCACTATAGGGTTTAAAAGCTTATTACCCCAAGAGAGAGGGGCATAAAATACAATCCTATTCTGTCTCACTATTTCTAGCCCACACTGCACTATCAGGGTAAGTCTTATGTGCTATGGTGTTGGTTTGAAAAGGCAAGATTAACCCTTCTTTTCTAAATTGATATTTTATTTGTAAAGATTTTCCGATATAATTGATTATTTTTCATTGTATTTCAAAGCCCCAAATAGGTTACTTTTACATGAATGCTGTAACTTGAATGAGGGGACAGTTGTATATAAGATATAAACATTTGAAGAGCATGACTTATTCTTAGGACTATACATGCGCTTGTCTTTGATATATGTTTTTACAGGGTAAACCTTTTTCTGCTCATAATATTATATTTTCTAGTGGGTCCTGATTTGTTAATTTGAATAATACTGTCACTTTTTCATATCGTCATGTTTTTCCATGCACAGGGTTTTCCTAAAAATGTCAGACATAGATGAAGTGGAATATGAGTGAGTAATTACTTTCATCTATTATTTTGTAACAAAAACACTTTTTTGGCAAATTTCATTGTAGATTATAAATGATGCAATCATAACAATTTTCTGGTTTGTTCTTTCAGGGAGCATGAGAGTAAGTGAGCACATTTCTTTCTGGTCTATTGAGTAAGTTCATAAATGATCATATTGTGAAATAGGATCAATCAAGTTACTATGTATTACAGAAGCCATTTCTTCATAATATTTTACAGAAGGCAAAATAACAGGGTGCCAACCGAATTGAGTGCATTCATTTATGTCTTTTTAAGCAGTATTTGACATATCAGACACATTGTTTTACTGTAGTTGTTAATAATGACAAATAGTAGAATATTATAACATATTGTATTAGATTGTTTTTCTGTGCAAGTGGTGAGAAGGATAGGAAGATATTGTTTGTAAATTGAACAGTATCTTGAAATACAGCATTGACCATGAGAACTAGCCAAAATAACTGCGACTACTATTCATTTTGCCACATTGTCTAAAACAAATTAGCACACTGTCCGAGGGTTCAGAGTTACTTGGCACCTCTGCATCCGCTAAGCTCCTGGTCCATGTGTCGCCAGAGAGAATATTTTTTGTGTGTTGTTTATCTCACCATAGCCTACAGATGATGAATTTCATTGAACACCCACCCCAAACTAAAGACAATATAATGTACAGTGGTAGATATAAAAGAGGTGATTCTTGGGGACCCTGGACTTGATGGCTCTAAAATGTTTCGTTTTTTATAGATCTCCAAATGCTCCAAATTCTTTGAAACACAACTCTTTGGTTTTCTTTCTTTTCTTTAAATACCACCTTTCTGCCTTTACTTTGTTGTATTGGTTCAATAGTGACTTTAAAGGAAGTTTCCTTGGCACCCCCTCATCTTTCAGAGATGTTTTGGGTTAGGCTACTGTTGTTTATAAAGGGGGCCTTATTGCTATTTCAGTCCCTTTGTAAAGTTCATCCATTGGTGCTTTGATACAGCCCTGGCTTAAGTCACCACCTGTTTTCCATACTGAGAGTAGAGTTGGTGCTAGAATGTTATGTGGGTCAGGTTGTGCTGAAAGATGCTGTGTAGCGAGAACACAATGGCACTCTAGTTTTTTTGTTGTTGTTGTTGGACATTTAATTAATGTAGGGGTGTGTTGTAGGTTACTTCAGTGGAACTGAGTTTCCACTGGCTTCAATTAGGCTTCTATTCATGACTCAGCTATCACATTATACCATAAAGGATATCAAGAAAAATTGCAAGAACAAATTGTTTGCTTCAGTAAAAAAGAAAATGAAGATTTAATTAATGCTCCCGATACTTCACTTGCTTTCCACAGAGGATGAGGTGAAGGAGGAAATAGAGAAGGAGGAAGAGAACGTTTTGCAGAAGAATTTTATACTTACTCATATTTGTTGGCATTCTAACGTATATCAGGCCATTGAATACTGCTAACACTCAAAGTAACATACCATATGACTATGACATCATTTCTGTTACTGAAATCATTTCAGAATGGGTATTAGTGTGATGGACACAACAGGGACTGGCCTGGTAATTACATAACATTTTAGGGTATTTCCAGATGTGCTGATCTTGGTTCAGTTTGTCAATTCAAGATCATAATATGGAACAATAGATTACTAGATCTCATCTCATTGGCACTCTACAGACGTTGCAGATGCAGGCAGGCTTAAGGTAATCAGGTAAAGAAGACTCCAAGCAGAGACGTTTTTAGGGTGGGTACTATTTGTCCAGGTTCATTGCTAGATAGAGATGAGTAGGTGGTGACTGAAAAGGCAATGACGGACTGTGTGACTTGTTCCGTATGTCTGTGTGTGTGTGTGTGTGTGTGTGTGTGTGTGTGTGTGTGTGCGTGTATGGGGTTGGGTGGGGCGGGGTATAGCGAGGTTTGTCTCTTTTCACTCACTCTTGCATTTATCTCTCTCTCTCTGCAGAGACAAACAAGAATTCCAACAAGCAAGGTAGAGACACACCCATATTACAGAGAAAATATTTGGCAGAAGCAACCCGACAGGCAGCAATTTTTGAAAAGTGTGTTATCTGTATAGATAATCAAATAGGCAACGTTTACAATTCCTACAAAGCTTTGAGACCTTCGGGTCAAATATTTTTCGGTCTTAGTCGCTAACATTGACAGTTGGAGTGATTCATGTGTTCTCAACACAGCGGGACTCTCTTGTGTGTGGCTTAGATATTGTAGCTATGTTCGTAGCAGCAAGTTTGACATCTATCACTGTTCACAAATCTTGCAGGTCAGACTCCTAGTGGAATTACTTGGTAACGAGTACATTAGGCGAAGACATGGTCCAGCCCAGAGAGATGTGTCTGGAGGGGTTAATCAGGCAGGTCAGAGAACTGGGTCTAAACTGGTTTAGCATAGCTCCCGCAGGGCTTCCACAATGTTATCAGAGATAGAGAGGGAGAGAGAGAGAGAGAGAGAGAGAGAGAGAGAGAGAGAGAGAGAGAGAGAGAGAGAAAACAGAAGTCCTTGGAGTGTCAATCAGAAGCTTTTAATCAGCAGATCTTAATTTAGTCTCAACGAACGCTGTAAAGCTGCTATAAATATTTCAAATCAATAATTTCAAATGAAGATCTTGGACAAACTCTATGATCTTTAAATTAGGACTACACTACTAGCCATTTAATCTTTGCCGACAACAGCGCTGTGGCTGAGGCATGACTAAAGTCAATCAAAACTCCAAGATATACCCTCCAAATGTCCTGTTACAATCTCAAACATTTTACTCCCTACAAAAACGTCATCTGACAATCAAGACACCAAGGCACAACCCTTATTGTCCTCAGAAATCACAACCCTAGACCCACCCACCAACTTGTGCCAGATATGACATGTCCTATGTGCCCTAATAAAATAATTTTACGACCGCCCATCTCTGCCACCCTGTATTTCTCTCTCTTATCAGTTACTTATTTCCGCAAAAAAATTGTTATACCGTTATTTTTTATATATACCTGTATATATATCTCACGCCCTCTGCACCTTTTAAGATCACTGTCATTGCTGACAATCCACTGACCCTGTCTGTCGCCTTTCAGCAGGCGCCGAAGACGAGAATGGTGAAGAAGGTATTTTGACCTTATCAGTAAAGCTCCTTGGATTAGCATAACATTAACTGTAGTCACACGACTTGTTTTTCTCTGTGAAAGGTGTATTGTTGAAAATGTCTCTTACATAAATTTGTTTTGATTTATATTCTTTTTTCTTTTTATCAGAGGAGGCAAAGCCAAAACCAAAGTGAGTCACTGATGCATAATTATCAACTCAACCCCCGCGTAATAAAGGATGTGAATTCCGCCAAGTAATATTTTGAGTTTGTTTATTGCCTCCAGGCCAGCCTTCATGCCTGGGCTAGCACCTCCCAAAATCCCTGATGGGGACATAGTGGACTTTGATGTGAGCATACCTACATCGTGCATACAATAAATAATTGGTTACAACTGATTTATTATTAACCTTATGAATGTAAGGATGCTCGCGCTGTGTCCCATATGACCCCTGACCCCACCACCCTCTCCTGAACCCTCATACAGGACATCCATAGGAAGCGTATGGAGAAAGACCTGACTGAGCTCCAGACCCTGATTGAGGCCCACTTTGAAAGCCGCAAGAAGGAGGAGGAGGAGCTCATCAGCCTCACTGACCGGATTGTAAAAGGCTGTCCTTTTTTCAGATATTGCATAGCTTTCGGTGTCCACAAAATAATGCTGAAATCCTTGGTGATGATATTGGCTGCATGGTCTATAATATTTTTTCCTATACCTCAGGACAAGCGCAGGTCTGAGAGAGCAGAGCAAGTGAGGATCCGAACAGAGCGAGAAAGAGATCGTTTCAACAAGCTAGCGGTATGGATATTAACATTTCAAACTAAATATGGGAAAGCTGAAATTGTGTTAGACTCTAATGAATGAAATGATTTGAC
Source organism: Galaxias olidus (assembly GCA_026901105.3). Taxonomy (NCBI): domain Eukaryota; kingdom Metazoa; phylum Chordata; class Actinopteri; order Galaxiiformes; family Galaxiidae; genus Galaxias; species Galaxias olidus. The sequence goes on from JAPMUY010006667.1 coordinate 132,354, forward strand.
CCCAGGAGGAGAAAGCACGAAAGGAGGAAGAGGAAGCACAGAAGAAAGCGGATGAAGATGCAAAAAAGAAGAAGGTCCTGACCAACTTGCAGTTCTCTGGGTATAAGGTGAAAAGATTAATATGAAAAAGGGTATAGTCATTAAAAAATAATAATACTATATGCAAAATGTTATTCAATTTCTCATCATGTTTTGATAACAGACTGAGAAGAAGGGAGGACCAAAAAAACAAACAGAGAGAGAGAAAAAGAGAAAGATTTTAAGTGATCGCCGCAAGGAGCTAAATATTGACCACCTAAAAGAAGACAAGATCAGGTATTGTAGAGTTAAAAAAAGAGTACTGCACTAAGTGGACAGAGAGAACTCCCATCCATCAAACACAGATATAAACTTATTTTCACTAGCAATGCATTTATTTTTAAAGGGAATGTCATACACATGGAAATGGAACCCCAAGGGGTTGGCAAACTTCAGAAATGTTCACTCATTAAAGTTCATTTAACATTTTATCTATTTTCATGTCCCCTTTAATGTTGCCTCTCCTTTTCTGACAGGGAAAAGGCGGATGAATTGTGGAAGTGGTTACATCAGCTGGAGGCAGAGAAGTTTGAACTTCAGTACAAACACATGCGGCAGAAGTATGACGTAAGCTATGTACTATCAGTGAAATCCTACATCTTAAATATTGGAATAGAAACATTTAAGCTTTTCCGGGATGCTAAATATAAAAAAAAAAAGATCATAACCGAGGAATTTACAAACTGTGTTAGATTAATCTATAGTGACTTGATTTATGGCAACCGCAGTTGAAAAGATGCTTACATCACTTCTATCTTTACGTGTATAATACTGAAACTTGCACCCAAAACTGTTAGCCTAGACAGTTTAATGACATGGAGTTGCCTGGATAGGATCCAAATAAGATGTGTCATGGCAAAGATGTGCCAAATAACTCTCAAGCTGTTTTTTTTTTTATTGTAGGTCACCGTCCTGAGAAACCGAGTCAGTGACCATCAGAAAATGTAAGGGCCATTTGTTTTGGTGTTACATCCTAACATATACAATTCTAAATCCTGAAGCAGCCCTCTGGTGTTCCTGTTTCAAAAAAGAAATCGACAAGTTGTCCTCGAGCAGTGAATCATCGGATGCCTCTTCTAACAGGCTGTTAAAACGGATAATCCCACTGTGATGTGGAGGTACACCTTATGCCTCAAGTGGCACTGCCACTATAAGCCCCTCTGTCTCTCCCTGTAAATCCCTGTAAAGCTGATCCCGACGTGTTTGAAGTGACTCCAATGGATGGTGCCGGGAGAGGGGGGTGGGGGGCATCTGCCACCGTGGGATTGGCACAACAAAGGACCAGGGTTAAACAGGAGGGTGTCTCAGAAAGACATGCGCAGACATGCACCTAAAATCACTGAGGAAGGGTGGAACAACAGATGGACTCCCTAAAACAGCATACAATGTCATTGCTGATGGCACTGCTTTATTATCTTCATTGTCTACAAGAAAGGTCAATAAAACGTCTCCCCCTTCCCTAATATGGCAGACTTTAAAACAAGTCAACACCTCTGACTAGTTTCCGGTCTATTTGAACTCTTATTTCTAGTTCCCGATCTCATGGAGTTGAATCCGCCCCTATGTCTCTCACGCTCATATAAAATAATTTAACCATTATCCTGTCTTTTGAGATATCGTCTCGCTCAGTTGGCCTCAGCATGCCCAAGATGTGAACACAGCAAGTATGAGATCAGGACTTGTCCACAACAAACACCATGTTAGGGCATGCACTGGTCCCATGTCATTACCAGGGATTTACATCAATTATGACAACAAACAGTGGGAACGCATTCGAATGCACTGTGTGACCAAATCCCTTCCCGATGCCACATTTTACCAACATCTTTCACTCTTCCATGTCTATGGTCTACTGCATTCAAAACCCTCCACCTTGCCAATATGACATTTGATTCGAGAAAAAAAAAACAACACAAAAACTCCCTAGGGTTCACGATCTCAGTGCTGACTATTATGGCGTAGTTAAAGGGAACGTTGATAGTACCACACATTCAGGACGTGAGAACAATGCAGTTAAAGCAAATGGCTTGGGAGTCACAGGTTTTCTTAACTGTGAGTCAAGCTATTTACCTCAAGAAGTACATGTATACGGGGTCTAAAACCCCCACCAGGTATCTTCAAGATAAACAATAGGTTGCCTTTGAATATTCACTCTACGCTTTTACTTAATAACTGTGCAAATCAAATAATATAAATAGGTAAAAAGGTAACGTTCATAAAGCACAATGAGACTTTCAGCTTTCAACTCAGAAGAAACCAGCTTGTCTAGACAGATAAAAACATGAGATAGAGTGAGGATCGACAGATTACCTTTGTCTTTGTTTATGGTACCTTGGGTATCAATTTATTCTCAGTGGTGTGTTTCATTTCAATGTGATAATGACTATATTTCTGTGAAACCATAGTTTGCTAGATTACAGTCTGCTTGAACTCTTGTTGATACAAGCCTTTCCACCTTCGTTCACAGTACCAAAGGAAGAACCAAACATGGTCTCAGAAAGTGAATTCCCAATGAAAGCACTCTCTGACAGATGACCATCTTCACATCCTGAAGTGAAGACAGGAAACGTATGTTGGACAAACACGGATTGTTTCATGTTTCCCAGATTCTTATTTTTAAATACAATTTATTCAGGTTAAATGATTAAAGATTTAAAAGAAAAATTGAATAATTCAAGGGTATGTATGTATCTATATTTATATATTTTATTGGATAAATAGTGTGGATAGTGCACACAATTTACCAAAATTAACTAAATAAAGACTTAAGGTAAAACACAAAATTAACTTGCACGTTGTTGTTTGTCCCTTGTGGTACAACAGTAGCCAAGTAAATAAACTATAACTATAGCTATGTACAGTACATTGCTAAAATGAGAAATGCGTATGTTGTTCAGGTAGTGTTTCGAGATTTGACTGACTTTAAGGGTTAAAAAAAAAAGGTTACGAATTAGGACACCAAACACCCAAAGTATTATACAAAGGGATGCTAACCTACGTTAAACTAAAATACATACCCCACCTTCCTTAATTGTATGTCAATCTTCTTATGTATTATTATTTTTCTGCCAAAACTATTCAATCTATTTTTATTGTAACATTTAAGATGTAAAAAATATTTAGATTAGATTTTCTCCAGTTAGAGATGATAGAGAAGAAGACTGATGTCTCTTTGGAAAATGTTTTGAGTAGAGAATTTAATTCATAGTTTACTTTAATAAAAGTACAACGTGAAAACAAAACCCAGAGCAGAATCAACAATGTCTGAGACTAACATATTTCTCTTAATCCCACAACATAAATCTGTCGGGTAGAGCAAGTGGCTGTTGAGAGATTGTTTAAAGACAGATTATCAAATCACTTGATCTACAAGTCCAGGGGCCACAAATCCACAGAGCATGATCAAACATTAGGGCTGAGGGAGTAACTGAAATTTGTCACATCAACCAACTGTTAATATGATCACGTTAAAACATTCAATACATCAGTGAATCTCTGATGACTAAGAACTAGGGTGTGCCTTTCGAAATACTAAAGTCACACAAGTTTACTGGAATATGATGAGACCAAAAAGAGTTACCAGCCCCAGTACTTCTTACTAATGACGTTAGTTCTTAGTCTAATTTGAATTAAAGAAATTCAAAAAAGCAATAGGATACGGAAGCTCCTAGCATATTTTTTAAGCATCTCTGCATGATAACATAAACAACAGAAACATTGACAGCACAAATAAAATAAAAATGCTTTTCAAAATATCAATCATTATTCCATAGTTAATGTCTTAATTTGAAATTCACAAAATGCAGATTCAGACAAAAAACATCATTACAAAAACAATTAATCAAAAGTAAACAACGCAAAGTACTCCCTTCAATAATACCAGTACACACCAAAATAAACCTACAACCATTCATACCAAACCTAAACAATATCGTCTCATTTAACCAAACGTGTTAAGTATAACAATACAGTATTTAGTATGTATGATGTATAACAGTACAGAATACCATGCAATCCGAAAGGTCAAACAATACTGCAGATGTTTTTTTAAAGATGTTGTGCATAAATGAAAAATGATAAAAAATAACTCTTGATGGTTTCCCCCATCTTCAAAGACTCATGAGAGAGTTGTGAGTTCATATACTTTGACGGAACTCCACTTAACTGTCTTGTTACTGAATGACCTGAGCAGACTTGTACGCAGCCAGGGTGATGTCATTCACAAAGGAAGCTTTACTCATACCTTGCTGTAGGGGAAGATCATTACATTAGAATTTTGTTTTCTTTTAACCTAATCACCTCAACTACACAGTAAAATAATTTGTTGCCATATGAAAAGTAATACAGAAATGCGCAGTTCAATTGTTTTTGCAAAACCTTCTTTTGGAATCTGTGTTGCTACAAAGTCAGTTATCTCATTACTTTTGTGATGCTCTGTTGTTCACTTGTTTTTGTCTTTTCTCGCTCTTGTCTTTCCTTGTTACTCACATAGCTCAGGAGGGTGTGGATTTCTACAAAGAAAAGTATCTACATATCTGCCACATCCCTCTTATACAAATAGACAAACCAGAACAGATAGTCCCATGAGGAACTATTCTCAAAATAATAGTCAAATTAAGGTTTTGTCCTCGTAATGATTTTGTTCAACTTCCTATAGTATTTCTATAATCCAATATAATTCTGAGGAGTAACTGCTCCTCTGCTGCTTACACGCAGATAAAATAAGAGCATACAAATAGAATGAAAAATGGTGGGAATCACTGAAAAATGGTGGGAATCACTGAATCAAATCTTTACCTTTTTAATGAAACTTTGAATATCCTTCTCTGTCCAGAGGTTGTAGAGAAGTGCCCCTGCTGCTTTACTGGATTTGGGGAAGTACCTATGAGGAGAAAATAACAACAGTTCCACACCCAAATCCAGTTTTTTTTTTTTATATCTTAAAACTTTTACATATTCCTGGCTTTTAACATGTAGTCTTACCGGTTCTTGCTCAAGGTACTGAGTGACTTGATCAGGTTGTTGGTCAGCAGTCTTTTGCCTAGCTCAGGCTCCTTCAAAAGCAGACTGTGCGCCGTTTGACATGCCATGGCACGAGTGTCATCTGACTCGCTGCCTTCCTTGGTTTCTTGGCTAAGGATACCCATCAGCTCAGGGAGAGTCGTACGCGCTGTAACAAGAGGGGAAACAACGTTCATCTCACGTTAATATTTCACAGTGGTACAGCACTGATGAACAAGAATGCCAACAACTATCTGAAAATCCACTTTCTTACCAATGGCGCTCTGCAGATTTGGGTTTTTAGCAAGATTAGCTACTAAGGCCACAGCATTCCTCTGCAGGTTTGGTTTGGGATACTTAAGCAGTGGGTTGATGTGATGCAGGCCATTCAGCTTTTGCACAATAGCCTGACTCATCACAGAGGATACCTTAAGCAGAGAAAAGTGTAGTTCAGGAAAATTGGGTCATTGCTGTGAAACATACAAATAGGTTACACAATACAGTGCGTGAGTGAGTGAGTGAGTGAGTGAGTGAGTGAGTGAGTGAGTGAGTCAGTGAGTGAGTGAGTCAGTGAGTGAGTGAGTGAGTGAGTGAGTGAGTCAGTGTCTGCCTGCCTGAAGAGTGTGTCAACAAAATTATATTACAAAAGTCAAGTTGAGTCAAGTTAGTTGTTTTCTTACAATTCCTTGGTTGGCCGTTAGGTTCTGCAGGGCCCCACAGCAGGCCTCCAGAGTGTCGTCCCTTTGGCTGGAGCCCAGCAGAGACAGGTAACACTGAAGGGTTTTGGAGTGGATGAGCCAGCCTGCGCCTTTAGGGTTCTGCTCCTCTACCACAGGGTAGTCAAAACGATTCTACGCAGACCAATTCATTCAAAATGTAAACTCATAGACTTTTTTTTTCAAATTTGACTCTATACGAATATTCAGATACAAACATCTATTTTAGTACAAAAAAGAAAAGTTCTCCAAAACTATTGCTTAGATTTGCTAAAAATAGGAAGTACCTAGGATCACTTTCTCTATCTAGGATCGATTTTTTTACCTTTGTTATAATAAAATAAGAGAACACTTTTAAGAGAATAACTTTCCTGGTAAAATAAAGGTTTAAAAGCACATAGCTGTCCATGTAAAACAGGTCATACGAAGCGCTCGGCAGAATCTAAAGTATTTAATATGCATGTTATTGTTTAAGACTCACCTCCTGCTGCTCCAGCACCTTGCTGTTTTGTTGGCTGAAGCATCCAATGGGGCCAGTGTCCCCCTGGGCAGCGGCCCTCATAGGTTGTCTGAAAAGCGCATTAATCCTGCTGAACAGAGCAGGAGCCTCATTCTCCAGCTGGAAGGTCAGGTTGTGGAGAACGCAGACACAGTTTTCCAAAGACTACAACAGAAATGGACAAGAACATGCTATTCAGTAATGAATGTGTCATTGACATCCCAATTAGGATGCCACAATCGAAAGACCAGACAAGCAACTTCACATACAGAGCTAATTAATAATGCACCCTATGGTATCTAGAAATCAGCTGTATGACTTATTTCGCCTTACACGCATAGTAAGATAAATAGAAAAAAATTGTTAGGCAACAGTCAGTATCTCTTATATGGGGCATGTAGGTCGTACGACTCACAGAAAACATTGTAGGAAATGTGGTTGTCTGAATAAGTATGGTGGGCATATGATTTATGTATGTGTGTGTGTTTGGTTAAAAGGGGAGAAAGACGTTGAGAGAAAATAGTGAAAAAAAATTATGAAACATAAGTAAAGAAGAAAAAGACAAAAAATACTTTGTAAACACACCATGTCATCCGGCCTGTCAGCAGCCACAGATTCTTGAACGTAACTGGACAGAGAGTTGATAAGTCCGGGACACTTTCTCATTGATTGTCTGTTACCTTGCTTGGCACAGCTCAGGTTTCTGTTGTATAATCAGTGAGAGTTGGCTGTTACTTTGGTCATTGCCTACTTCATTGGGTGTAAGATATAAACATGCTGTCCAAATTCTTGTTCTCAAGCCAAAGAAATTTAAATAAACATTAAAGTGTTTTAAGTAAATTAATAACAGACGATACTTCGACTTTTACATGGACTTACTTACATTCCATTACATTTCTCTTACAAATATATAAAAAACAACGTATTATTTTTAGATTCAAATTAATTTCTTTTTCACATATACTTTTCCTTTTTGCATATTAAGGATCATGAGTTTGGTTAAATTTTTTTTTAAATAAATCATCAACTGGTAAAAGACAACACAACAATGGTATGCAAATAAGATCTTTGTTGCAATTCTGATCTCACCTAAGACATCCAGTGGCATTGTAAAAAGCCTCAGTGTCCACATTGTTTCTGGAGGAGCGATCAGGTCCTGTTGTGTAAGGCATCACTACAGCATCCATTAGAACAGGCATGGCACTCTTAATCAGCTCTGGCTTAAGGTGGTCCAGAGATGACAAGTTCCATAACAGACCTAAACAAGATTTGGTTAATTGATTTTAGTATGACACTTTCATTTGCCAAAACCAAGCAATTTTGGGGTGAAATAGAACCAGCATGAACGCAACAAGTGAGAGTGTTGGTGTGTGCGCGCAGGCACAAGCTCATACAGTCAATTGTATGCATTACGAGTGTCCACATGTATGCCCCAAAGCCCTTTATCTACCTGTCAGCTGTTTTTGAGTCTCAGGGCAGTTGGTGTTGCGTAGAAGGAGCAGGGCGTCTGCAATGCCACCACAGCGATTTATCTCCTCCTTGCTAGGGTCGTCTTTAAAAGAAAGGTTACGTAGGGCCGCGGAGACTGTCTGCTGGACCCGGCCACTTGGGCTCCGCAAAAGATTCACCAGAGGAGGGATACCGTCCAGCCCAAGCACCTGAGAAGCAGAGTACGTAAGTAGACTGATTGACAAAATACTTTTGACTAGAATTATCTGACAGTTACAATTCAAAGAATACAGTATGATTGTGACTCATATCATACTGCGTTTGTCTTCGGGGCCATAGTGTTGAATGACTCAATTATGCTCTCCAGTTTGTCAAATTCTGTGTTTCTTTTGTTGTGGCTAGCCCTCCATAGTGACTTTTAGATTACTTAGACTCCTTCTATTTCTTGTACTGCTCTACTACTTTCAATTATTAAAATGAGGGACATCACCATAGTTTGCGACAAATCTTCTCCAATGAATATGTAAAGGTAACATTTATTTCGAACAGTCCTGTAGAAGAGAGGTGCATTCTGGCTTTCCTGTACCTCCTGTTTGGCCTTCTCTCCAGTGAAAGTGCTGTGTTGAATGAAGGAGGCCCCACAGTGCTGGTAGTTCTCATCCTGACAGGTAAGGTACCCGATAGCCTCTTTCATAGTGATATCTGGATTCACAACGTTGCCGTTCGATCTACCAAAAAAAAAAACTGAAGAAAGAGGTTGCATACACAGTTTTCATTCTATATGCGCACACACACACATACACACTTTTATGTTTAGTGCAAACAACAAACACAACATGCTATTTAAAACTTAAGGAAAGCCCACACTTCCATTCATGCAAACACAATATATTTCACAAGCTTGAAATATGAAGTAATAAAGCCCATATTTGTAGAATATGTCAAATTACCTTTGAAGCTTCTAATATCATAAAACACTTTCCCTTACCCAGAATAAATCTTGCTGTTATGCGCAGATTCGACAATAAAGTTGTGGGACTGCGCCCTATCCACCTCTACAAAGTGGCTGTTCCTCTTACTCTGACCTGCTCCATTTACAGGGACCTGACCAGGGCCCTTGGGTACAATCCTGCTGATGGTCTTGCTCGGAACCCCTCCATTAGCGTGTTCACGAGACTGGCCTTTGGTCAGGTACTGGCTGATGCTTCTTTCCACCATGTTGGAACGGCCGTTGCAAGAGAATCCCAGGGAAGGAATGGCTCGCTTTGTTCTGGGAAACTGACCAAAATCAGGCTCGCTGCGGCTGGTGTTGGGTTTTCCCACTGCTACAGGGCTGAGAGGGACCATGGAACGCCTCTCCAACTGGTTGTACCTTGCCATATTTACTTGGAAACTTGTGCCTTTTGTGCTGGTACCACGCCAGTAGAGGTTTTGGTCTGGGCTGAGCTGCAGATAATGACAATGAAATAAATCAATGACATGCCAGTACTTGCCAGTAAATAACTTCTAAGGCCAGATTTTCATGAAATGTATTAACTGAGCAACAAGATTATAAAGACATTTTTCATTCCACAGTGTTCCTTTAACATACCTATTTAATGTAATCAGCTAGTAGCCTACATCAAGTAGCCTATCGAAATTATCCAACATATGCATTGAACATGTTTACAATTATCCTGGTTAATGTGTGGTGGTGAAATAATTAAATAATACTCCTTTAATATCTGGAGCAGTGGTGACACACTTGGACATAGGCTATTTGACCAGGTGTTGGCTAGAAAGCGCATCTGCTCCACACATCCTGCTAGAACAGGAGGACTCAATATAAAAATTATTTGTAGCGTTATCAATAAGTAACGTTGTGAAAAGTTAAGTTGAAACCATAATGCTACTTAATTCTATTGTGGATAAAAACAAATAAAAACGAAAAGTGTACCGTTTGATGGAAGCCATTTGCAAAAATTGCATTTTCATTTAGAGTGGCTGGTAGTGATTCTGTAAACACATTGTCGTATAGGGGACCTAGAGATGAAGTGATGAGTTACATTGTGTTTTATATTGTGCACATTAAACAATGATTTCACATTATAATTTGAATTAATAAATACTACTCATAAAATTATTAACGATAATAATAACACTAGTCATAACACTAACACTCTAGTGCCCTCTAAATGTACAATTATTGATTCAAAGTGGTAATGCTTTAGTAACCATAACCAACATTAGGGAACTTACTTTTTGGAGATGTGGGTCCACTTCTTATGTTCTGTCTCGATTTTGTCCTCTTGACAGTTTTCACTTGTTCCAATACACGGATTTGACCAGATCGGAAGTGGTTTTCCGACGGCAGAGCAAGAGTGGTATCATCAATATTCCCAATGGAAATGACAGACTTCAAAGGGTCCATCATAGTTAAGTATATTTTTTAAACCGGAGCTACATCTGAGTCCGTTCTTTGTTCCGACCAAGTCTTCCTCCTCTCTTCGCACATAGGTGGTAGTGGTTTGAAATACACCTTTCACTGCTCGTCACGTTGGACCGCGCCTATAATACAAAGCACAATAGAAAGTGTAAAAAGGAAGGTCTCATCTCGAGCCTGTGGCATGTTTCAAAATCCATAATTTGATATGCCTGGGTTCCCCAACAGGCAAACAAATGTCGGTTGTGTTAGTTTTAAATTCTAAATTGGATAAAATTAGGTTGAACAAATACTAAGAGACTACATCGGCCAGACGTAGCTCTTTATATCTACAGATATGGGTTAATTGATGCATTGAACTGGTCAGAGAGATTGGACACTTTAGATGTGTTGGTTATTTATTGACTGATGTATGAAGCCTGACATGGTAGATAACACATAAAACGTTACGGTTAGTATGGTATTTGCTAATTTGTCATGAATTTCAATTTAAGAATTTTTCCTTGTCAAGATAATACATGCCACACCCCTGGGTACAGCTGTGCCCTAAAGGGTACTGGTGCCTGTTTGGTTAAGTATGGGGTGTCTGGCAGTATTCACCAACTTTTCCTTTGCTCTACCGTGCATTCTTTAATCCCGTGGATGAGTTGCCAGCTGGTTCTTGTGTTCAGGCATGCATATGACTAATTCAGGCAGAAACCAACTGTTGGTAGGAAGTCAACATTTTCCAGGGAATTAATTTCCAGTCTCAAAATATAAGTAGTTTTACTAACAGCCAACACATAATGGCGACACTGAATGATTGGACAACTGAATTTTACTGCTATACAAGCCATTTACAAGACTGGGTTGTGCCCAAAAAGTCTATCTTCTTTAGACAAATAAATTATTTCCTTTAGAGCCCTATTCTTTGGCTGCCACTGCCATCTGGTGTTAAAAAGTTAGGGGGAATGGTGTCCCTCACCTACCCACACTAGAGTGGCTTAATGTGACAATTCACTTCGTGCCATCAATAACCATCGTAAACTCAAATAGAGAATAAGGTAGGACTTCAATACTTATTTTTTATACTATGCTCATTAGAAAGGACCTAGGTAAAAATTTAAATAAAAAGATGAATTTGGCTACTGGCATTGCATATCACTATTTATTCCTCTCCTATAGCTAACCAAGCTGACACAATATATTTTATATTATATCGGTCATTGAACCAAATTGTCACTTAACAGAAAGATTATGTATATTGGATTGCAGTTAGAGAAGGACCAACTTTTAGTTATGATTACACTTTTTAATAGTATTATAATCATAGGACCTGCTATAAGTTAGGAAAAAAATCTGTGTTAAAATTAAGTGAGGCATTACATTACATTGCCATAAAAAAATCACAATATTACAAGCCAAATACTAATATCGTGATTAAAACATTAATCAATGCATTGAATGGAAGTCAGTATTTCTATGACAAAAATTAAATACTTCATCTTGTTAGTGAAATACTTGCAAAGAAAACATTGCTACACAGTATGTGTCCATTGTTCACTTTTATACTTGACTAAGTATAGCTGGGACCGAGTGCACTCAGCAGATTTCTAAAACTCAGCTGATTCCCAGCTAGAAGTTACTTACAGTAACCATGTTAGAGCAGCCTAACAAGACTTAAAAAAATAAAACTAATTAAAGTGCATTTCAGTCTTTAAGCTTTGGGACATTGCACTCGAGTAAGCACTACTCAATAACAGTCTTGTCTTTAAAGAACTCAGGACATTGAGCTGGTCTAATGGAGGTTGTCAATGAAATGGAAGTGGAAAAATAAGCTGGCCTCAAGGAGTGTTTATTCTAAACAATGTATGTTTCCAAGAACTAGTTTCCCAGAATTAGATGTTCTTTGTAAGGTAAAAATTATTGACCACTTCACATCGAACCCTTGTCTGCATGTGCCATCAAGGTCCAAACACCTACCAGGAAGAGGTAGGCCAATGACTTTGATGACTACTGGCCACAGTAGATTATTTAATAACACAGTCCATGCATCATCCCTGAGGTGGGGATAGAAAGAAAGTGGCCATTTTAACATTCAGAGCTAGTACGAGGTTAGATCTCTAAAATGATAAAGCTGCACTACGCTGTGTCATCACTTAACACACCAAATTGTCCATGGAGTATAAAACCATTGATCTACACAAGGAAAAAGTGGTAAAAAAAATGCAATGGGAAAAACTGGTTCCATCACCACTCAAATAGTGGAATGTTAGTCGGGCCTGAAAGACTGGAGTGCAGTTATTTTAGGTCAAATAACAACAAAAGATCTAAATTAAGATACACTTTGACCTTGTGACATACTATGCCACATAGTTAAGTGTGTGCAATGTAATCAACTAGAGAAGATATGTGTACATGTCTGTGTAGAAAACAATGATAGTAATATTGCATACTATACGTAGCATTGCATGCTTTGAGGCCAACATTGCTCAGTTGCAGTAAAAGAAATAGAATATAAAATCACAATCAGACCAGTCTTTCCTAGGTCTTTCCATTAAAATATCTGTTTTAAGTTCCTTCCACAATCCAGTAGTTCCTTCTTACTGATCTCTTGGGGCTACAGCTCAACTATTCTTCTGGTTCAAAGGCACAGGGTTCCCTGCCCTCTGGAGCTGTTCTCAGGGGGTTGACCAGAGGTTGAGCCAGGGGAAAGCCTCGAAGCCTCTCCTGCAGGCTGCCAATAGCCAGCCTCATCTGGTCCTCAGCTCCCTGCAGCGACTTCACCTCCATGGTGTAGAAAATATAGAGCAGTGTGGTGGTCAGGAGGATGGCAAAGCACAGCGCCCCCAGCAGGTAGAAGGAGGCCCGGGGGAAGGGTTGGTCTGCGCCCAGTGCCAGAAAGGGCACGGCCGCGATAGCCAGTTCAAGCAGCAGCAGGGCAAAGCCCATGACACCCGTGCGGGCGGCAGTGTAACGCATCCTCTCAGCGCAATGCAAACCTACTTTGACCTCAGTCCGTGCTTCCGTCACTATGTCCACCAACTCCGCGAGCTTGCCTGAGGACAACAGGGACATTGTCATGCATAGGAGATTCCCCGTTTACAAGGAATTATAAGACACTAAATACAAACTAATAAAACAAAGCTACGCACACACATAAGAAAATGAAATCAAAGTAAAAGGATTAATTAAATACATATTAAACCAAGACACACACATTTGCTTACATAACTTTTTTCTTTTTATTACAATGGATCGATACCTGCAGGACAGCCATTTTCTCCCTCTGTGGCTGTCTCTCCAGATCCACCCTGTTGCGTCTGGCTAACTGGCTCCACTCTAAGCTCGGCAGTCAGAGCCTCGTGGTCAGAGTATGGGAAGGGTTGGTCAGGGACTGACCCCTTGGTCGTGGACAAGGACTCACACTGAACGTGCACTCTGGAAGAGCCCTAACAGTAAATCCCAATTATACTCCATGCTCTGATGTCATACAATCAATAAAAGAGGCAATGCGAATATTAAAAGAGGACATTTAGAACACTGATATTTAAAGCTGTGTATTCTTACTTTGAAAAAGATGTAGTCAATTCGGATCCCCTTTTCGAAAGGGGCAAGCTCAGTCTTGTGGGTGTAAGGGTTATCAGCTATAAGGGTGATGCCATCCTCACATCCCTGAAATAGACATATAAAATATATAAGACATCAAAGATATCCTATAATGTGTGTTAAAATAAGAAATAACAATTAGATATGTCTCATTCCAAAGTGCAACTACATAAGTACAAATATGAAGAAGACGAAACCAAAAGCTAGTTTAGTTAGTTGTGCCAATTTTACATGCAATTCATCATGGGCTTACAGTAAACCAGAAATACACGACTATTTCTACATAAATAACATCATACAACAGAGTACCTACATCAAATTTGGTTGTGTCTATGTAGGAGTCCCTCAGGCCGGTATAGGTTCGAAGCAGTCTGTTGCCAAGGTCCTCGGGATGCATGTTTAGATCCCCACCCAGTATCACCAAATCTGCCCCACTGGAGGTATGGCTAAAATGACAGAATTATAACGTAGTTATACCTTGTAAAAAAAATAAAATAAAACATTTAGGAATTCTGGTGAAATGCTGTGTTCATGCTGTGAGCTAACATATATTCCACACACAAATACATGGGATATAATGTACATTAATAGATGTGTCTAAAATGTACCGAATGAACTGCAGCAGCTCCCATGCCTGGACCACCCTGTGAGGTAAGTATGTATCCTTCTCCCTGGAGTACTCTGCATGCAACTGGGTGAAGCACACAACACACTATTATCAAACATACAGTGCATCCGGAAAGTATTCATACCCCTTCACTTTTTCCACATTTTTGTATGTTACAGCCAAATTCCAAAATGGATTAAATAAAAAAATGTTTAACATTCTACATACAATACCCCATAATGACGAAGTGAAAAAAGTTTTTCAGAATTTTTTGCAAATGTATTAAAAATAAAAAATAAAATATCACATGTACACAAGTATTCACACCCTTTGCTGTGACACAAAAAATTGAGCTCAGGTGCATCCCGTTTCCACGGAGCATCCTTGAGATGTTTCTACAACTTGATTGGAGTGGTAAATTGATTTACCTGTGGTAAATTCAATTGATTGGACATGATTTGGAAAGGCACACACCTGTTTATAAAAGGTCCCACAGTTGACAGTGCATGTCAGAGCACAAACCAAGTTCTGAAGTCCAAGGAATTGTCTGTAGACCTCCGAGACAGGATTGTATCGAGGCACAGATCTGGGGAAGGCTACAAAAAATGTCTGCAGCTTTGAAGGTCCCAACAAGCACAGTGGTCTCCATCATTCCCAAATGGAAGAAGTTTGGAACCACCAGGACTCTTCCTAGAGCTAGCCACCCGGCCAAACTGAGCAATCGGAGGAGAAGGGCCTTGGTCAGGGAGGTGATCAAGAACCCGATGGTCACTCTGACTGAGCTCCAGTGTTCCTCTGTGGAGATGGGAGAACCTTCCAGAAGGACAACCATCTCTGCAGCACTCCACCAATCAGGCCTTTATGGTAGAGTGGCCAGACGGAAGCCACTCATCAGTAAAAGGCACATGACAGCCCGCATGGAGTTTGCAAAAAGGCACCTAAAGGACTCTCAGACCATGAGAAACAAAATTCTCTGGTCTGATGAAACCAAGATTGAACTCTTTGGCCTGAATGCTAAGCGTCATGTCGGTAGGAAACCAGGCACTGCTCATCACCTGGCCAATGCCATCCCTACAGTGAAGCATGGTGGTGGCAGCATCATGCTGTGGGGGTGTTTTTCAGCGGCAGGAACTGGGAGACTAGTCAGGATCAAGGGAAAGATGAATGCAGCAATGTACAGAGAGATCCTTGATGAAAACCTGCTCCAGAGCGCTCTGGACCTCAAACTGGGGCGAAGGCTCACTTTCCAACAGGACAACGACCCTAAGCACACAGCCAATAACAAAGGAGTGGCTTCGGGACAAGTCTGTGAATGTCCTTGAGTGGTCCAGCCGGAGCCCAGACTTGAACCCGATTGAACATCTTTGGAGAGATCTGAAAATGGCTGTGCACAGACGCTCCCCATCCAACCTGATGGAGCTTGAGACGATCTGCAAAGAAGAATGGGAGAAACTGCCCCAAAATAGGTGTGCCAAGCTTGTGGCATCATACTCAAGAAGACTTGAGGCTGTAATTGCTACCAAAGGTGCTTCAACAAAGTATTGAGTAAAGGGTGTGAATACTTATGTACATGTGATATTTTATTTTTTATTTTTAATACATTTGCAAAAAATTCAAAAAACTTTTTTTACTTTGTCATTATGCGGTATTATGTGTAGAATGTTGAGAATTTTTTTTTATTTAATCCATTTTGGCATTAGGCTGTAACATAATAAAATGTGGAAAAAGTGAAGGGGTATGAATACTTTCCGGATGCACTGTACTGTATGTGTAATCTTGCACTGACATCATAATCATGTCATCATGTTTTCCTTACTTGCTAAAATTATTACTTTTTGGACATGTGCATACAAATATCAATATGCAATTGTAGATTAGGAGTGTGAAGCAAAACCCTACATGTGTGACATAGACATGGGCAGTGCGTCCATCTATGTTTAGGACAACCATTCCGACCGCTTTCCCTCCAAACCAGTCCCCATGGTGGGCCTATGAAGAAAAAACTTTTTTATGCATTTCATAAAATACCATTATGCTCAAAGGTTGGTTTGTGATACGCTATGTCGTTACCTAGATAGATTAGGTTTTGGTTTACATTTAATCTTTGTCTAGGTCAAAGTATATATGGAAGTAGGCTACAAGCGACATGATTTGCACCATTTTGCACTGACTTACCATGTATGGATACCCATTCAGTGAGTAGCGATAAAGAAATGAGTCATGGACTCTGTGCTTAGAGAACATAGCCAAACCACTGCCTATAACTCCACTGAAAGGCAAGCAGACCAAGACAACAAAAAGGGAATTTAGGGTTTCTCCTAAACTATTAGATTATACATTACGCATTGCACTAATATGCTATTTTATTTCATAAAGGAGGGATTAACAATGACCTTTCAAAGGAATGTAAGAACAATGTTAAATAAATTAAACACCTTTTGCCAGATCTTTTTATTTTTACAAATAGCTGAAAGGATTAAAAAGGCAAGGCCTTTGATTAATCTCAATCTTGTGCCTTGGTATGGAGGTCAAACAAGTATTAGACACAAGTTGGGAAAATTCCTTTAATCGTTAACCTTATCCTCTTTCTTCAAGGCTAGATTACCGCTGTGTCTGCGATACACTACTACACAGGGATGTATTACAGTACAGTATATTTCAGTACTGTGAATTAGAAGTAAAACTCAAATGGAAAATAAGGCAATTGTAAATGTTTTTTTTAAAGTTTCATGCCTGATTGGTTTACCTTTTGAAGTAATGAGAATATGGATGGCTAGAAGCAAGTTTCTTTTTTAGACAGAGGTAGTCCTTTTCACTCCAAACCTAAAAGAAAAAAAATTAAACCCTTCAAGTGTGAAATAGAAAAAAGCCATACATTTGGCAAGAAGCCAAACTGTTGACAGCTTTTGGAGTCAGATAACGTCTAAATATATACACTTAATTAATCAACACTTAGGCCTAACCAAATACACATACATGGTTCATAGAGTGCATTGTGTGTAGATTGATAAAAAAAAAGAGAATATTATCCATTTTCGAATAAGGCTGTAATGTAACAAAATGTGGAAATAAGTGAAAGGGTTTGAATACTTTCTGAATGCACTATACATGTGTAGAGGCTTATTTCAATGTAAATGGGATTGTGTGTACGTTAGAGAGAAAATGGAGAGAGAGGGAGAGATACAGAACGAGATATGCGCAGACAGAAAGAGTGAGGCAATAGTATGAGTATGATATCTTGAGTCAAATAAAGCATTTAAAAGTTCTACAAACCTCCTGTAACAAAACAATATCATGCTGCTCTCTGCTTAACAAATCTCCGATCATTGCAAAACGTTGGGTGCAGTCCTTGCTGAGGTAGCGAATCCCCCTAAAAAGAGACAGATTGACCAATCTACAGGTATAATCTGAACATTATAATTGGCCAAAAAGGTGGCAAACAATTAAATAGGCCTATATACTAATGGACTGATACAATGCACATTAGGAAGACGGAGTACAGCACTGACCAGCAATTGAGGGAGAAGACACGAATCTTGCCAGTTTCTCTGCTGGCCATGATGGTGGAGTGATTAGAGTGGCGTTGGAGGAAAAGGGGTTCTTGTGTGCAGAGAGTAACGTAAGACACTTGACTGCACTCGAACTGTTGAATGTGAAACTTTGAGTGGGGAACATGAACTCTGTAGCTGCAGGAGAAATGACCTATAAGGAATAGTGTGGTAACAAGCAGACTCGCTAGAAATCATTAAAAAGCTCTTATTCAGCACTTTAAAAAAGATACGTTCATATTACAGACACATTTTCTTCAGATATAGTTCTCAGAACAAAGCAATTTAGTAGACTATAGTGGCCATGGCACATTGTCAGCATCAGGATGGTTTGGGAAAAAAAACGTGGACAAGTATAAACAAGGTTAGAAATTGGCATGCAAACCTACAAAGCCAGCTTCTTCATTGTGTTAGTGATGCATCTAGGGTTAGTCATAGTAACATTATAATATCACATAAATGTAAAAGAACACCGCTTTTGCCTTGCCATCAGAGAGACACCAAGCACTACTTAAGATTCATTCACAGCGGCAAAAAAGCAGAAGGCCAACATAAGCAAACACAAACAGACTGCTGACCTAGCCTTGGTAACACAGGACAGAAGAAACAGGGGCCCGGCTGATGAAAAGGCCTAACTTCTGAAAACTAGCCTACGTTAACTTGCTCCATAGAAATGACTATATTGTTTGCAATTGTTTGACAGCCCAGCGGCTCTGAACATAATGAGTTATAGTATTTTAGTTATTGCATAAAGATGAGATAACAATTATAACGACAGTGACATATCACCAGCTTGCAAAATTACTGTATTGTATGGATACTCTAACAACAGTAATAATTCCACTAAAGTAACAAGGAGAATGACATGCCAGACAGGAAACGTTTGAACTAATGCTAAGTTACACTATGTACAAAACCGAATCAATGACAGTGTAAAATAAGCTGTCTGGCAAATATAGCTAGATTTTTTTTTATAACGTAAATGTAAATGTTTGGCCGTAAATAGTGGGGAACGTTACTCTTACCGTTCTAGAGATCTGCGATGCCTGCCCGATGTGATCAGCAAATGTTAGGCTACTACCTGGCACTGGTAACTGGCATTGCGGTTGCCACTCGAAACAGACTAGTGCATCAGCTAATGCTTGCACTCGTGCTCTGCCAAATTGGCACTGTACACACAGTTCGTTCTGAAAACCCAATTACAATCTACGAATTTACATGTAATGTCAGACATTGGCAATATTACGATTTCACTTTACTCCTGGGTTGGAAAATGTATGTTGCGCAGAAACAGAAGAAAAGTGGAACTCTAGTGCTTGACATCCAACGGACATTTCCGGTACATTGTTTTCAAAATAAAAGCAGGTACATAAAATAACGATATACATGGCTATTTCTCCCGAAATGGTTGCAGATAAATTAAAAATGTACTGCATAATCTTGAAATAACTGTAATTTCAGTTGTTGTTTCTCCTCTAAAGTTGAATATTATGTAGCAGTGGCGTCTCTAGGGTCATTCGTTGGGGGCTTGTCATAAGCCAATAGGATACTTACTTAAGATAAAATAACATTTCCTACAATATCCAAAATAAAATGTAAAATGTGTTTATGTTAAAATGTGCACTTTATAGTGTCAATCATTTAGAAAACGTTTTATTAAACCTTTTTATCTGGAAAGCAAAACTAGAAAAATCTGAAATGTGTACTGCTTTTACCTGTGTCTACTGAGAGAAACTGGTGGTGGTTTAAAAAACGCGACACAGTTCGGGAAACTTTGTTTGGGTGCAAAAGAGATACACTCAACCTTGAATTATCTCTAAGTGAAGTGTAATTTTCACAATATGACTGTAGATTCGAATTTACACTATTCAGATAACAATAGGACAAACTATATCAAGATCCTCTACTGTATATCTGTACTTTGCAGATTGCAAACATGCTTGCTTTCAAAGAGTTAAAGAAGGCAACATTTACCAAACAAATGTACAAACATGTTTAATATATTGTCAGGGGACTGCCCCCCTAAAGGCACCATGCGTCTTTTATTGTTAGATTACATATGTTCATTGGATTACATAATGAAACCCCTTTCCTCACAAGAAAACATAAAACATTGCAATGCGCAATTGGTAACCAAGGCCACAATAAACCACCATTAAACAAAAAACCTGCCCACACCATTCGGATTAAGATACATTAGATATTTAATTAGCAACAATCACTCAGCATATTCAGTGGCAGCATATGGCTTCCACCAAAAGTCAAACAAACAAACAAACAAATATGAATCAGTTTAGCGGTGAAAAAAAAAAGAATAGGGGGGTTGACGTTGGGTCTGTAAAAAGGTAAATTGAGAAATCTGCTAAAGAGGGTCAGCAGCTGTTTTAGGTCTATCTGTCAAGGTAGAAAAATAGACATTAGGTGTAATTTATTCACTATAAAAAATCTGCAGGAAGTTTTTTTGAGGGTCCAGTGAAGATCAATGTGATGACTTATGTTTTTTAATCTTACCATTTCAATGGGGGAAACAAATAAAAACAACCATCAATGACCCAGCCCTACCCTCCCTCACATTTATTTTCACACCCTATAAATAACAATCAATGGTGACACTACGCAGAACAGAGACCATAGCTGCCTTTAAGAAAAATATATTTTGTAATTTGTGTTCATTATTGTTATTGTTGAATTTAATATATATCAGAATTCTCTGGATTCATATTTTCCTGAGTAACATCTCAAATAAAATGTTTGAAAACTCAAATTGGTTCAAAGTTATGACAATGTCAATGTTATTCACTGTTCAATTACATACTGTTTATAAATAATAAAGCATTACTGAATAATCTTGAATGTAAAAAAAATAAAATTAAAATTAAAACAGCTATGGTTTCTGTGCTGAGTAAAGATGAATCACAAATATAAACAGAAGTCCCCATGACACTCCTATGTAACACATATTCCTGTAGCATCCTCTGACTCACAGTACATAAGCTACTCATTTCAAAATAGGCTACATAAGTCAAGGCAGAAAGTAAGCACTTTTTTGTTTCACCTAATCTATAACCTTTTAAGTGCACGAAAGCACTGCAATAGTTAAACATACATTAGACCCATTAAATAATTAAAGGATCCAGTTAAAAAAGAGGGATAGCCCTTGCTACTTGTTGGGATAAAACTGATACCAGGTATCCTCATATCACAAATCAGATAAATATTTGTAAGAACTGATTCTCTGGTGTGTAACAAAACATGTAGCGGATATTTATGTGATAACATAACTCCTCAGCTTTCTTTACAGATGGACTCTAAAACGTGAACCATTTTAGAAAATACATAAAATACAAGCCATTGTTCAATCCCTCTTTGTGCCCAAATAAGAAATATGCCTCAAACACTTAGATCTAAGAGAAAACAAATGCGTAGTCATATTATGTAAAATGTCCAATTTAAGGCTTTTCTCTTTTTAAACAAGAGGTAGAATTAAGGCAGTCCAAAGTTGCAGGTAAAAATGTATCTTTGGAGAGAAAGGCACTTCTTGGCCTCACTAATCTATTTTAACTACACCACTTGATGGGACAGTTTCTTCAAAGTTGTCACCGCCATGGTCCTTGGGTTTGCACCTGTCCAATCTAAACACTTCTCTTTTATTGCTCAGATAGTGTTCCCTTAGATAACATAATACTCTTTTAACCAGTAACACATTCTTATGCCCTCTTTGCAAACATTTACATTTATTATCCTTTCCAGGCCTACACCTCATTTGAATAACGTGAAAAAAGGTTGCCTATGAGGAAAATCATAGGTTCCCCAAATTCGTGTTTCATTGTCAGTTCAGAATGGAGACCTCCGTTATACTATTTTACATGTGTTCAAAGGAAGGATAAAATGTGTCCATGCCAGTTCTGTTATTCGAGTGTTTCTTAGATGGTTGAGCAGTCTGAAGAAGGATTGTTGTCACGCTTTTTCGGCCAACTCCGAAATATTTCCTGAAGGGTTGTTACTAGTCTTTGACAAGTCTGTAGACATGGTACTGAGCTCCATGTTCACTTGTTGAAACCTCAAATACAAATGCTATACAAAGCAAGGTCTCCTGTGTGTCACGATTTGTCACGACCTAAAGGATAAATCAAACACATAACATTATGTTAAAATACAGCATACACAACATATTTATTTCACCCATGGATTCTAGTGAAATGGTTTTGTTACACCCATGTTAGTTGTGACTTGCAAACTAGCTCTACCCCATTGTCATCCATCTCCTCTTCCTCCTCTAACTATGGAGTTGGTGTGCTTCAAGAGCTTGGCCAAAATATAGTCAAACATAACGTACCTGATACTAATATCTCTATCAAATATGGCCATTTCCTTTTGTTTCATGTTTAGCAGTCTAAGAATATTTGAATGTTTTACATTAATTTGCCAAATATGTCAAAGACAAGTGCATTATAAATACAGCACACTCTAAGCCCAAGTAAGTTATGGGCTTGTTGATGAATTTTGACAGTAATATTGAAAATATTGTTGGAAATAGAGTATATTATACTGTACCTGGAGGATTGTGAAGTTTTCCAGAACACTGTTCATCATGTACTTTTCTGGCAAGTGTTTGAGCTTGTGGATGAAGTTGATCATATACTCGCACATGGGAGAGCGGTGAATCCTGTAGACACACTTTCCTCCTTCCATCCGGGCATACTCTGTCTACAATTCAATTCAAAGCACAAGAAAGAGGCCATGTTATCGATATGCTAATACAGTATGAGCCCTCTAGACCCCTCAGGTCATCCAGAACAGGTTTCTCAACCATTCTCAGAGTAACAATAAAAAATAAAAAAATAAAAAAGGTGAAGCAGCATTTAGAAACTATGCAACAAATTGCTGGAACCAACTTCCAGAAGATCTGAGACCCGCTCCAAGCCTGACTACTTTTAAATCCCAATTAAAAATGTATATGTTCTCAATTGCATTTGGCTTAGCAATTTTATCCCTCTTATTTTCATCTAGATCTTGTTTTTTTATTCCTTCCTCATTTTTATTTAGTTCTTGTTTTTTTATTTCTTCCTCGTATGTTTTCTGTTTGCCTTGTGTAAAACACATTTAACTGCCTATGTGTATGAAATGTGCTATACAAATACATTTGATTGATTGATTGTATTGAGAAGGTCATTTCAAACTAGTAGTTTGATGAATTCCATGTTCACACTACAAGGACTTTGCTCTTGATTGGTATGGGGAACGTGCAGTGCAAACAATGGAAGATTTTCCCATACCTCTACTTTCTCGACAACCTGTTTGCCAAAGGAGCAGACTTTGGTTGAGACAGTGATAGTCATGTTTTCACTACTGCCATACTGGCTGCTGACGCCGTAGAATGAGCCAGGGCCGTCCTGCATACCGCTACTGTTCAGATCCGCCTGCAAAGCACACACACACACACACACACACACACACACACACACACACACACACACACACACACACACACACACACACACACACACACACACACACACACACACACACACACACACACACACACACACACACACACACACACACACACACACACACACACACACACACACACACACACACACACACACACACACACACACACACACACACATATTAAGGATGCTTAGCATTACCAAAGTATTCCTGCTCCTATGCTTGCATATCTAAACTATGAATTCTAATTTAGATGATATCGAACAATGCATATTTACAACGTGATGTTGTGCTATTCAATTACCTACCCAGAATTTGACAAGGAAGAACGCGTTCTGTGGGCCTTTTTCATAAAGCTCTTTTAATCCCCCCTTTTTCTCTGGAAACTTGTCATAAATCTGCCGAATATCCACCGCCTCCAGGAGGGGGTCGCTGTAGGAGGGGTTGGTCTGACCAATGTGAACAAACAGGTGTTTGCTGTACTGTGGTGAAAAGGAGAAAATAACAATATAACTTAAGAAGTGTCAACGCACACATTGTAACCAAATGATCCATTGGACAGCAAAGAGGAGGTCTGCTTACTTTGTGGCACACGGCAACATAAAAAAAAATAAAAAATAAAAATACAATGGCCCCCAGTTAACCAATGAGAGTTCAGAGACTGAATCAACAAAAAGAGGCTTAAATCAGTGCCTTCATCTGTCTCAGTCGTAAACTAATCCTGCTCATCCCATGTGAAAAAGTAACTAAGACCAGACTGTAGCTGAGTGTGTTCAATGTCTTGGCTCACATTGTCTGGGTCTCGCTGGACCTCCATGAAGGCTGAGTACTCCAGCATCCGCAGCTTAGACGAGGCGATGGTTCGGTCTTGCCACACGGGGACCGCAGTAGCAGCGGGGGGTAGAGGGGGTGCCAGGGGCTCATAATCTGAAGGGGAAATATGACAGATAGAACTAAGTGGCTTCATTTCTTTTATTTTTATGCATGAATTAAAGAACATTTTAATTTATATTTACTTGATATGGGTGGGGGTCCTTGTAGGTTTGGGTATGGGGTCGGTGCAAAGGGTTTGATGCTGGAAAAAATATTTATTTTAGTTAAAGGAAGGATGGCTTATCATTAATGATTATGTGTACTGAAGGGCTAATGTCTGCCTACAGGCATTCATTTGCAGATCAGACTGATTTCATTCAATAATATCTGATATTGACCGATGCTAAAATATTGGTATAGTCTCTTAGAATCTCAAAGCATTTATTGCTTGTCTGGCTAAACCAGCTAGGCGTAAGTCCACTTCTGCTTCACCGTAATGTATAATGCATTGTGTTATACAAATGGCACACTGTGAGGGAGTGGTGAGGTACTGCAACAGTGAAATAACTTTTATTCAACTCAAATTTGTTGATTTCACCAACAAATAGATTTTAATTTGATATTATTTTCACCAATTCCAACACATTTTACCCAATCACAGTTGAAGGAGGCCTGTTTGTTTGCTGTAGTGGCAAAGTTAGTGAAGGAGGTATATACAGTACAGTGTTAAAGCAGAGTTAGTGCTGCCTTGGGATTACAGCTGGACTGGGGTGTACAGAACTTACGCATAGCTGGTGCGGCCAAGCCCAGGAGTCCGTCCCGGGTTGAGCTCTAGAACCAGCCTGATGTGCAACAAATGATCCGTTAAACATGCCAACACTACCTTCAAAGACCTACCGACTCACTCCCTTGATCGAGGCGTTGCACATACACTATCTATCAGCCTAGTACCTAGCGTAAGCATGGGGTCGGACTGTCACCCTACGGACAGACTAATAACAGCGGTAGAGGGAGATACTCACTCCTGAGAAGGCCCAGGCTGTCCTGGGATTGGGCCAGGCCAAAACTGGGTAGGACAGAAAAAAAAGACGGGGAAAAAAAGTCAATGGAAGGCCACATCAAATAGCTGTCACGAGTTCAGATACACTCCCACAGTCGTGCTGTAACAAACTATTTCTGCAGGGGATAACTGCAAACAGGAAGAATGCTACATACTGGTTTGGTGTCTGTAGAAATATAAAATTTCAGTTTATTGTTTCAGCAAAGCCTTGCAACTGTAATCTGATGGATTGGAATGTACCTGTTTTAGCATGCAGTTCAGACTCTTCAGCCTATGATGTTCTGACCTTGCTTTTAGCTACAATCTTCCTTTGGAGCCTTAGGGTCTGGCACTCTGTGCATTCTCGTGGTGATAAAGGTAACAGTTTGTGTTGCATGTACGTAATCAACCTAAAAAGCTCTGTCTCTTACGTAATGTTTTTCTTGGATTTTAGTTGCTTTCCCCCCGAGAAGCAATTTCCAATCCTGTGGCTTATATCAACCTTTTTATCTACTTTTCTAAATTTGGCTGAGAGCCTAGACTATAATTCATAAGCGACTGATACCCCTGCTTACTCTGGCTTGATGTGGGTAGGGGCTAGGAGGCAGTGGAGGCAACTGGCTCTTGATCAGGCTTGGAGAGACAATCTGTGCTGATGATAGTGCTGCCATGTTCTGCAGAGCCTTGTCTTTGGACGCCTGGTCCTGTGGAGGCAGCAGAGATTGAGGACAGGCTCCATGAGATGGCGCCATTACCCTTCACAATACCAAGTGACACTATACTTGTCGTAGTGCACATTTGGTTTGACATGTCTATGTCCCAAAATATATATGAAACAAAATCATGTGTGAATTTCATGTCCATCCAAACAAAAGATCAAACAATACCATTACTTTAACAATATGACTGTCAGCAAAGCATTAAACAAAGAAGGAAATCAATTAAAACAGCATTGAAGCACAGTCATCATACAGAACATTCCAGTATTTAACTTATATCCCTTTTAATAATTTCACAAATAGTCTGACCCATACCGGTCCTTTCTCGGAAATGTCAAACTAACAAATCAATCAATTAAAATGTAAGAAATCAATTGATTCCATTTCATGTATTGGTATTTTAATGGAATGTTCCTCTGATTCAGAGTTGTACATGTAGCAGGTGGGGAAGATAAAGCAGTTGTGATCCCTTGAATAGCTGAACGTAATATCAGAAATGTTAAGCATCCTAACCAAATTAAGGGGGATGGGGTGCTGTACAGTATATGTGCTTCCTATGTACATTAAAAGTAAATGTCACTTATTTTGTACATATTTAAATAAAAAGGTAGTTGTCTTGTGGAAAGAAAACATCTAATGTTATGAAATTATCAAAATGGCCAACTGAGATGTACTATTGAGCATGGCATGAGTCTGCCTGATACAGATCACCATTAACTAGTCGCTAAAGACAAAACGAAAGCACTGATATCAACATAAGCATTATTCCCTTCTGTTCTAAGAGAGAATAAGAGACAATCACCCAGTTGAAGCATTCATTAACGTACTTCAGTGTTTTGGGGTGTCCATTCGTTCTGATGTTATCTTATTATTATTATTATGTGCATCTAGATGTTGTTTTGTAAGTCTAATAATTTGAGACAGCCAGCCTGTACGACGAAGAATACAGCAGAGCTAAATTGCACGCTGAGCATCTGTTTTTTTGTGAGCATGAGATCAAGGGGCAGCAGTGGGTTGAGATGCCATGCCAGCATTGGGGCATTTGAAAGGGACAATATACTGACACTGCCAAGCAAGCGGGATAAGCAAACCGCAAAAGTCAAATTCACTTACCAAATTCATGGCCTAAATCAAAAGAGAGAGAATCCGTTAGTACTCTAAAACTGTTACAAAGAGTCTATGGAGTTCAGATAAACTAAAGGTTTTAGTTTTTAGATTGTCAAAGAATTTTTTAAGTTTTGATGTGTACAAATCTATAGACTATTATTACTAAAAACAGAGGGTTAACTTACAGGGTACAATGTTTCCACATAAACTACAAAACAAGCGTAACAAATATATGAAAGATATTTGTATGTCTTGCATAATAATATTACATCTCAGTCAGACCAATAAAAATAGAGTATATCGTCTTATAAAACCTTAAACCATAATATACTTATATTATAGAAAGTATGTTGTTTATAAACAAAGGAAAGGATGTCACAAAGATGGTAGGTAGACAACTGTGACCCTTTATGTTTCCTGGAAATATGTTTAAAATAGTGACTACTTTGAGTGGGGTGGAGGACTGGGATCAAATATTTGACAGAATTAAACAAACAAACGTCCATTATTGATGGTAGAAAGCCTAACTAATACCGCTATTCTATAGCTGTATAAATATTGAACTTAGATAATAATAATTAAAACCACTATTCTATAAATGTGTATATGCGTGGGTAATGTTTAGAAGAGAGATACATTGGATAATCATGTTTTAACTACGATACTATGATGACTTGAAAAGGGTCCCTTATATACTCTATGTGTTAAACAATATGGTGTGGCAAGAGTTAATTAACTCTTAGGCCAGCCTTTTGGTGGGTTAATGGTTTCATGTAGAGTCTTGCTATTGGTAAATCTAGAACAAGGCAGAATGATATTCAATGTTACATCCACAGAGGATACTGTAGATGCCAAAGTTTAGAGAAGATTGAGGACAGATGAAGTCTCAGGATAGTGGTGGAGACAGAAGCATGACTGGCAGAGAGGACATACATGGAGCATGAGCAGAGGCAACATGCACTGCCAGCACCTTTCACATTTCATTCCTCATCACTCAACATTTTAGTAGACTTTACTAACAAATAAGCAGCCAGCCCTTGTACGTCTGTCACTGCTCTTTTGGTGCTTTACACTGAGAATTTACATACAGTGGACAACTAAATTATTAAGCAAATATTGTGGGCATAGCATGCATTCTTGCAAATGTCTCTTTTTCTTAAATATCGAAAAGATAATATAAATTCCTTATGCATTATCCCATCTTGACTGACTCCATTGCTTCCTACTTGCTGGTATAAAATAATATTTCATGAATACTTCTACCACTAAAGCAATGAACGTCCACAACTGAACAGCGCAAAGCCAAGCTTTTACCAGCCCCGTCCAGCCCGCATTGAAGCGCATACCTTCAGCTTTGACTGGATCTCGCGAGATTTTCTCCGGGCGAGAACCTGCAAGTGGCTAGAAACCTGCAGAGAAGAAGAGCCAAGATGGAGGGAAGAGAAAAAAGAGACAGAAAGAGAGAGAGAAGAGAGAAGCCGTAACCAAAGAGGAAAGAGATGCCCAGTCAGTTTTCCCAGGAGGCCAGTCGGCAGCACCTACCTTGATACCGGCTTGGTATTCTCGAACCTTCTTCCGTGCTAACACCTGTATGTGACTAGATACCTGAAGAGGTGTGAGACAACTTTGAGCATACTATTGCATGCATACTCAAGAGTAATACACATACACATACAGAGTGCAAAAAAGACACACACACAAACACACCCACACACATACACATACACACACACATGCAACCAACATACTGCAACCAACATACTCCAAACAATGGCATTTAATAAATGCCAGTATCCAAAAATAATATGTTATACAAATGACAAAGAAAATAACTAGGAACAATTAAACTCTCTATGTGCAATAGGTAACATTTTGTTGTTGCAACCTACTCCATCAACGAGTACAACATGGATTTCTCTCTGAGGTTAAGGTGTAAAAGTTTCAAAGGTTTTGTTTGGTTACCTGTTTTCTTGTGCGTGTTTTGCCTGTTCTCAGCTTGATGTACCTGGCTATCAATTCATTGCGACCTGGAAATCAACAGAAGGGAAAAGTAATTCATATATAAAACAGATAGAGAGAAACGTCTTGAAACATCACCATTATTAACCCTGAAAGAATCTGAAAATGTGACCCTACCACACATTAACCCCAAGATGGCGCTTTTTGTCCATGCTGTCTAACGTTCTGGCCTTCTAAGCTCCGTACTTGTTGATTACACAGTGACGCTTTCCAAGGGTTCTTGCTAAACATATCCCGTCAACTTTCATGAGTCATAGTCATTACTGCTTCATCTCTGAATCTACGGGAAATTACACTCATAGTCTGTAATGGTCATTAAAAACAAAGCTGAGTGTACGGAGGGATTTTCTTTGTTTTATAATGTCGTTAGGATGTTTGACACCTCCTGACTCTCTGCTACTGGGGTCATGTAATTACTGACAGGGCTTACAACACAGGAGCAAGTTCTTCATGACATAACATCTGCACTCGAAATTCTGAACAAACAGGTTGGGCAAAGATGGACCTTCTATTCCTGGTCTTAACGATCCTCACCACACCAAGTTGTAAGTTCTCAAGCCTACTCTTTGGTGTACTTTTATAAAGTATATAGCATAGATAATCCTCACAAAATGAATGAAGATTATCCATTATGTTTTACCGTTTATGTTGGCAGGCTAACTAGGTTGTTCCTGCTGGTCAGTAAGACCAATAGGAAAAAATTGAGTGGAAGAGACACAGAACACCGCAGTCATAAATGATGACCCAGACTCCTCCACACTTGCTGACAGCATTTGATGAAGTAACTTCTCTTAGGAACCGTCATCCATGTGGTGGAGAAACTTTTCTTTTGAAAGCAAACACACACAAACACAGGCTGTAAACTGTAAACTGCTGGGCAAAGAGAAAAATGTCCCAATTGACTAAATGACGGGACGTTTTCTGAAAAAAAGTTCATACAGTTGTTCTTTTTGGCCCTTGGTCTCCTTCAAGCCCTGTTTTGTGGAATTACCATAAAAGTACTGCGGGGCCTTTCCAGCAGACTAGCAGCACCCACAGTGCTCTCTTGCCAGTCAACCCCAGTCAGCCGCGTTCTCTGCCTGCCTGCCAAGCCCGCCTATACTGAGCTGGCCCCTCCCCCTCTCCCCTGGGCCTGTGGACGGACACGCCCGCTCCAGCGCCTCCGCATTCCAAACATTCCACCCAGCCTGTCACATCTGTGCAAGCCAGTCTGATTGGCCAAAGGCTGCCAGTGCAGTCTTTGCCTTAGTCCAGACCTGGGTCTAATCGTAATTGAAATGTATTAAAATTCAATGAGCGTTTTGCTTTAGTCTGCCAGCAGGCTAGAGGATTTGTACTTTTTGGAGGTGTCGGAATGGTTCCATTCGGTCACACAATAGTAATTTAATCAACAAATATCATTTGGACTGGTTTCAAATAGTAACCTTAGACTAATATTTGAGTGGGGTCATAACACACAGACACACACAGACACACACAGACACACACATTCAAGGGGGTTGCTGGGGCTGGGGATGTGGGCGGACAGGGGAGCAAGGGGGCAGCTGAGGCTGTAACTCTTCGGGGAGAGACACAAAGCCATAACTGTCTCTGCCAACAACTGCCACCTGGCAGCAGAGCCAACAGGCCCTCTCCCTAAAACAACACCAGCATGTGACCGGCCCCTTCTTACCCAACGGACAGCAACACCTGCCACTGACCATGGCAGTGTTGGAAGAACAATTACAGACCTGCCTTCTACGGCTGTCCCTTCTTCTGCCAACACTGCTCCATTCAATCTCCTCACAGAGAAAATAAAAAACTGTTCAGTAAATAGTATAAGCACTATTGATGTGAAGTGCTTTATAAAGGTGCCCATTTGGCCTCAGACAGTTCGGAGGCGGTTTTCATCTAATTTAACGTTATGTGCACAGACAGTTGTGTTGTGCCACCACGGTGTTCAATCATTTTAAGCCAAGATAAATTAAAAATAGTCTACAAATATATTTTTGATAATCTTAATGAATTATTTTTTGTAGTAGCTGTAAGACTCAAAGCCCCCTTGTGTAACTAGCAAACGGCTTAAAGCAGCAGCTTAAACCATTAAGCCTGCAGCTACAAAGCAGTGACTGAATAAAAGACAAATATGAATTACATAGCTCATACACAGCATGTGAAAGTACCACTGTTTATTCATGACCAGGATATATTTCTAGGGATCCAAAATAAGGACTTGCGCTGCACAGTTTAGGCCTGCTCAGACTTGAAACCCCTAGGCCCCTAGTCAGAGGGTGAACAGGTTGACACACACACACAGCACCACATGACAGGTGCACAGAGGGAGACATATACATCACTCAGTTAGAAATCCATCAATCCATAAAATTGCATTATTTTTGTGCAGTATGTGATCTTTTTCACACTCTCTATTTCCCCTGACTCGTTGCCTCCTCTATTTCCATCTCCCTCCACGGCATTTCTTTTGTCCTCACCCCCCCCCCCCCCTCTCTCTCTCTCTCTCTCTCTCTCTCTGTGTCTCTCTCTTTCTGATTGCTCAACACCCACTCGGTGCAGTTGATATCCCCGCAGGCTGACTCTGCCGTGCTTAACCTCTTCCATGCCACGACACGCCTCTCCTTGTCTTTTATTGCATGTCCGCTGGAATTTTCCACTTCCACACTGTGATAGTACGCAAATCAGTGATCTCTACTCTGCCTCACTAGCTCCCTCTCCGTTTCTGTCTTCCTCTTCTCTCATATTCCTCTTCCTTTCTTTCTCACTTTCTCTCTAAGTCCCCCCCCCCTCCCCCTCTCTCTCTCTCTTAATATCGAGGTAATCCTAAATTCGCTAACATACAGCTTTGCCATGACTGAATTCATTCCTTTCATCCCTCATCCCATCAAGGGTTTGACAAGGGAAGCACCGGGTCTGCTCACTCATCATTACAGCAGGCTCTGCCTGGTCCGTCAAGACCCTAACCCAGATTCACTGCCCCGTCCTTCTCCTGACTCCGGGCATGCAATGACCCCATCACTCATTCCCTACCGCGGCCCACGGAGGTCACGGCTGATATAAGGCTCCCTCAAGCACCCCCTTCGAACGCTTTGTTCTTTTTACCCAGAGTGCAACGTGGTTGTAACCGCCTCGGGGCTCGGTGCGGCAGAGGTGTGCTGTGGGCCTTGGCATGTCTCCCGGGAGAACAGATAAAGCAGGTGAGCAAGTTGTTAGTGGGGCCTCACCACGAAACGAGACAGGCAGCATTTTTTCAAAATCACAATTGAGTCGAGAACTACTTTTCCGTTAAACCAGGAGTTCTACTATGTAACCAAAGTAAGCCGAGCTTGGCTACATTGGCCTCTAAATTCAAACCATCTTTTGATTGCTAGGGTTTTGAATATTTCATCTGCATTTTTTCACCCACAAGGACAACGTTAGCATTCCTTTCAGGAAAATCTGGGGAACCCGTAGCTATGAGCTCTTCGTTGTCATCACATGAAACTTCACACAGGTTTCCCAGGTGAAAACAAAATCCTCATGGATGTGTCTGGCGGAATTCCCATCGGGAATGATGACTTGCCTGCTTTTGGAGCCCGCTGAGACGGAGACTGGGAGGTAGACAGTATTACATACAGGGCAATCATTAACATTCCCCCAGCCTCACGTCAGAACAGTTTTTAGCAGGCTGAGGTCATCTCCTTGAGAGAAATCTTCTTCTGGGGGCATGCCTTGGTCCTGGCAGCAGAAAGCCTCAGATGACTTAGTGTAAATGGAGAGTGTGTTTACAGCTCTGGAAAAAAGGCAAGGCACTTGTCTTGACCTCTATTAGGGGTCCTGACAGTTTGCTGAAAATGGGAACCAATTGTCAGTGACCCTGCCTCTATGTTGGTATTCAGACAACAAATATATTGATCTTGGGTTATTTACGTTACCTTGTTAAACCGTCCAACGCACTGCTGAAGCAAAGTTGTTGTTGCAATAAATAGGTCACAGTACAGGTCAAAAGGTAGAATCCAAATTAAGTAGACGTTGTTAAAGCTAACAGTGCCACACTAAAAGCATTATGGCCTAATGGCCTATGGTAATCTTAGGTCTATGGCAAATCACCCTTACATTAAGAGAAGGCCAGGCTAGTCCTACGACTCAAAACAATCAAACTAAATAGCTGAGCATTACGAAAAAAGCTGTTAAATATTGATGCCACAGCGCTCCACTTATCTCGTATAGCAAAAAGAATCTAAGCAATCTGTCTATCCCTATTATTTATAAATCAATGAAAGAAATGTGGAATTAATCGAATCTAAAGACATACACATACTTAGATGGATGCAGACTCAACATTGTACTGCTATGTTCACTAGAACTGCAGAGCAAAACAACCACTGCAGCAAAAGCTAGTCGAGTCATCTCAGCTATGTGCGTGTCCATGAGCATCTAGATTTGTCTCAGAACCGAAAGAATGAAATTCCTGCCTGACTCACACGAAAAGAATGCCATGCTACAGCAGGTACAGAACAACAATATGAAGCAAGGCTTCAGGTTCACATGTTGTAATGAATGTATTGTGCAATAAAGCGTCAACATATTTAACTCAATTTAAGTCAATGTAATACATAATATAACTTCATGAGACATGCCAACAATTAATTGAATATATTACAAAGGGACAATGAAGAGTAAACCGATTAAATAACCTTTCTTAGTGGATCTTCTTGGTTTTTCCTGTCATCTATTCGGCCTGGCCCTGTTTAAAGTCTGCCAACTCGCTTGTCTAATTTAAACCAGCTCCGCAAAGTTGAAGTGGAAGAGAGGGGGATAACAACAACCTAAGGGGGAAAAAAAACGCAGCAAATTTCTAACACCTGGATGTGTGTGATTCTAACTGCAAACTGGTCAACTTAACCATCTGGATGCAGAGTTTCAGGACATTAGGTGCTCACCACCTGCAATGTTAATGAACACGCTGGAGGAACTAGTCTAGTTCCTCAAGGACCTCGTGAATAATTAAAATGTTTGACAGAGCCATAGTGCCAATGTCATGTTTTTCTCTTCCATCCCTTGTCTCATGCTGAGATAACGACTGCAACAATGGACCCACTGATCTATGGAGCGGCAAACATTCAGATACTTTTCAGATCTCTAATGAGATCGTCAAAGTCCTCTGGGCACATCCCTCCGTGAGTAACACTGACAAAGAGAGAATGGTGAGTGTTCCACTTCTACCCAAATCAGGCTTTACAGCTTGTATACTCACAAGATAAAAAAACACCGTAAAAAAGGCAGGCACCCTTACATCGCTACATTACTACTTACTACAAAGGAAGAAGGATAAAACCAGTTTGGAAAGACAGAGAGAAAGAGAGAGAGAGATAGAGAGAGTGAGCGAGAGAGAGAGAGAGAGAGAGAGAGAGAGAGAGAGAGAGAGAGAGAGAGAGAGAGAGAGAGAGAGAGCACCCAGGTGTGGATGGGGCCGAGGAGAAATGAGATGCTTGGAGCTGAGGGAGGCTCTAGCCCCAGAGCGCTGGTGGGACAGGTAAAACCTGCCCCAGGGTCAGAGAGGAACACGCACAGGCTTGTTCACTAGAGACTTCCCTGAGTTGAGAAGTGGAAAAAAAAGTAGCGGCCTAATTGTCGCAGAAATTACACAACAGAGAAAGGAGACCATTCTTTTCCTTATTACCCAATGCATGAAAGTTAAATCTATCTTTTTTTGTATGTGTCTAATATGAAAGCAGTCGAATTGTAGAAAATGGTAATTGAAAAGACAAATGTTCCAACATAAGCTCTGATTGAAAAGAGAGTTTGTGAAAGAACAACACTCGAAACCACCCAGTCAGTCACACAGTGAATGCTTTTCTCTGGTAAAGTTATCCCTTGAGTCTTCAAAGTTTGAATTAAATCAAGCTGTACACACTGAAATAGAACATTACCAAGCCAAAGGAAAGCGTTTACAGAGGAGTTGGGTCTTGTCTGACCCCTCTGCATGCGTCCTCATTCCACTGTACTCACCATACATCTTTCCCTCGTCGGATAGGATGATTTTCCTCCGGCCACACGGTGGGTAGATGGCCAGAGCCTCCTGGAAGCTCTGCTCGATGTCCGGGCTCC
Organism: Galaxias olidus; assembly: GCA_026901105.3. Classification (NCBI taxonomy): domain Eukaryota; kingdom Metazoa; phylum Chordata; class Actinopteri; order Galaxiiformes; family Galaxiidae; genus Galaxias; species Galaxias olidus. The sequence goes on from JAPMUY010006667.1 coordinate 167,497, forward strand.
ACACTCCCTCAGCGTCCCCGTCCAGGGCCTTGTCCAGTTCTTCGCTGTCCCCATCCAGCCCATCCTCCGGGCTGCCATTGGCACTCCACTCGTTGGACGCAATGGTGGCGTCTCCGCCGGGGTCCCAACCCCGAGCTCCACTACCACAAGGTCTAGAGCAGGAAAAAACATATAGATTAGGACTCGTTCTTTTAGTCATTGTTAAGTCCACACACAGAGGGAGGTCAATAATAAGATTAAATAGAGGAAGAGAAAAGTGCAAAACTTCCTCCAGTGTGTAGAACACGAAGAAGACCTTTTGCCTTTCATAATTGTTCTCACAGTCGTTCTCACAAAGAGCTCAATATCTCACACATTTCTTCAATGTAGATCATTGCAATTGTTTTTACTTTATTGTACAATATTTTTTATGGATAAACAACGCATACCATAATTACTGCCTTCCTTTCATAGTCTTTCTTTCTCTGAAGTGGCCTAATGAATTCAAGATATTCCATAAAATGTAGTCTAAAGACCCCACTAATCATAACTAGCCTCAACAAATTTTTGTGGTTGGGGAGTAGTGTCCCAGTGTGGTTGGCCTACGGCCGACTAGAGGCTGGGAGCGTAAGTATTTTTCAAGCTGTTTCCTTAGCCTTGTATTGTTTCTGAAAGGAAAGAGTGCACCAAGAAACCATTATTTCAGGATGCTTGTGCTTTTGCAGTTGCTATTTTGCAAGTGCTGACAAAGACTAACATATTGGATAAATATAGAGCAGGCAAAAGAGGATGGCTGTGTGGTTAAGCTCACTTTATAAATCCTCACATTACGCGAACATTCTGAGGTTTCACTATAAATCGTAAAACCTTGAGAGCACCAAATGATGTAAATTCTAAAATATTTTAAAAACATAAAAACGCATTTGCAGTTCATGTGCCACATATAGTTAATAATCCTGTAGAAAATGTATCAATACATCCAATATTCTATTATATAATATTCTATATATAATTCATTAGTATCTTAGTATCTGAGCAGTTGGAGAGAAGAGCAGAAGACAGGGGATTAGCAAGACCTCTTTCACATCCATTCTTATCATCATTTCCAGGGAATCCCAGAAGATCAAAGTAAAAGGATGAACAGCTATACCGCTTAATACAAATCCTTGTGTAGGTGGACTACACACAACATGGTGGACATTTCCTCACTTCAGGAGGTTTGTTTGGGAGTGACGGTAGACTTTCTGTTGTCGGGGTCACTCAAGAGGACCACGATCAACTTCAAAAGTGAAACCGTGATCAGGCTGGAGGTAGGGCTAGCTCCTAGCGAACACACAGGGTGCTGCACTTCACAACCTGATGAGAACTATACACTGTTCAGTGGTTCTAGAGTATATAATTAAGTACACCACTTTGTCGTGCTCATCACAATTAGTTCTAAAAAATCTAAAACATTTTAAGACGCCTAAGAGCATTGAGCTTGTTGGTTGCAGCTGCAAAATTATAGTTTATCCGAACTGTATTGCAAACCTGGTGCGACATTTCTTTTAAGGCTGCCCAATAATGAATGCACAGGTGGCAGGCCCTAGCAGCTTTGGTCGTGCCAAGGTGATAATCAAACACTAAACGTGTGATGGCCAGTGTCACATGATAAGAAAGGGGTGTTCACCAAGTCCTCAGTGGACGGCAAAAGCGGTACACGGCCTAATTAGGATCGAGAACCTAATTGTGGGTTCAAAACGATGGGAGATGTGACAACGCAGATGAAGCTCTGTGAGCGGTTAAAAATACGGTCGAGCAGAGTCCTGTGAAAGCGAAGCTCTCACAGAGAGAGCAAGGCTTAAATTCCAGACATGTCCTTATTAAGAAAGGGCTGTGAGCGCTCACTGTTTCTCCTCCTGCCTCCCTTGTGTCAACCCAACGCCCTCCCTCCCTCCCTCCCTCCCTCCCTCCCTCCCTCCCTCCCTCCCGCTTCCCCTCCCCAGTATACCCCTCCACCCCGTGCTCACAGCGTCTCTACCCAAATAAGGACAGGAGGCCAGGGGAGACATGTATGGGAGGGGGCGAGATTGGGGGTAGGGGAGGGAAAGGGAGGGGGGGGGGGTGGATTGTCCAATTTAGTAGTCCACTTCGAGGTCTGGAAAACAGTGGGATTGTTCCAAGCAGAATGCAACATCAGCACGCAGCACAACCACTGTGTTGCCGCTATGAGACGGTGGTTATTATGAGCAGACAGAGGGCATTGTCAGTGTTACTACCCTATGGCTTCTTACAGCACATTATGCCTTAACAGCTAGCATTCATCCATTTAAATGACCACAGGATAGGTAGAAATGTCTTACAGAAATACTGTTTTGTGAGGTGTTTGTCCCGAGATTGTCATAGAGCCTTGGCAATAACAGTTGTAGATCAACTGTTCCTAAGTTAGTATGAGGTATCTTTCACCCAGTGAAGTTGACAGGACACAAGACTGATGACAGCCTCTCTTGACGATAAAAAGCATGGATTCAGAAATATACACTACTACAAAGACGCCGCAGAAAGTGATATATGGATACAAAAAAATAAAAAAAACACACCGACACATAAATAGACCCAGCACGCAAGAGCTGAGCAGATATTCCATGAATGGTTCCTTGAGGGCAGCTGCCAGATATTAAGGGTCTTGACTGAATGACAGGGTATGCTCACATTTAACGCAGGCCCAGGTCATGGTCACCGTAAACACAATCACACCTCCCCGCCCGTGTTCTGGGAGTCAGGCCATATAACTCACGCATAGTCCCACATGCTACAGAATTCCACTGTGGAGCAGGAATGTAAATAATGCAGTAAAAGCTATGCACTTCTCACATTCATTCAAACGTCACCAGTCATACACCACACTCCCCTTCCCTATTTTTTCTCCGTTTTTTTCTTCTATGGCATAATAAGTGATCCCATTGTGGTCAATTTTCTGCACATGCTTATCTTTACTCTATCCCCTACAAAGGCAGGGATTTAACTGACACGGTCACAGTATTGTCCTCCCAGACACTGCTTACAGAGAAGAATCTCACTGCATGTCAGAATTGATACGGCATTGAGTCATTTTATTTGGAAACGAGTGAATATACATAATAGAAAGGATTATGACACAGTAAGATGCATTATATTGTCAGTGAACTTAGGAAATCTTTTGCAAATACCAAGGGGCAGGAAAACAAACAGAGGTTGTGTGTTCAGTAGTTGAATGAGCAACAAAGAAAGGGATGGCTGGGGATATGGGAAAAGTATGCTGCCAGTCTATTTAGAAAGGGTTCCACTTTCTAAGCAGACTAAATGCTTTTGCCAGAAAAACTTTTATTGATTATTGATTAAAAATAAATCCCCATGTGCCCTTTCTTCCATATGGTCTATACTGTTCATCTATTTGGTCTTTGATTCATGTATCCAGACTCCAGATCCAAATTATGTGAAAAGATAAACCCATAATATAACTTCTGGTTTGTGAGGAGCATACACAGACGCAGTGCACACATTGCCTGTCACGCTGAGCCCCCCACACACTAAGAGCCACACAAACACACACTTGACAGGGGAAACAACAGGCCTTGGCAATAGAGGGAGCAGCTGCTCTGTTAGGTCAGATTACAGATAAAGAAAACATTTTAGGCTCGGGCCAGGAAAGCTGCTCTTTGGCTAGAGCTGGGGAGGTTGGCCTTTCCCCTTACTGACAGATTCACGCAAACGCCAGAGTGTCTAGTTTGTGTCTCCAAAGCACAGCGCAAATCTTAATTTAAAGGAAGCTGCATATTAACCCATCTACTAGCAGAGAACGAAGAAATAGAGAGACGGAGAAAGATATAGAGAACGAGAAAGACGAAGACGGTTAGGAAGGAGGAGGGAGACAATGAGTCTGAACGAGAAAGAGCAAGAGAGAGCTAGAGATGATTCTGCCAACACAACCTGGGCCAGAATCTGGAGCGAATGAGGCCCATCTCAGAAAGCTAGACCACCCCTCTCCCCCTCCTCTGTCTGTGTTTGGCCCTAATAAATTCTCTCCAGCTCCTCGAATAACTTCCTCCTACTTCCTCTTTGGCGCACTGCTCAGGAAACAATCAGAGCTAAGAGTGAGTGGAGGGCTGGACGACCAACAGTTCCCATGGCAAGAAGCTAAGGCAGAGAGAGTAAAGGGCTCAGGCACACACTGTCAAAAAGGCAAATACATACACAGCGTGATGCCATTTGGATAGGTCCCCAGGAAACAAAGAGAAAAAACAACAACAAATGGGCAAGCATGTGTGTTGGATCGAGTGACAGCAAATGAGCTGCATTGAAAGAATATTTCTTTCCCCAGTACTGACCTTTATCTAACAGTGAGGTCAACTGAGATCAAGGTCTGGCTCACAGGGAATGTGAAAAACAGTCAAATATTAAAAAAACTAAACACTGTATTATTAATATAACCGAATCAATGCAAAACTTACAAGACTGAATTCAGTATTTGAATAAAACAAATGGGCTATAACAAGGAAATTTTGATTTTCTAACAAAAAGTGAGTCACCAGCAAAACTGGCCCTACACTTTAATCATCTTCCTTCTTTGAGTTTCATGCCTCTACTTAGAAAATAGGAGCCTATACGTTTTCTTGTAACACCGACACTAGAACCCATAGTCCACCTTTTGGTGTCAGAGTAAAGCTTTAATTCGACAGAAGAGGGAAAAGACTGACACAAACTCGAAAGCGTGCCAGAGAGCTTATTTTCAGCCGATTCAGCAGTATAAATCGGAAATTTTCCAGCAAAATAGTGGAGCAGCCATCCCTCGTCTGAATTAGTAATTTTGTGGTGTAGCAAGTGGTTTAAAGGCATAATCTGTGAAACATTTAATGCATGCCTTACTTTGCAATGGAATGAACTAGCAATAACTCAACATCAATCCCAAAACAAGGTTTTATGGGCATTGATGTGTGTGTATGAAATTAGTGTAGTATAGTCAAGAGCCTATACTGGGACTTAAGTGTACTGTGGTGTTAACAGACAACCTTCAAAATCCAACCATAATTGCCTTAAATTCACAAAATTATATGTAAAAAAAAAGTTACATGCAACACACTATATTTGTGACTGCGAAATGGATTTGGTTTGAAAAATAGTGGGGATCATCCTGCAACCCCATTCCAAATAATCAAAACTTTCAGGATTAAAAAGTTTCACATGAGTGCCCTTAGGTCATTGGAGCTCCACTCCATAACAAAGGCCACACACATGAGTCGGCCGAACAAGCCCAGTCTGGAGCCCGCTGTCTGTAAACCACATGCATTAGTAGTAAGAGCCACCTTCACCAAGACACATTTACAGGCACTCGGTTCTCTGTGCCTTTTAGTTACACTTTTGTCAGAGCAGGGGTTGGCTGGGAAGAATCATCATTCTTAAACAGTTCGTTGTCTGAGTAAAAAGCAACTGAAACGTTAAGCACACCAACACAATGACCACACTGTTCGAGGACACTCCCAGGCTCCTCCCACGAGTGGTCAGGACAGGAGGCTAGAAATCTTATCTGTTAAAACCTCATGGTTGGAGGATATGTAAACATGTGCAATGCATTAACCGGAATATGTTGCCGATAAAAAGTGGAATAAATGGGGAACGCAAGATTAAAAGCCATATTGTTATTATTATTATTATAATTATTATTATTATTATTAATAACAGGAAGGTAAATTGTTTTCGATCGTAGAATACAGAAACTTTATGAATTTAAACTACACTTTTTGGGGGTTACACTGACGCAATTTTTATCTGCAATGCAACTAGTGCCGGATGGGGTATGAATTGGCCATTATACTCCATATTTTGCCATTAATGTTCTTGATTGAGAGCCTGAGGCACTACTCTGAGGCCTTCTGTGTCTTCACCATGCAGACACAAGTGGTATTTGTTCAGACCTCTGTTGACTGAAGGGCAAGTGGCCACCATTTGGATGACCACTTCTGGTGATAGTGCTAAAAGGCAAGCATCATCTGCACAAATAGGAAGACCTCATTAGTCCTTCTACCGTAGGTTTAACACAAACGAGGGAATCTCCTGTCAGGCAGTCAACAGATCTGTATCCAGAACAAGAAGCTAGTTTAGGAAAGGAAACACTAGGGAATGGGCATATAATAGACGGTGCAGCTAGTGAAATCATAGCGAGTATGTTATTACATTTTAAATCATGCATTCAATGAGTATATTTTTTGTTCCATAATAATACTACCCTTGGTGAAAAATATTTTTGATCACTTTGAAGACAGGGAACAAATAAGTAACGTGAATATTAAATGTCTGTAAGCACTGGTATTAAATTATTCTTAGGTAGAACCATTGCAACAATCTTAAAGTAAACAATTGGACTAAATAGTTATTTTCTCTATCAATATCTAGAGCCATCTTTAATAATTTATATCAATACATATACATTAGTTCTAAAACAGCTTCCGTGGATATTGCCACAATAGTGAATATTTTGCTAGGGTATTATCTTAGTTGTGGCTTTTGCTTCACAAGTAAGTAGGAACAACGCAATGGAAGTACACACTAAGGCCATATGGTCTGAAAACTGAAGGAGTAGCGCTGTTTAAGAAAGACCTGATTGTATTTAGAGTCCTGGTGTATTCACATAGCATGACAACACTGGAGAAAATCTGTCACAATAGCAGAAAGTTAATCCTTCCCAGATTTTCCCTCAGAATCAGAATCTAATATTAGCTAATGAAAGCAATCTTAACATCTTTCTTTTACGAAGGATGTGTTGTTTCTCAGAACTTTTTTCCAGTGTGTGTAAATAATGAAATTTATTTAAAACTTGTGTGTCAAGGATTATCTTGAGACTGCTGTAGTTTGGATGTTCACGTTTTGGTCTGGGTGGGTATATTATAGCTGAATTTGGAAAATGTGCAGTTGAATTCATTACACTAGAAGCAAGGACATTGGCAACATTACACAGATTAGATTATTAATTGTTTCACTTCTTTACATCCAGATTTTTCATGTTTCTGTCACATTTCTGAATACTTAATTTCAATACAAAAGCTTGCCTTGCATTTATCACAGCAGCAAATAAACACAAGAAGAAAGTGTGTGCAATAATCTTTACTCAACACATCAGCACATCAGCATGCTAAATTGGTTTGGCGAACTGTGCTCTTATTAACCTGAATGGCAACATTCTATTTTTCAAACAAACCAGTTTGTATTACACCTCGTGATTGTGTAAGTCAATATGTCTTCTTACTGTATTATTGTTATGAAGAAGGAAAACTTGTTAACCAGATATGGTTTTCAAGTTTTATTAGCTAAAGCATTTAGATCAGTAAAGACGCTTAACCAATACAGCACCGGTGGCACCTGAGGAGGTTTTCACTTTTTAATGCTCTAAGCTGCATACACATTCGCAGTGTCTTAAATCTTAGTAAATACCGAGTCTCTGTAGTGGTGTGAAATAATCAAATATGCCTTATAAAAATCCTTTATTACTAAACCAATTAGGATAATTTTAAGACAGAATGTTTTTTCACAGAATCTTCGGAATCATCAGTTAAGCCTCCCGATTAATTTACATCAATCATTCATTATTGGATGTCCCTGTGTTGTTTTTTTTTTGTTGTTTTTTTGTTTTTATCAGGACCCAACCAAAATAGAGGATGTAAATTGCACCCATGTCTTTTAAGCATTTTAAATTAGTCCTGAGGAAAGAAGGGGTTGAAATGACTTGTGTAACCATTCGTATCGGTATTATACGAAAATGCGCATTCAAATTATAAACTAAAGAATCAATAAATGTCTAGTATGCTATAATGAACAAACCGCTTGCACGCCCATATAGATATAACGTAGATAAAAAATTGCAGAATGATTCACCTTTTCACTTATTATAAGAAGTACAACTTCACGTTAAGGCTTATAAATGGTTTCTCTAGATGGGTAAGGGGTTTACTCCTATAGGACATATCATAATAGTATATTGTAATCTTGACACCAAGGTTTTATGCAGTAACTCATATTATCATATGATCAATGCGTGTATCACTCATGGCAGTCGCCGTAAGTGGCTGGAATTCATTTTCAATACAAATTGTGGGTTTCACTTACCTCTGTTATGTAGGCGAGTAGCCTAAATCCGCGCTCCCAATCTGATTCTGTGTAGTCTTTCTGTCAATCCCCGGGTATTGTAATGTCTGGGGTCCTTTTGGGAACTAGTTGAAAGGTAAGTGTTCCAGGGCTAGGCAACTGCACAACAAAGAAAAGCAAAATTCCTTGTTTTGATAAACGGCAAGTTTTATTGTTATTGTGAATCAGTTGAGAAATCGTGAAATTCTTATTAAGAATGAAAGACATGTTTGGCAAAGTGAATCCTACACGGTGAGTCGCACACAATCGATCCATCTGCAATTCGTCGCTTCCCTCCCAACGGAGGGAGTTCCACGGAAAAATTTAAAATATGACAATGATCTGAAAACTTCACCGAGACAGCGGCATGTAATCTTCAACGAAAATATTTTAAACAAAGAAAGTTAAGTCATGATTTTCTTACCCTATATTCTGAAGACAGTTTTTCTTCCAAAGTGAGGAAGGGGATACAATTGAATTTTTTAAGCTTTTTGGCGCGTTATTGTTTCTTTAATATTTCTCCCGGTTTGACAGTATAAGTGGAATGTTAAGTATGACTCTGGTATGAAATCAACGCACTACACTGGAAAACCAAGAAAAAAACTTTCAAGGAGGAGCCATTGGTGAGCGTCAATCAACATACTTCGAGGCTGTGACTTCACTTAAATCTCCACCCACAGTCAGTATTGAAGACTTTTTGAAGTGAATTAATTCTGGACAATACTTCTGAACAAGTCAGAGTCGCTGACTTCACACTCTCTTCATATATTTACCTATGATTCAGCATCCTACAGAATACCAATTTCAAATGACCGTCATAAATAGTTCATAAGTAAAATGTTTGACTTGTTACAACCATTTTAAATATTTATAAATGTCCCTACTTGCTAATGTGCCTTTTAAACATTTACGTTTAGAAAAATAGGCATTTAAATGAGTTAAAATATTGATATGGGACTATTTGCTTTCCATTTCATTTGTTGAGAACATTCAGTACTTATCTAGCAACAGCTCCTTCTGTTGGTCAAAACTCACTGCTGCAAATGTCCAGTCTGCAGGACTGTGTGCTCTCCCTATCCTACTAATACAATATTATAATTTGTATTTTGTAGTGTGTAGTTTAAAAAAATTATGAACAAGCCAAACTGAAGGAAACAAAGCTTTTTCCGAGCTGAAAATGTATTTATATTTTGTAATCCAACATACTAATGTTTGAAGTTCTATTTTTGACTTTTCAGCTAGATTTTATGAAGGAAGTCAACTCTAAAGCATCTGTCAGAAACTTTTCCTGTGTTAAGCTTCATTGCATCTGCGAGTTAGAACAACTGCCGGAGCAGGTTCAGGCAGAATACACGCCTCTGACGTACGCTTAGGCTCTTTTGCCCAAACAGGTTTTTCCATCCAAAATGCAAACCTTTCTTAACCCTCAATCAAGGCAGCAACTACTAAGGAATAGTGTGGTGTCTGTCTTACGACTGAAACTCATTGTCAGTTGATCGGAGTGGCTGGCACTGGCCCAAAACACACTTTCCTGATGAAATATTTCACAAAAAACACCGTCTTTTGTCACAGGCTAGAATTTTGAACATTGTAGCCGTGTTGATTAAACTACAATGAATTTGAAAGAATCAAGCAGTCAAAGATCAAAAAGCTTTGTTTTATTTTTGTGTGAATATAAACAAAAAAAAGTTGTTTGCCAACTTTGGATATTGCTCCAAGGTAACGTTGGATACTGGTGATACTACAGAAAATGTTTGCATGTGTTCTACAGACAAAACTGGTGTATTACACCTAAGATAACTTAAGGTTGAAAATAACATTAATCAAAACCATATTTTATAGACCTTTGGTCAAATTAAGCAATGACATTTAGGTAGAAATAAACATTGAAGGCAGTTGTGAGCAACAAATATTTCAGTGGGTAGAAAAGGAGGTAATTATCAAAAGATAAAATACTGCAAAATAAATGAAATACCAGGGCTGATATGAATTAGTGTATATTTGTTTTGATAGTGTCACGGTTCGGTTTGGGGTCAGACCCAAATGCAGGAGAGGATGTTGGAAGAATCAGGAGACAGACAATAGCGGTGGTGAAATAGAGCAAAACTTTACTTCTCAGAAAAACCAGGACAACAAATAATGCAAGACAAGGACAGGGCATACATACACACACATATATATATATATATATATATAAATATAAAAGCAGCAAAGCACACGAAAGGTGGACATGCAAACTCAACCCCCTTTGGGCGGACGGAGCTGATGCCAGGCTACACCGCCCCCTTCGGGCGACAGAGCTGGTGGCGCCGGGTGCTTGAATGGGAGAGGGGGCTCGGGAGCTGGGGCAGCTGAGACCGCCGGGCACAAGAGAGGGGGCTGTGGAGCGGCTGAGACCGCCGGGCACAGGAGAGGGGGCTGTGGAGCGGCTGAGACCGCCGGGCACAGGAGAGGGGGCTGTGGAGCGGCTGAGACCGCCGGGCACAGGAGAGGGGGCTGTGGAGACAGGCCCTGCCAGGAGAGTGGGACTCACTGGAATAGGCCACATGGGGAGAGCAGGAGCAGCTGGTACAGGCACTGGAGGTTCATCCGTAGGTGCCAGAACGACAGTGACAACAGTGGGCGCTGAGACGGGTTTATCAGAAACCGATGGATCGAATTAACCTCACAGCTCCTGAATGAACAGCCAAACGTTGGAACAAGCTGGACTCTGCCGATTCCAGACAAGGACCCCCCCCCCAGTCCAGCGCTATGTCACTGAGCCACCTCAGGATGTAGAACACCGTGGAATGTTCCGTCTCGTACCCAGGGGGCGACGTTTAAACTCCCAGAGGCACTGTAAAACAAAATTTCCAAAAGCCCCCCTGGGTTCTCGTTGTAACAGTCCTGATCTTCCTCAGCCCAGGTTAGCTTTTTGGGGGACCGGAAGTAGCACGTGGAGCTGAGTTCTGTGTTGGAGCTTGGGCTGGCCTTAGCGCCGAAATGGGATCAGCCTCACAACGAAAAAGCAGCTCCGACAATAACAGCATCACACTAGTTAGTACATAAGGGTGAGTCACGCCGCGGTAGCTCGTGAGCCCACTCCATTGTCTCACCAGTAAACCAAGAAATTATGAAGTCCACTTTTAAAAAAAGTCTTAAGAAAAAATTCGGATAACAGCTGAATTCACGACAGCACAACTCAATGAATTTTCGGCCTTCACCCCTCTCTAGGCTGAAACTTTACAAGCAGTCCTCACTCGCTGGGTGTTGTTTTTGGTCTTGTGTTCTGTCACCGTTTGGTACAGAGTCGGACCCAAATGGAGGAGAGGTTGTTGGAAGAATCAGAAAATGGACAACAGTGGTAGCGAAGACAAACAACCCTTTACTCTTCTCAGCAGAACCTGGACAACAAATAATGCAAGACACAGTATACAACTAGGACAGGGATTAAATACAAATGGGGAACAAATCAAGAACCAATGAACAGAGGAACATAAACATGATAACAGGGAGCAGGTGTAAACAATTAACTAATAATGTCCTGGAGTCCACACTGTGGACAACCAATGGTAAACCAAACAGTCCAGGCCATGACAGATAGGCCACAACGCTTATGATTCAAACCCACAGACATGTACAGTATGGGCATAAAAAGCCTGCAAATCGTTTACAATTCACCGCAGTATACAGCAGAGTATGTTTCATATATTTCAAAATACTGTTTTTTAAAACTACATGAAATTACAGCAGGAACTGAATTTGATCAGCTCTATTACTAATGGACCTAATTTGGATTTTAAACAGATTAGCAAAAGAAATCCTGTCATGTCAATGTAATCAAATTACAATACAAACTAGAATACAGATACTTGCACAGGCCATCATTCCTTTTGTCAAAACTTATTCCTTCATTTGTACATTATCGCTTGGGCAACAGCACAGGACAAGCACATACCAATGTGGCAGTAACTGTTGTCAAATACTCCACAATCTCCAACCTTTTGTCCCTTTTTTCACTTTAAAAAGTGATCCGTAGTTTTAAAAGGCTGATCTTTGTTTTCTCTGGTCTAGAGAAAGTTAGAGAGAGGAGGCGCCAGTGCATTACACATCACTGTTATTCACAAGCTATCTTGCCATCGAAGCTCGAGAGAGCAATAGCAAAGGCCTGCACGGCACACATAGGGTAGTTGTAGTCCAGAGTGAAAGCATCATCTGCTACCCGTCCAAACTGCATTACAATATAGTCCACTAGAGAAAATTAAAAGCCATATTAGTCTTTTTGTTATCATTCAAGGTGTATTACATATCAGTAAATGTTTTATTTAAACTTTCTGCCTACCATCTTTGCTGTGGACTATTTGAAAGTTCTTGATGGAGGCTTGGGTGACCCTGCCATTGAAGTTCAGCACGTGTGATGATGTCTCTTCGTTCCATGTAGGGGTTTTATTGCGAAGTTCAATAAGATTATCCAACTTTCTATTTTGAAACTTCATCAGTAGACCGTCATTATCCTGAAGATCAAGGAACAGTCAGGTAGTACGGACAATCACAGCTGATATAGCGGATAGTTTGTGGTTGGTCCAAGTATGGCAGCAGGAATCAATTTGGAGCCATAGTTGGATAGACATGTCCCTACATTTTCTACTATATAATTGATAGCTTAGAATCTAACAGATTGCATTTTTTGTTGTACAAACTGATTTATTCATTTGGATATTTGGAAAAAAAAGTAAAGTTTGTCCATACATCCCTCTGTGAGTTTACAAAAAAATATGTTTTGTGACCCATTGAATATGTGCTGCATAATTGGATGTTGATTTATGTCAGTGGTTTAAGTTTGAGGATGTCGTGTGAAATATCAGCTGCTTAGACACTTACGCTTCTGGGTCGCACGGGAACTCTTTCACTGTCCTTGTCCATTCCTGGGATTATGACCGTCATTCTTCTGGGCCCTTTCATGCCAAGGACATTCGTTTCCTGAAGCAAAAGGACAGGCAAATCACTTTTCATGAATTGTCTGCTGCCGGTGTGCTAATTGAATCAATTTCATTCAAAAGTGTAATGTCAGACTTACGTATATGATGGCTGCCAGCTCTTGGCGTGCATTCGACATATCAGGGAGTGATCGGTCTGGATGCAGTGCATTATCAAACACTGTGAATTTAGTTCCCATTAAGTTTGACCTAGAAAGTAAAAAAAAAATTTGAAAAGGTTGACTTACATTTTCATATTGTAATAAAAAAAGTAAAATATAACATTGTAGGCTGCAAACAACTGATTTAAAATGCTGCTGCAAGGTATCTAAATGTTTTGTGTAGTGTGTGCAGTTTACCTCAACTTCCCAATGAAATTTTCCCCTCCCCTTGATAAATCTGTGGGGTCTATGGAAATTAGGTAATTGGAGGTTGTGCTTTTCTTTCGCTTTCTTCCAGCCAAGAGGAAAATCTGTAAACCCCCCCAAAGTGTAGTAATGTTTAATACAATTCTACGCTAAGAATACAATGTAATAAACACGCAAAAACACAAGAACTGACAACTGTTTTTGTTCCCTTCTTTCCTTACCTTCTTGTCATTGTCTAGATGGAGGTAATACGTGGGGTAAAGGCTTTTGTCCATGCCCCTCTGGTCCCGAGTGACTCTGCATTTGACCGTCACCCCCTGCTGGGCTGGTTGCAAGACAAATTCCTCCAGGTCGTCAAATTCTATCTCAGGGGAGGGCGGTCTTTCCTCCTGATTAAAGGACAGAGTTAGAACTGTGTTGAAGGTAAGTTTTAGAATTATTTATTTTTAAATGTGTAATTACCAAAATATATCACATGGTCAAAAGCATAAAAGCCCACACATATTCAGTATACTACATATGCTCAGTTGTACATTATATGATATATTGTCCCAGACACAGTTTATTCTAATCTTCCTACTTAGGTTACAAGCCTACCTTTTTTCCCTTTTTGCCTTTACCCTTTTTCTTCTTTGTTGCCAACTCAGAATCAGAATCATCGCTCTCTTGTGCTTTTGCTGAGACACGGAATAATACGTATGTTTATCAGACACGCATTGATAAACACAAAACCAAATGAAGCAAAATGTTTTTTGATTCATTAAACATACCTTTTTTCTTGCCCTTCTTGTCCTTCTCTTTATCCTTATCTTTGCCTTTGTCTTTATCTTTGTCTTTCTTTCCTTTCTCCTTGTCTCCCCCTGCTTGGAACATAGAAGCTGGACTGGCAGTGGCCTTCTTCTTTGACTTGCTTGACTTAACCTCCGGTTCACTGTCATCACTGTCCGACTTAGCAGCTGCTCGCAAACAGAGTGGTTGCACAATTTAATAACATGATTCCCAGGAAATATGTTGCCCACGCCCCTAGTATGAAAACAGAACTTTGTCTAAGCAACTGAATCTATGAGGAGCAGACTTAAGAGCATCTGGAATCTTTACCTTTTTTCTTGCTTTTTGAGTCTGATTTGTCAGCATTTATCTGAAACATGGATGCTGGCTCCTTCTTCTTGTCCTTCTCCTTCGTCTTGGACTTCCCTTTCCCATCAAATTCTTTATCCTCTGAAACAGTTGATATGCCTTTAATGTACTTTAAACACATGACGATAAGGCGTCACTACCTCTTTCCAAACAGGATAAAGTTAGAAATTATTAAGAAGAATTATATATTTATATTATATATATATATATATATATATATATATATATTACATATGTACGTATACACGTACAGTGCCTCCGGAAAGTATTCATACCCCTTCACTTTTTCCACATTTTTTTATGTTACAGCCTAATTCCAAAATGGATTAAATAAAAAAAATGTTCTCAACATTCTACACACAACACCGCATAATGACAAAGTGAAAAAAGTTTTTTTGAATTTTTTGCAAATGTATTAAAAATAAAACAATTAAATATCACATGTACATAAGTATTCACACCCTTTACTCAATACTTTGTTGAAGCACCTTTGGCAGCAATTACAGCCTCAAGTCTTCTTGAGTATGATGCTACAAGCTTGGCACACCTATTTTGGGGCAGTTTCTCCCATTCTCCTTTGCAGATCGTCTCAAGCTCCATCAGGTTGGATGGGGAGCGTCGGTGCACAGCCATTTTCAGATCTCTCCAAAGATGTTCAATCGGGTTCAAGTCTGGGCTCTGGCTGGGCCACTCAAGGACATTCTCAGACTTGTCCTGAAGCCACTCCTTTGATATTTTGGCTGTGTGCTTAGGGTCGTTGTCCTGTTGGAAGGTGAACCTTCGCCCCAGTCCGAGGTCCAGAGCGCTCCGGAGCAGGTATTCATTAAGGATCTCTGTACATTGCTGCATTCATCTTTCCCTTGATCCTGACTAGTCTCCCAGTTCCTGCCGCTGAAAAACACCCCCACAGCATGATGCTGCCACCACCATGCTTCAATGTAGGGATGGTATTGGCCAGGTGATGAGCAGTGCCTGGTTTCCTCCAGACATGACGTTTAGCATTCAGGACAGAGAGTTCAATCTTGGTTTCATCAGACCAGAGAATTTTGTTTCTCATGGTCTGAGAGTCCTTTAGGTGCCTTTTGGCAAACTCCATGCGGGCTGTCATGTGCCTTTTACTGAGGAGTGGCTTCCGTCTGGCCACTCTACCATAAAGGCCTGATTGGTGGAGTGCTGCAGAGATGGTTGTCCTTCTGGAAGGTTTTCCCATCTCCACAGAGGAACACTGGAGCGCTGTCAGAGTGACCATCGGGTTCTTGGTCACCTCCCTGACCAAGGCCCTTCACCCCCGATTGCTTAGTTTGGCTGGGCTGCCAGCTATAGGAAGAGTCCTGGTGGTTCCAAACTTCTTCCATTTGCGAATGATGGAGACCACTGTGCTCGTTGGGACCTTCAAAGCCGCAGAACTTTTTTTGTACCCTTCCCCAGATCTGTGCCTCGATACAATCCTGTCTCGGAGGTCTACAGACAATTCCTTGGACTTCAGAACTTGGTTTGTGCTCTGACATGCATTGTCAACTGTGGGACCTATTATTAACAGGTGTGTGCCTTTCCAAATTACGTCCAATCAACTGAATTTACCACAGGTGGACTCCAATCAAGTTGTAGAAACATCTCAAGGATGCTCCGTGGAAACGGGATGCATGTACATGTGATATTTAATTTTTTGATTTTTATTACATTTGCAAAAAAAAGGAACTGGGAGACTAGTCAGGATCAATGGAAAGATGAACGCAGCAATGTACAGAGAGATCCTTGATGAAAACCTGCTCCAGAGCGCTCTGGACCTCAGACTGGGGCGAAGGTTCACCTTCCAACAGGACAACGACCCTAAGCACACAGCCAATAACAAAGGAGTGGCTTCGGGACAAGTCTGTGAATGTCCTTGAGTGGCCCAGCCAGAGCCCAGACTTGAACCCGATTGAACATCTTTGGAGAGATCTGAAAATGGCTGTGCACCGACGCTCCCCATCCAACCTGATGGAGCTTGAGACGATCTGCAAAGAAGAATGGGAGACACTGCCCCAAAATAGGTGTGCCAAGCTTGTAGCATCATACTCAAGACGACTTGAGGCTGTAATTGCTGCCAAAGGTGCTTCAACAAAGTATTAAGTAAAGGGTGTGAATACTTATGTACATGTGATATTTTATTTTTTATTTTTAATACATTTGCAAAAAACTCTAAAAAGCTTTTTTCACTTTGTCATTATGCGGTATTGTGTGTAGAATGTTGAGACATTTTTTTTATTTAATCCATTTTGGAATTAGGCTGTAACATAATAAAATGTTGAAATTCATGATGATGATGATGATGATGATAATAAAATGTGGAAAAAGTGAAGGGGTATGAATACTTTCCGGAGGCACTGTATATACAGTATATATATATATATATATATATATATATATATATATATAAGCACTGTATATGCAGTATATATATATATATATATATATATATATATATATATATATATATATATATATATATATATGTATATATATATATATGTAATTTTTTATATAATTTTTCTTAATAATTGCTAACTTTATCCTGTTTGGAAAGATTTCGTGACGCCCTATCGTCAAGACTCAAGCTTCCTCCTACTATTACCGTTCCGATCATATCCGGTACAATATGTCTGTTTTACTTATGTTATCTTGTAATTTCCAGCTAAATTGCTGTCTGTTAAACCTAATGCCTTCCTACCTTTTGATTTCAATTTCTTTTCTTTTGAGCCGCCACTGGGTGAACTGTCTTTTGTGGGCTTTTTCTTTGTTTTCTTCTGTGATGTATCTTCATCCTCGCCATCATCCTCTTCTGTGTCTGAACCTGTTGAAAATCAAATAAGTTTCCATTAGTAATTATTATTCTTGTTCTTGATCAATGCATCCTTTTCATATATGCAACTGAGCTGTATTTTGAAGCCTTACTTTTTTTCTTTTTTGTAGCACTTTTAAGTTTCTTTTTTGCCTCAGGTTTAGGCTCCTCGTCTTTCTCTGGTTTTTCGTTATCCTTTTCTGGCTTCTTTTTCTTTACCTTCTTTTCATCTTTTAAGATTTGAGAAAGTAACAGATAGTGACTTCAATTGAATTGAATTGTGTCATCGCTCTGTCTTTTCTAGGGACACACTAACATAAAATGCAGCCTCACTGACAATCTGTAACTTTGCACTCTGCTTACTTTGAATAGCAGTACTCTCCTCTCCTGAAAGATCTTCACTCTTCTTGCTTTTGGTCTTTTTTGGTTTGGCTTCAGCACCGTTGGCTTCGACTGGGACTGACTCAGCCTTTTTCTTCTTTGGCTTCTAAAGAAGTGTTCTGATAACAATCACGAGAAGTTGTTTATATACGAGCTCAAGTTCTAAGAAATGTCAAACAAGAAATATGCATAACAGAACATAGTAGTTGCTATAAACTGAGGATTTGTTTTATGTAATATTGTGTATAATGAGGATAAAAAAACATATAACAAACAATAATAACAAACATTATAATTTTCTGTTGTGGAATGATGAGCCACTGTCTCTGTAGCAACTTACCGTTCCAATGTATATGTAATTAAATGCATCACAAGCATGAAGCATAAAGACAGAGGCAAGTTAAAATTCAGTCAAATAGAAAATAGAATATAGAAACATATAAAAAGCGATACGTCAATTACATTTAAGATAGTGCATATCCCATTCATTCCTTTCTTAAACTCAGGCCAACAAAACAACTTTTGGACCACTGATGTTCTTTATATTTTGTTTATAGGGGAAATGTGATTTGAAATGTACATCTTTCTTTAAGGTACTTCCTAAATATGATCCACCTGACCACGGCTATAGCTGTCATCTGAAAACATTTGCTTTAGAGCAGATCATGACATGGTCACAGGAATGTCTTTCATGAAACTACTGACAGGATGAGAATCTTACTTAACTCAAGAGGCTCAGTATGAGGTCCCTGTGATCACCGCAACTTGAATAATGACTGAGAGAGAAGAGAGGGCTATGCAGGCTAATCCTATTACACTCCCTCCTCTCTATCAAACTATTTCTGGCCTTTACCTCAGACATAACGGTCACTTGAGTAATAGCAACTTGTACCATAGACATTGTTGATTTTATAGTAACTTTATTTATTACTTGATAAAAATGTTATAAAAATGTTCACATGTAAATTTTCCCCCATTTTTGGTAAACGTTTCTTGAATCATAATAATTATTAGTGAAACAATTTGAGATTATTAGGCACTATTTGTTTAGCTTTTTTATTACAGTGATTATACAGTTACAGTTCTATCTTTCAAAAAAGGTTGATGATTTAAAACCACTGTCATCTTACCCCAAGCTGAAACCTACAGTGCATTCAGATAGCATTCAGACCCCTACAGCTTTTTCTACATTTTGTTACATTACAGCTTTATTTCATAATGGATCGTATAGAAAATGTCAATCTACACACAATACCCATTATGACAAAGCAAAAACAGGTTTGTAGAAATGTGTGCACATTTGTTAAAATGTAAAACTGAAATATCACATTTATATAAGTATTCAGACCCTTTGCTATGACACTCAAAGTTGAGCTCAGGTGCGTCCTGCTTCTATTGGTCATTGATCCATTGATTGGGCATGATTTGTAAAGGCACGCCCATGTCTATATAAGGTCCCACAGTTGACAATGCATGTAAGAGCAAATACCAAGCCATGAAGTCTTGCTGGCAATATTGCTCATAAAAGTTGCCCGTGGATCACAGGCATCAGACTATGAGAAACAAGGTTCTCTGGTCTGATGATACCCTGATTGAACTCTTTGGCCTGAATGCCAAACGTTTCGTCTGGAGAAAACCAGGCACTGCTCATCAGCTGGCCAATACCACCCCTACGGAGAAGCGTGGTGGTGGCAGCATCTTGCTGTGGGGATGTTTTTTTTTAGGAGACCTGCACTAGAGTGCTGTGGACCTCAGACTGGGACAAAGGTTCACCTTCCAACAGGACAACGACTTTAAGCACACAGCCGAGACAACGCATGAGTGGCTACTGGACAAGTCTGTGAATGTCCTTGACCTTGCCAGAGCCCTGACTTTAACCTGATCAAACATCTCTGGAGAGATCTGAAAATAGCTGTGCGTCAGTGCTCCCCATCTAACCTGACAGAGCTTAAGAGGATCTGCAAATGCAGGTGTACCAAGCTTGTAGCGTCATACCCAAGAAGACTTGAGGCTGTAATCGCTGCCAAAGGTGCTTCAACAAAGTACTGAGTAAAGGGTCTGAATACTTATGTAAATGTGATATTTCAGTTTTTTTTTTTTATAAATTTGCAAAAATTTCTAAAAACCTGTTTTTGCTTTGTCATTATGGGGTATTGTGTGTAGATTGAGAAGAAAAATGAATTGTATCTATTTTAGAAGAAGGCTGTAATATAACACAGTGTGAAAAGGTGAAGGGCCCGGGGTTTGTGTATTCTGAATGCACTGTAAGTTAGCTCATATCCTGTGGTTAGAAAAGAATCAATCAAAAGTAACGAGTGTGTGGGCTTTATTTTAGTCAACACGTCTGCTGTTTGGCGTTTCCAAAACCGCTTCTACCACATGCTTTATTGGGTCGCAAAAACTTTGACTTCCAGCATCAGGGTTTATGGTAAATTATCATTACTAGGCTATAATGTTTGACTAATTGACATCAAGAGCCAACACTTGTTACATCAGCAGTGTATATGGTATCTCTGCTACTGCATTTATCCCAGTACTACTGCATTCATTACCAGCAGCTATGCATTTAATTATGTTGCTGTACTGTGGCAGTGATTAGATCATGTTAAATAACGGCATAGGATCTGCATAATCAGCCCTCTATATTATTTTCATACTTGAGTAAACAGACTATATTGCTATGTTGATTTTAGAAATATATGAAACAAAATATAATATATTGTCCTAAAATCTATTAATGATCTGACAATAAATCAAATGGTAAATAATGTCAGATTAAATAAAGTGCTATCCAACTTCTTAACTCAGTCACAATATTGTTAATAATACCCATATCATATTGAAAAAAAATGAATTTCTCAAGCTATGAAGAAATCTCCACAAAATAGAAGCCATTTACCTTCTCTGTAGACATGGTGGGACTTTATGTTTGAAAATACCTATAAGATTATTTCCAATGGTTAGAAAAAACACCTCTGTAGTTAGTAAGTTATTTAGTTAGTTGTTAGTAGTTCAGTAGAGATATGAGAGAGTGTGAAACCTGGTACTCAATGAGTCTCTATCAGCAGAAAGTTGTTAATAGGATTTATGTGTAAAGCCATCTGCTCTGCAGGCAGAGGGGAAGAGGAGGCACCAACAAGGCTTTGTGAGAAGGGTGAGGTGTGCACATCTTGATGTAGGCTAATTACCATCGCAGGTCTACTCTATCTATCTGTCTGCCTGCCTGCCTGCCTGCCTGCCTGCCCGCCCGCCCGCCCGCCCGCCCGCCTGTCTGTCAGCCTGCCAGTCTTTCTGTCTGTCTGTCTGTCTGTCTGCCTGCCTGCCTGCCTGCCTGCCTGCCTGCCTGCCTGCCTGCCTGCCTGCCTGCCTGCCTGTCTGTCTGTCTCTGTATCTCTCTCTCTCTCCCTCTCTTTCTCTTGCTCTCTCTTGATTGCCCGCCTGCTCGTCCATCTGTCCATCCATCACAAACTATGGCATAAAAGAGACCATCCTCTGACCACAGGTCCAATGCTTTATCTTACTCTGTTTTTGGCGTTTTCTGTAAAATGATTACATCTGCTGTTGCCACTTGATCTTACTTGAATTTTCTCTTCTGTCGAAATACAATCTTCATTTTTAAGCCTGATAATCAAATGTTAAAATACAATCACATTAAAAGAAATGTGCACCATCAGGTACAGTACTGTATAGAAAGAGAAGGCTAGAGGAGGATATGTGATGTTGTGCTCTCTGAAAGTCTGAACTGATTCTATAGGGACAAACATAAAAGGTAAATATCTATGATCAAAACAACCTCAAAAGGATGGAGTATAAAATTTTGAAATTATCTATGTAAATTAAAAAGTTTCAGTGAAAGGTCAGATTAGGGGTTTCAGTGAGGAGCAAGGTTAACAAAAATTGTTTCAAAGTTAGAAGCAGACCCTTTGGAAGTGGACTTTTTAACCAGGCTGTCCATGGGACAGGAGTTTTGTATGCTACTATATTGGGCTATTAAGATGCAGCTAAAGGATTCTTCAGTGAAACTAAAAGGCAATCAGGTGCAAGTTCTTTGATATACCTGTCATCTGTCAAGATATCTTTAAGGGTATCCTTCTGGAGAGGCATGAGTACCTTGGAGAGAGGTGGTTGAACCAAAGATTGTCAACAACATATACACTGAAGCACACCTGCAAGAATAATAACACACTCACCCAATAACACACTCACTAAAATAAAGACAAAGAGTCATACCCACTCACACACTCACTCAAATGTACAATATGCATGCCCATTTGCAACAAACAAACAAAAAAACAAATAAATAAAGCCAGTATGCAAAGCTTACCTTAAACTTTCCCCTGATTATTTACTAGGCAGTGTGATCTCCCTTATGGCGTCCAGTTGGGGACTGCATATGAGAGGGTCCATACTTATCCGGGTTCTGTAGACAGTCATATGACCAGTGTACTAATAGGATTGTTAACAGTGAGTAGTCCCACTCCCCTACCCTAGCTGGCAGACACCCTGACTCCCAACCAGGGTTTACCTTAATCAGCTCAACACCATCTGTGGGCCCGTCCTGCCCTTTTCACATTAAAAGTGAGGAGGTTTAGAATAAGCTTTAGAATATCACCTCTCATCGAGAAAGGGCTTTATGTGAGCTGCCAGGTTCGAAGAAGAAACACTGTAGTCTAGGTGACCACCCAATTTAAAGTAAATTACAGTGCATTTTGTTGTGTTTATAGAATTATTGTTTATAAAGACTTCTAGTGCCCCTAATGCAATAATGAATCAATTTGTTCATAAACTTCCCAACTGGTAATGTATATTACTAATGTTTCACTAATAGGTTTTCTGTGATTTACACCATGGTTTTTTAACTGTAATGCATGCAGAAGCATATCTTTTGTTTAAAGTATTTCCTTACGGGATTTAAATCAATTGTAACATTGTGGTTCTCTTGGTGAGCCACTAGATGCTGCTGTATCTCAAGAGACAAGTATTGTAAGAACTAACTCTAACACCAGGGGTTACATTTTGGTGGAAACAACGGAGGTGTTGGAGCACCAATTGAGATACCCTAATTGGATACTTTTCATTAAAGCAACAATTCATCGGCATTCGGGCATGGTTTCCCAAGTATTTGTTCAAGATATTGCATATTTTATTAACCATTTTAGAATACTAGCAGTTTTTAAATCTTTAAATACTTACTGAAATAAATTTTTCAACAAGGTTTCTTTCTTTGTGGGAATGCAGATTGGAAACTAGCAACTTCCACGATTACTTATTAACTATAATTTGAATTAGAAAGAACAGTAAATATGTGGAAATATGGAAATAGACTTGTGCAAAATGTGAGGCCAAATACGAACAGCATGTTAATTAGTTTCTTCCAAGCATACTTTATTTCCAAATTTTGGCAAAACAAAAGCTTACACAGATTTTTCAGCTTTTTCTGTTTTAGACAAATGTTTCATGGTGAAATAAAAAGAATGCTAACTCAAAGACATCATAGCAAGTTAACAATTACTACCCTGTTCGGAGTTGAAGATAATGTTAATAATGAAACATCTATGTAACATACAGTTCCTAATATCAAAATCAATTTATGCTGGTTCTGGTATTTCAACACTTCATGAATCTACGTCGAAAGGAGCCAGATGAGGTGGTACGGGCATCTGATCAGGAGGCCTCATGGGCGCCTCCCGTTGGAGGTTTTCCGGGCACGCCCTACTGGTAGGAGACCCCGGGGTAGACCCAGAACACGCTGGCAGGATTATATATCTCGTCTGGCCTGGGAACGCCTCGGGATCCTCCAGGAGGATCTGGAAAACGTTGCTGGGGATAGGGACGGCTGGAATTCCCTGCTGAGCCTGCTGCCACGGTGACCCGGCCCCGGATAAGCGGCGGAAAATGGATGGATGGATGGATGAATCTACTTCACTGACTGAACATGGATACAGTTTTACATGTTTTACAATACTGAGGTTACTCCATGAGTTATACTTTAGTAACAAGCATATCCCGTAGCCAACCCTTCCTGTGCCTCTGAATGCACTGAAATGCCTTTAACCTTGTGATGATCTATTCGTGGAACGCTGATGGTTAACATTTTTAAATGTCGCTATCGCCCAATGGCAAATTACTAATTCAACAAAGCATGCAGAGCGATTTTCCCCAGTTTCACACACCACATACTATTAGAGTTTTTGTCCAATAGTAAAAACTGCAAGATTTTAAGAACTACGCTCTGCACTCAGTCATCTATAGCAGCAAACACAATTTGACAGTAGGTTTAATACTGGACATTACAGACAGCAGCAAAGTTGCAACCTTATGATGCTTACAAAACGGTTCTAATATGGTACTTAGAAGATGGTTCTGAGACTAAGCCAAACAGTGGAAAGCCTGTTGACTGTTGAAAAGAGTCCAGACTAATAGCTTTGCTGGCATTTATATATAGTGTTTGACAGTAACATGGCACTTGGCATACAGCCTAAGAAAGGCCAATGACCTCAGGCGATACAAAGGACGGGTGCTGGGATTTTAAAGAGATATGCATATTTTTCGCACACTACTATAACTTCATGTTATTGATGGACACTGTATTTAATGCTGATTGTTTCAGTATACTGTGGGAGGTAGGTACACCTAACTGAAACCAGGAAGTAAAACTAATATAAGTATGGCCACAGTATTAGGGCACCTATTGTGTAAACTATTGTATGTATTAACAACAGTCCTGCTAACCCCAAAAAGCTATTGAACAGAAGGAACAAAAAAGCTTGATTCCGTATGTTATGCTTTCCAAAATGGTTACACAAACACTGTACTTGGACAAATTCTATAAATTAGAACACTGAAGGCAGAAACAGTAGTTTTAGAATGATAATTCAGCTCCAAACATTTTTGTGTTGAAACCACCGGTTGGCAAACAAATTAACTCATTAGCACTGTTAATGCTGGTCAATCATCAACAAGAGAATGTCAGTATCTCAGGAAAGGCAAACAATGAAGACAAAACAGGAAAATCTAGAATAAATGAAACCATCCACAATGGAAGGCTGTATCATGAGAGCGTGTGTGTGCGAGAGAAAGAGAGAGAGAGAGAGAGAGAGAGAGAGAGAGAGAGAGAGAGAGAGAGAGAGAGAGAGAGAGAGGGAGAGGTAGAGAGAGAGAGAGAAAGAGAGAGATCAAGTAATGTTGCACAGTGTTAAACAGAGAGAATTGCAGGATATCTATTTACCATGTTGCCTTTGCAAGTTCACCTGGTACATATCAAGAAAAATACAGTAAGGTATATAAGCATCGGTACTCTGCTTGTACTTCGATGGAATAGTGTTACTGTGTTTATCAGGAACACAATTATCCCTGATTAAATTACATACAAAGTTTCATGCAGTTGATTTTCTTTCTTTTTATTGCTTTTGCTGTGACATACTTAGTGATGCTGCAATCTCCGCAATCGGCTGTGAACATAAAACAAATATATTCTATGGAAATCTTATTGAAAGTAAAAGCCTTTGACACTTTAGTGTGGTTGACTGTAACGGGTAAAAAACAAGATCGGAGTTGTGCCTCACATTAGGAGATTAGATGTTGGCCCTTTTCACCTATGGAAATGGCTGATACATAGCACAATCATTGGCTCTCTGTTAATCTACAGTTTACTGCAAACTATACACAGACTATACACAAATAATTGTGAATGGCATTTCTTTTTGGAATAACCGCATTTTATTCAAAATATACTGAACAATGAGTTGTTTTCCTTCTTAGAATGCTCTTGTCACAGCCAACATTGCTTAAGGTGGTCTGAAATAAAATAAAACAGTAAAGCCAACATTTGTTCTGTCATCTGCTCATCTCTACCCTTCTCTGGTTGTTAGTTGGGTCAGTAACGTGAACCTTGTACTCCTCCTCCCCATTCCACAGATAGCTGTGTGAAGGGTCAATGCGTTCCTGGAGCCCAGATAACTTGGCAGAAGATTTAATCTGCTTGCGGAGCAGTGCACAGAGTCTGTCCCTGTGTCTGTCCCTGAGAGTTGTGACATAAGGTACTAACTGAGGACAGTGTCCTTACATGACTCCTGGACCAGCACACAGTTGAGCAAACAAACCATTATGACAGGGGCGGGTCACATGCTATATCAGTAAACTGTATTACTGTGTAACCTAACCGTTGAGCTCAATGTTTTAGGAAGGGCAAAGTTAAGCATGTGAGTATTTGAATTATAAATACGTTGCTATATATATATATATATATATATATATATATATATATATATATATATATATATATATATATATATATATATATATATATATACACACACACACACACACACACACACACACACACACACACACACACACACACAATATTGCTCTGTGTGGATCGTTACTGTGTATTTGAAATACCTGTTTTCGTTGGATTATTTAGATTTCAAAATATTTTGGTCAATGTAACTTGAAACTGCCTAAAATAAGCATTTTTACATCTGTATAGCAAATAAATAAACCAGTCAGAAAGAAAATCAAAAAGTGGAAACAAATCTGGATGATTTCCTTCCTAGATCTTCAATTCAAATGAGGGCGAAGTGGTTGGGACCTTGAGTGAACTGTAGCAGCCATCAACCGCGTGAGAGCTTGACAAACATCTGAAATGGAGGACAAGGCATCCAGGAAATAGGGCTGCCGTTCTGCTCTGTGTGTAAGAGAGAGGGAGAGAGAGATAGAGCGAGAGAGAGAGAGAGAGAGAGAGAGAGAGAGAGAGAGAGAGAGACAGAGAGAGAGGAAAAGAGAAATAGGAGGGGCACTCTTTCTCACAGTGTCTCTTTTTGTATAAAGTATCTTATACAGTAGATCTAGATCAGCCAAACACAAGAACAGATGCCTTGCTGACTGTCTTGGCATTGCCATGATAGTGGAGTGTAAAGACCTCAGAGCGGGCACTGCCATCAGCCTTCAAGCAAGGGAGGAGTGAGAAAGCACAGTAAGCCAACACTCCCTCACAGACGTGTACCCAGCCAGAGCTTTAGAAACAGGCAGCGATCTTTTGAATCGGTGCCAATGAAGGCTGGCCCAAGCCTTTGCAGCTGAAACTTTTACAAGCTCGGTGCTTGCGAGCAGGAAGAGAGAGACAGCGAGAAAGACATGTAAAAGAGGGCTTGCAGCTCTTCTTCTGTCCTCGACGGGCATGAAAATGAAATGCTTGCAGATTGATTTTACTTCATTTAAAAGGTGTGTTCAAGAAGCCAACACAAGATCTGTTTTTGATACTAAAGATGGCTGTATGAGAGCGGATGGAAATTATATTGAAGAAAGGTAATTCAAATAATAAAATTAAGAGACAGTGACGTCAGAGAAGGAGCTGCCCTGGAGGTTGCCTGAGCCAAGACTAGGATCAGGCTCGATGATTGTGGCACTTGCTTACAGTAAGTCCTCTGTGTGTCGGATGTAGTTTAAAGGAATATGTCTCTTTAGGCACGGCAACAATGGATTATTTTTATGACTACCAGGTCCTGGCAAGGGCTCTCATGGACATTATGGATTTGTCTTACTATTACTTATTAGCTCCCACAAATTGACTATTTGCTCGACCAAGTTTTTACATTTGAACATAATAAAACTTGTTGCTTGAAGATTTACGTAGATCACTTTCTATTCACAATGTTCATTGCAAAATGGGCATATTCTTTCACATAATCCCCAAAACAATTACATAAACTAAAGGACAACCAGCTGTTTAAGTACTATTTCAACAAATATGCGTGAAAAGCTACAAATCAAAACAAAAACACAGGCAGGTGCAGAACAGCTAAAGACGTCCGAAATGAACACCGAAAATGGGAACACTGAGGCATGCACTACCTGGGACTGATGCCAACTGCTGACAAAAGGCTTTGCTGAACAGCTCTGACACAAGTCTATAACCTGCTTTCTTTCTTTTTTTCCCCAAGAAAATGCATTGTCAATACTTTGCATTATGGTTGTTGGGCTGTGATAATCTGTCAAAGCTTTTGACAACCGTGTAAAACAGTAAGTAAATAGGCACTTGTACCCTTACTTGCTTTTCCTGCCGATGGCCTCCCTCTCACTCTGTTTGTTTGCCTTACTTCAGCATGTTAAAATTAGATGTCTCTTTGACACACTAGCTATAGGTGGGCCTCGTTGGCCTGGTGAGGAGATCTTGCTTGCTATCGAAGATTTCTCCTTATTAAAAAATACCTCAAATGATGTTATCTATTTCGTGCAGTAACAAGAAAAGGTTTTTTTTTCACCAAAAGAACCGTTGAAGCTGACAGTTCTGACATCGTGCTTTCTTCCTCAAAGTCTCTTTCTCATTCACTCCTTACCCGTTCATACACTCTTGGCAGCAGGGACAAAGTGGGCAGGGAGACAGGAGGGCATGGCCCGTAGACGTGCTCTCAAGCCCCAGCCCCTGTTCGAGTGGGGTTGCTTGCTTGTACACTACGTAGCCTTTCCCTCGTCTTGCAGGCTAAAGAAAGGGATGTATAAAACGCGTTCTTGTCTTCTTTTAAACCCGCCCTTTTTTCCGCCGCCACGGCCTGTTCCCTGGGTTCAGTACTTCTCTTTCCTTTGCAAATCCTCACCTTCAGGTATTTCTGTTTTTTGATACTGCTTCTACATTTGGGCCCTGTGATTACTATGCAGATTGCGTCTTCGTGATATCTGTTTTACTGCACTTTAGCATCTGTTTCTATTGTAATCTTTGTGCTCTTGAACACGTGTCTGCTTTTTCCGCCCAAATATCCTCCATTGCTGTCTCATTGAGACATAGCCAATTTCATAGTGCAATGTTGAAATAAATGTAAGTTTAAGGTATTGAAACTTTATCTAAAGTGTACAGTATATTTTAATAGCATCGAGAAGTCATAAGGGGAATACACCATAATTATATAATATACATATAATACTATACATAGAAGACAATGAACAGTTATATATTTGAAACATAAAGAAACATACCTAAAGTAGGACAGAATATTAGTAGTGGTGGTACTGCCTTCCTTGTTTCGGATCATAGTTAACAGTAATGCCTCAGTATCATTAAGAAAACAATACAAAGGCACTGTAACCTACCAAGTCATAGAGGCAATCCTTTCTATGGCATTCAATTTGAAAAGGAAACATTTTGTGATAGAATACTTTAACCCATTTACTTCTACAGCTGTGGAAGTGACTGGCAAAAGGAAAGCGTGAGATGTGTTGTCACTTGTTCTCCCTGTCATTCAAACTATCCTATGGAGAATTGTCTTTGTGTGAAGTATTCACTCTAACGAGCTCACCACACAATGGTTTACGAAAGCATACCATGATTCCTAACGAGTCTTGAGGTGATATGGTGGCTTCTGTTTCTTCTGCTGCAACATAGAGACCTATGCAGAAACCAGTGTGAACCAGATCCTTCTGATGCAAGCATTGTTCTACGCATGAAGTGGCTTGTATTGTACAATTGCAGGTTCTCCATTTCAGACCAAAGCCATATTAGATTAGATAAATCTATTGATTTACTTATAATAAAAAGGTGTAGGGTCAATGTTGTACATTTTAAAATCCCATTATATGTTCGGGAACACAAACAACTTGACAACTATATGTATTAATTTGTAGTGCGTGTTAAATGTTTACATGAGTGTACGGTTGTGCAATACAAATAAAAAAAGGCGGAAAGCATAGAGAAATGCAGAGGGTTCAAAGTAGGCGGGCATAGAGACATAGAACCAGCTAAAGTCCTCCTCCCCCTTGGGTCTCCTCAGATGAACTTGTCATGTTGCTCGATGTCAAGTTTTTTTAGTTTTTTCCATTCATATCCTTGCCTATTTGTGTGTCTATCCTTCCCTTTTCGTTAATAAATAACATTTAAACCTTGACATTTTAATTAGGTTTCAGAACAATGTGTTTTGTTTGACACTCAACAACCACAGCAAAAACAACAACTTCAAAAGTTATTTTTTTTAAAACATTAACATGAAAAAAAAATTAACAATTGAGAAAAATATCATATATGCATTTAATTATGTAGTAAAACACAAGAAATTATTCAGTATAATATCTGTAATTTTTTATCAACATTGTAGCACATGGGCCACTGCCACTGTATGTCCGAAAAGGCTACAGCCACACTGAGAGCTCCTTAGGCCCCAGCATGGAGTCAAACAAGGGCAACACTGGACTGACTTCCTGCTTTGGACTGCTATTTTTGAATACCAGGGCGTTTGCCTCCGGTTGAGTCATTTGACATCACAAACAGACAGTTAATGAACATGCTATGCAGTTAAAGCAACACAACTTCAGTGTACTATTTTCTTGTATGATATAAAAGTGTGGAAGACTTGAGCATGGTACTAGAGATGTCCAGAATATCATTTTTTATTAAAAAAAAATTCCCCATCTAATCCTGAGATTTAAATGAAGAGGGGAAAAATTTATGAACAAAATAAGATTATTAGTAGAACATAGCTCAATTCTATATAAACAGTTTGTGACAATGAAATGTCGGGAAAAGTGATCAAGCAAGTTTTGTTAGATTGAAACCACGAGAGGTTCAGGAGAGCAGTTATGTGAATAAACACAACACAACAGATGCAAGTTTGCACAAGCTCTAACTGAGCAACTGGGTGACCTAAATATACATACTGAGTGTGTACAGTAGTGTGTATACAGTAAATACCTGAAAGACCGAGGGATGGGGGGTTGTAAACAGGATGTTTCAATAATGCCGAGAAATACATGAAGAAGGAAAACCAACACCTTCTACTCATAAAAGTCCAGTCTAAACAAATTAAACATAGTAGCTAGCTGTGGTCACTTATGAAACCTTATTCTGCTGTGATATTGATAGTGTGCAAAACATCTAATGGCAGCAAGTCATGCCCCTATGCAATATTACTGTCTCTACCACGCTTTTTGACATGGCAGACTCTTATTGCTCGGTTGCCAATGTGTCCCCTCCCCTCTCAGCAACTGACGGGCACTGCCATGCTGCCTCCACTACATCCCCCCCTGTTTGCTTCATTGAGATTCAGCTTGGCATGAAGACAATGGCCATTTCTTGGCACCAAATATTGAAGGAGATTTTGCCCCAGTCTCTTTGCCTCTTGATCGTACCCACCCAGTCATTCCACCGATCCCCATGGACTACAGCCAACTTGCGATAGGTATTTTCTGCGTGTTTGATTTCAAATGGTACAATATTTTTGTTTCACACCAGAGCGTTTAAAAATCAATGGAAATGTGTGATCTATCAAATGCATACTTATCTTAAGACAGCAAGGGGACTGGTCTGTATTTCTTTAAGTTAAGGTGTTGAAATAGAATGGTTTTCCTTGATTTGATTCCCTTTTTGGAAGTGTGCTGGAGGTTGGGGGAACAGGCGGGACTCTTACTGCAAACCTCTGCAACCCAGCAGCCATTTTCTTTTGTGAAATGTAGCCAGTGGCAACATGGGAATACTGTGCACTTCAAAATGGGCTCCAGCTGTGGTAGTGAATTGAAAACTAATTCTGGTGATGTTGTCTCCCTCTTTAACATGCGTTTGTGCATTGTTTTATGGTTACATTATGTGCTTATGGTGTTTGTCACACAATATAAATGGATCACTCCCTTGTCCCCAGGTTTGTGTACTCGATAAATTTTTTCTAAACTATTTTACTGCAAGCTACAATAAGGCACAGAGTACAATTACGATTAACCTTGTAGCTATATATAATACATTGGCCTACCTTTGTTATGAAGTAAAATTGATTCAGCCTTTACTCCATGCCATGTGTTCACCAGCCAGTCAGAAGGTTTTGATACCATTCGCCGTCTAATGAATTCAACATCTCAATTAAGGCCTCCTCACTGACTCTCTGGCCCTGTGCCTATCCATTCTGCCCCAGTGAGCATGCCCTGGCACTCCCATAAACTCAAGTCTTGCCAAAACATTTCAATCACTGTCACCCTTAATTAGGCCAAAGTGGAATTCAGAATGTTAATGACCTGCCCTGCCGTCTTTCAGTAGCTATGGTTCACATGCTAATTTATGCAAAGCGTTGGGGGCCTTTACATGGTTTGACCATCGTCTACCATAACAGTGGCAGTGTCGGGGTATGGACAGCCAAAGCATGGCCCTGCAGGGGCACAGTCAGCTCCAACCAGCTGGTGTCCCAGACTCCATTTGGCAATGTAAACACTGAGTCGGCTTTTGAAAGGAAGTGGAGTGTTTTTCAATAATAATAAAAAAAAAGTTGGTTTTAAAAGTCAGAAATGTCTGACATGAGAATACATTAAGAAGATTTCCTTAATTCAAAAAAACATTTCTTAAATGCATATTTAATGAGCATTTAAGACCAATTACTGTATAATAATCTCTACAAATACTGTAAATTATCACATGATGTGTTGAGCTGTCAAAGGATACCCGTAGTTTGTAAAAAGAAATAGTGCGGATTTAATTAAGATGATAGGAAAGCAGTTCACATGTTGTTTCACAAATGAGTGCCATGAATGCCAGGCGGCTCTCCAAGATGGCCGAAGTGCTGCCATTTTGTTTTTCCTTAATTCTCCTTCTTTTGCCTTGGTTGCTGGCTATACAGACCGTTTTCGAATAGGCTAAGGGGCGGTAACTCGGGGAAGCCATGTTCAAATCCAGCTATTTACTTCTGCCTGTTAAAGAGTAAGCCTTCGTAAGGTAGAACGGACTGAAAACACCCAAGCCAAGAATCGGTCCTGGCGACCCTTTCCTTTATTGCATGCCAACCTGGATGCCAGTGAGTTACGCTTAAGGCTGGCACAAATTACCCCACTTTGCTAAGAAACACTGTTGTATTTGGTCTGTAATTTGCTAATAGTAACATTGTTAAATATTTACATGGTTTCTTGCGAGTTATCTGTTTGCTTATATCTGTCATTGACAAACCCTAACTAATTCTTTATATGTTGAGTCTCTGAGGATAGTATAACGTGAAGTCTCTAGTATTTACAGAATTAAAATTTTCATCTGCTGTGCATGAGTTGAGGCCCTAATTTTATAGCATATACTGTAGCTAAAATCAAAAGGGAAAAAGGTAAGACCAGATAAAACGATAACTAAATTACTTTAGTTTACTATGGAGGGTCACCTCAAACACCTACATGTTTGTTTGTTTTTTGTTTGTTTTTGTGTCTGTGTCTGTGGATATAAAGGTGAATGTTTAAATATGCATACTGTACATCATGTGTGTATCTACATTTATGTCCATATGCTTATGTTCTGCATTCATTTCATAAGAGAGTGTGACTACTTGCGCCCACATGTTTTAATGAGATGACAATTCTTACCTGTTCTCTCCCTTTATCTCCTCTGCAGTTCTTACGCAGCCCAACCACACGCTGAGGGATGCAATGGACGCTTCTGTCTTTGAGGCTGAGGTAGTAGATTGAATAGTTGTGGGGTTTGTCTCCTCCCTCTGAGATAACTATACAATCTACTGTCTTTCCTAAGGAGACGGGTTCATCTTCAAACACCTGGGAGACTAGAGTAAAAAGGAGATCACATCAAAACATTGGTCCTGCTTCGAGTCATTAAGTGTTGCTAATAGCTCAGTTATCCTGGAGCAAAGAACACAGGTATAAAATAATGTACATTACGTTTGCAAGCATCTGACAAACAAAATACGTGTAGTAACATGTTCTGCTCTCTACCTTGTGGTGTGAGGGTGTGTTTAAAAAGAGATTGCCCATGCATATGTACACACACACACACACACACACACACACACACACACACGCACACACACACACACCAGCACTCACTTGACTATTTCTCTGAGGGAAATATGACCAGTGACCTGGCGAGGTGAGGTAGTAGGTTGTATAGTTTACGAGAGGCATTGAATCCTATTCAGGTGATAACTATACAGTCTATTGCCTTCCTTGAAAGGCACATTGATCCCATTGATGGTGCAGGAAACCCTTCAGTGATCATTTCCGAACGACTGTACTTGGGATCCTTCTTTCGTGTGGATTTGGTGAGGCCTTTCAAAGAATATTTCTCATGCCATCTGGTGGACAGAAAGCGGAATGACACAAGAGTTTCTCTCTGGCGATCCTCATGCAGTCAGGGGGGCACCATGGTAAATATGTGGTATTGGTAAAAGAGCACTCCCAACTCTGTGGTACTGTACATAAACTGAACCCAAGTTGTTGCTGTGCCTCACATCCTACAGTACGTTTCCATAGAAGGTATGTTTAGTAAATGTTAATGGTCTTTTATTATACTACCGAGATGCTGTTCATTGCCAAGTCTAATAAAAAGAGATGTGATCACCTCCCAAATAGTGTTTTTTTTTTTTATTGACAAGTAAGACAGGAATCCACATATCTTGCATTTCTGACAGAAATTTGTTGCTAAGTCCAGGTATGATTGTAGGTTAGATTGTGGATGCAGAGAGGAAGTTGAGTCGGTTTCAGTAATCATCTAAAATATAGACTTCCTCTGTTTCTCTGAAACACACCACACTTTTTTCCGGCAATTGACACGTAAACAGAGAGCGCATTTTCCTTCACCTTATGAATATTCTATGAGTATCATGGCAGTAGATTTCAAAATGTCAAGTGACCAGGTAGCCTACACTGTGCTGGAAGTCCTCATTGCTGTTTTCTGTTGTATTGGTAATATGCTGGTGATCTGGGCAGTATGGTCTAGTAAGAGTCTTCGACAGCCCACTTTCTACTTTATAGCGTCCTTGGCTGTTGCCGATTTCCTGCTGGGCTGCGTGGCCATACCTATAGCCCTGGTAGTGGACGGTCGGATGGAAACCTTGTTCCATAGTTGTCTGTTCATGAGTTGCTTTGTTCTGCTGCTGCCTCAGGCCTCCATGCTATCTCTGCTGGCCATTGCTGTGGACCGTTACCTTCGCGTACAGATACCTCTGAGGTGAGGCTTCTGTCTTTCCACCTGTCCAGCCAATTGAAGCTTAATATTGTATGATATTCTCACACTCTTTTGTGTTTCATATTTCAAAACATAGGATATTGTTTGTATAATTTAATTCATTGTTTTCTTCTCCCGTTGATTAACTTGTGTATGATTTTGTACCCATTGTATCAATAGGTACAAGCAGATTGTCACACAGAAATGCTCATGGCTGATCGTCGCAGCGAGTTGGGTTGTTGCTGTAATATTAAGTTTCTTACCCATGTTTGGATGGTACAACCATGCCATGATATCAAAAAACTCTACCACTATAGTGTGTAGGTTTGTGGATGTTATTCCTATGTCATACCTGGTTTACTGCACTTTTTTGGTATGCACCGCAATCCCTCTACTTGTCATGGCCGTACTGTACTGCTATATCTTCTGTACAATCCGACGTAATTTAAGGAGTAAGGCAGAGAGCAGCAACAAGTCCCAGTCTCACACCTATCTGAAGAAGGAGAGACGTCTGGCAGCCTCACTTCTCCTGGTCCTGGTACTATTTGCCTTCTGCTGGCTCCCTCTGCATATCATGAACTGTATTAGCCATTTCGGCAGCAGTGTACCTTTCCCTGTTACCTATGTCGGGATCCTCCTTTCCCATGCAAATTCCGCTGTTAACCCAATCGTTTATGCTTTCAAGATCCAAAAGATTAAGCAGGAGTATGTGAGGATCTGGCGGACATTTGCTGTTTGTGAAGAAGACCAAAATGGTTCTCAGAGTAATCAAAGTACTGACAATAATCTCAGCAGCAATCCTAACAGTGTAGCCAAAGTGGTCCCATACGTTACCTGCACCACAACAGAAAAATAGAATAAAGCATCATAAGCCTTTTTTAATATATATATAGTGTCTATAGCATTTTTCGCAAATATTAAAAAAGTGCTTAGCACTGATTATTTTTTAAGCTGTATTGAAAAGAAAATGACCACTGAATGAACATATGAACATGAGTTTATTGTTGTTATTGTTTTATTTGCTGGTCTTTTTTTTGCCTCAGCCTCCTAACCGACAAAAATATAAAAGCTGCGTGTCTGTTAAAGTTTGAATGTATCTGTATGAGTCTCATTTGCATCTCCAAGTATTTATGACATGTATGTATATCTCATTAGAAACTATTTCTGAGATCTCCTATACTGCTCAGTTTTAAGATGAAAATAAGATTATATATCACAATTTTTCCTGAGATTTTGAGAAGTAAAAAACAAAGCTCATAGTCTCATCTACATGTCTCATTTGTGTTTAGAATAAATACATTTTATACTGAAATCTCATTTTTATCTCATGCTTCAATTAAACATCCTGTTCTTCAAATTGTTCTCAAACTTTTATTTGAATCAAAACTCATCTAAGTCTCAAAATCAAGTCTCATAACGAGGCCTTTTGGAGCAAAAAGTCATAAACTAATTATCACAAAATTAGACATGATTAAGAACTCATTGATTTCTCTTGAGGCAACAATGACACATATAACTTTTCCTCTTGAAGCCCACTGTTGCCTAAATGCGATTGAAAGACTAGCTCTGTCAGTCAACGTAGTACAGTAATTCCAAGTATATCAGTGAATAAATATCTGTTGTTATGTGGCATAACAGAATGAAGTATATTTCTGACAAATGCTATCCCTTCCTTATGAAAAATCTTGGACTTACATTTATAAAACATTAAGTAGTCTTTGCACTTTAACATAACATTGTAGCCTTACTGTGGTGCAGAGCTGTTATCCTCTGTAAAACAATGTGGTAAGAGTCACCTCAATAACAGGCTACCTATCTCAGAGACCACATTTAATAATAGCCTGGAAAGTGAAACGGTCAAAAGCTTATTGCTATGTTTACGTGTGTAACCTTATGTGTTAAACCACTTCTGCTTTCTCATTCAAAAAGGAAGTGATAGCTATATATCGGGTATTACAATAATCAGAAATACATTTTATTTGAGTTAAAAAGACAAGATATTTATTTACCTACATATTTACAATTAACTAATGTAGATGGCCTCATATTTTATTTAGGCTACTGTGGGCTAAACTAAACAGGACACTGCAGTGCAGGACATTACAGTGTACAGTGGCAGGCCTCTGCTGTATTGTAACATTTGATGTTGTACCCATTTTCTTAACAGGTACAAGCAGATTGTCAAGCACAAGTGCTCATGGCTGATCGTTGCAGCGAGTTGGATTATTGCTAAGTTTCTTACCCATGTTTGGATGGTACAACCACTCCACTTCAGTGCATGACAGTGGAGTGTGGTGTAGCAAGCCTGTGCTGTAAAGTGACATGTCCACAGGACTGGGAACACTAAAACCCATAATGACATTTACTCTGTGGAAAAGGCACTCCCATGCCATCTAGGGTTCAAGTTGCCCAGACGCTCCGGAAATCACTCACACTTCTCCATGTCCTGAGGAGTTTTTTGTTTTTTGCCCTTTACCTACTTCCTGGAATTTACAAAGTCTTATAAAGATAAAGAGACAGTGCCTCACTTTAAAAAAAATTTGAAGAAAGAATATACAGTCTGGGTAAAAAATAACTAAATATGTTCAAATACATTTTTGCTATTATTAATTTAAAATATGTCATGCATAGTACAAGAGCAAGAGCGAGATAACAAAAAGGGATCTGTTTACAGCCATGCAGGTGGTGATACAGCCAGTGTCATTGAAAGCAATGATAATTTTGCATGGATAATTTCAAAATGCACACACCCACTAAACTTTGTACTGGTGTAAGGAGTCTGAATAAGCTGGTAGAGGAGTGTCTCTGCCACAGATATTCTACAGACAGCATAGTTTCAAATTGGCTTGTAGTGAAATAATCTTTTATTGGTTTCCATTGAAAGAGCAATTTGCACATGTTGTAGGGTCAGGTTCAGTGGACAGTGGTCACTATTTGAGAGTAAAGCATGTGCAGCGAAATTCATTTGAATTAGAATGGATTCTCTTTCAGTTGGAAAGGTAATATTCATAATGCTAGAGGTGCTAATTGCCGTAAGCTGTTGTCTGGGTAATATACTGGTTATCTGGGCAGTGTGGTCGTGTAAAAGTCTACAGCAACCCACTTTCTTTTTCATGGTTTCTCTGGCTGTAGCTGATTTTCTGGTGGGCTGTGTGGGCATACCTTTTGGTATTATGGCAGAAGGACTCGTGGAGACATCCTTCCATGCATGTCTCTTTCTCAGCTGCGTAGTCATCCTTTTGACACAGGCCTCCATCTTATCCCTCCTGGCTATTGCTGTGGACCGCTTCCTGCGTGTTTTCATTCCCTTCAGGTGAGCTGGTTATCTGACCAGTATGTTTGTTTGGAAATTTCAGGCTGTATTTAGTCAAGACACTGCAGAAGCCCGAATTGGTTTAGTTCAATTTTCATAAAAAAAATGAAGTATGCTCACTGTTGTCGCTGCTGACATTGAAATTAAAGAAATTGATAGAATTGTAGGTTTACTTAATGAAAAAGACTTTAATTCACCAAAAAATATTAAATTTGTATAAATGCATGGTCAAGGCTTTTACATAATTTCCCTGCATACCATACGTTTTCATTGTTGGACGACTTCAAGCAGGAGTGCCAAAGTAGTTCAAAGTAGATCTAAAAGTAATAAAATTTGATTAATCAAGTTTCAACTTTCAATTTTCAAGTTTTAGTTTCAATCACTACTCTATTTATCGTTTGGATAGATAACTATTTCACCAATATGTGTCTTGCACAACATTGCAAACGGCTAATAACAATTGTCTTAACTTCACTTCTTTAACAGGTACAAATATATTGTTACAAAACAGCGATCTTGGCTGGTGGTTGCAGCAAGCTGGTTTCTTTCTGTGATATTGAGCTTCTTACCCCTGTTTGGATGGCACAACCATGATGCTTTGTCTCATGATCAGTTCCCAAACTCTACCACTATGGTCTGTGTGTTCATTGATGTAATCCCTATGTCATACCTGGTTTACCTTAACTTTTACCTATGTTCCATGGTCCCTCTACTTGTCATGGCTGTGCTGTACTGTTATATATTCAATACATTTCGGAAGAGGTTGAGGGGAAATCCACAGAGTAGTGCCCAGTCTCATGCCTATCTAAAGAAGGAGAGAAGTCTGGCAGGCTCATTGGCTTTGGTCCTCGTCATTTTTGCCATTTGTTGGCTTCCTCTACACATAATGAACACTGTTACTTACTATGGCAGACCATCAGATATACCATTGTTAGCTTTTTATATGGGAATGGTCTTTTCCCATACCAATTCCTCTGTCAACCCAATCATTTATGCCTTTAAGATAAAAAAAATAAAGCAACAATACTTGCACATTTGGAAAAAGTATGTTGTATGCACTCAAGACGAACAACAGATCATTCACAGCAATAATATTGCATTGATACCCACTAGTGAACCCAGGACTGACCAACTGTCAGAAGAAAATAGTAAAAAGACTTGATGCAACGTGTATATAGAGTTCATATAAAAATATTGACAATATAGATTTTAAATGTATGTATCTGCAAAATTCAGATTGTATGATCGAATGTATTACTTTGGTCCCATACGTCATTTTGACTTGTGTTTGTACTGTATGTGTTAACTTTGCAATAAAACCTATACAAAACAAATTGGTAATAGCTTAATTATTTATTAATTTGATTCACAACAATATGCCCAAATGCATATTTCCAGTAAATATGTTTTTATAGCTACAGTAGGGAAGGCATTTATTTAATGAATAAACTTTTTTTTATCCCAGCCGACACAGGGCGAGAGGCGGGGTATACCCTGGACAGGTCGCCAGTCTATCACAGGGCTTTCACAGAAAATGAAACCTATACAAGTTATTTGCATTCATTCTGTAAATCATACTTTT
Organism: Galaxias olidus; assembly: GCA_026901105.3. Taxonomy (NCBI): domain Eukaryota; kingdom Metazoa; phylum Chordata; class Actinopteri; order Galaxiiformes; family Galaxiidae; genus Galaxias; species Galaxias olidus. The sequence goes on from JAPMUY010006667.1 coordinate 207,069, forward strand.
GCATTACCAGGGTTTATATTTAATACATTACGTTTGTATTTAATACATTATTTAATTTTTTCAGTCATTCTTGGCTGGGGTGTTTCAATTGCTGGTTTTATTTTCAATTTCCTTCACTATAGTAAAAGAGCTTTCCTTGTCATTTCTACAGACAACATGTTTCACAGATCCAAAGGAAGGCTGTCTTGATCTTTTTGATTTGAATGCATAAAACTGGGTTAACAGCAGAATTTACATGTGATAGGTGAAACCCATCCTGAGACTGGTAGGGTAGACTGGGGATGGTTGCAATGATTCGTATTCCTCCAATGAGAAACATGCTAGAGTGATGACACACATACTGCACATGCTCAGTTAGTCCCTCCCCCCACCAGCAAGACAGTAGACACATTCATCATCTGCTGCTGCATTTACAGTTTTTTTTTCAATCGCCTATACACTTGTTGAGGAATTTAGCTCACTGTGTCAAAACGCTAAATATGAACCACATAACATACAACTTGGAGCCAAACTTCTCACTTCTATGTAAAAAGGAAATTCTGCAATCAAAACCAAACAATACTTCTGCAAAATTTTATTTTTGGTCCCAAATGATATACACATGCACCATCTGAATTAACCATTCATAGCAGCAACAACACACTGCTGTCTGGCAGTTGTGTAGAATATGCAAGAAATGTATGTAATTGGGTAGGTTATTTTTTAGGTAATATACTGTACTGTCATACTGTGCACAGTACTGTAACATCAAAACTGTATTACATGTACTTTACAGGACTACATTCCTGTTCTCCAGTCTAAAAGTGTGTATTACGTATGGATGCTACCTTGTAGCAACTCAGGTTGGGCTTGCTCTCTGCCCAGCCTCCCTCATTGTCAGGCCATGATGTACAGTATGACATGGTCCACCAAAGTGGCCCTAATGTTGTCAGAAAGACAGTATGTCTCCCTCTATTGTCTTGATTATTGTCTTCCTCCTTCTCCTCTTGCTGGTCTCTGTCTTCCTCTTCCTCTTGCTCTTCCTCTTGCTCTCAGTGCCTCCATTTGTGCAAAGATCTCACAAAAGTGGCGATCTTACCTGAGGTCAATTTGTGGCACTAAGACTCAAGACAAATTGGTGTTCATTTAAGTGTTTTCACGTGTGCGGCTGGGTGTTGCCAATTGCAGGTATGTTTTGTACTTGGAACAGAGGAGTTTTCATTCTTGAATGAAGTGTCTAATGTATGAAACTGTGTGTACTGTTTTGCTGATAAATGTGTACTTTTTTGTGTTTGTAGTATTGCTTAATCTAAAATATCTATTTGGAGATGGGTTTGTATTTCAGGGTCGCTTGCCCCAGTGGGATGAGGACGCACTAGAAACGGTCCAAAGCAAAATGGCCGGGAGGGACAAGACAGAGACCAGGCTCTGCAGGATGACCAGACCACACAGCTGATAAAGAGGCAGACATCGAAAAAGGTCTGTACCGACCCTTCCACCGCAACAGCTAAGGGTATGGCTACAAATCCCACTAGGACATCAGCTGTAGCCAAAGAGACCATGAAACAGAATGGGGGCTGGTGTGGATTTCTGTTGGACCATATGGCCCAGATTACCAGCATATTACATAGAACACAGACAATGAGCACCTCCAATAGACAACATGTTCAAAATCTGTCATGTCCCCATGCCTAACACAAGGTTTTCGACGACACTTCTGTACATAAATATATATTCTCTGTAGCATTTTATAATGGACCTTTTAAGACTGTATTCAACACATTTCATTGGTGCATACAGTATTTTACATTTACAGTGTTACATTGTCATCCCTCAACATGGCTATTCCACCAGGGATTTTTTTTGTTACAGTTGCATGATTTTGCCAGGCATAATTGGGCTTTAACATTGATGTCATTTGAAACAGTCAAATATCCTTTTTTAAAAACTATTAGTGTTAGAAGTATTATCTATTTATTTTACAGATTAGTTTCCTACATAGGACGTTCCCAACATAAGTTGGCTGCAGAGCGATAGGTTTAGCTTGTTAAAAGGAAACATGTTCCCTTAGTCAAATATGTTATCAGAATCATATATTTAAAGATGCAGTACAGCTAAAAAAAAATAAGCATGGACGTTTTTAAACAGTTTTTTTGTAAAATAAGATATTTTACCTGCTCTTACAGAAAGGGACTACTGTCATAAAATAATTATTTAGCATGAAAACCATAAAGAAAGTGGCTATTGATCAACATTGATCTCACATTAAAGCCTCCAGAAACGTATTATCATTTTCGATGGAATCATTAGCACTCTCCAGTGGTATTAACATTAGGAGCAAATAGTCCATGGCTCATCTTTGCATTGTAAAAGGATGTTTGGTAAGGATGTTGAGAATGATTTCTTGGCACCGGTAATTAGAAGCTAGTACTAAGTCGTATATTCCCAGTGGCCTGTGAGCTGGCGGATCTCTGCAAGGCCATAATCAAATTCACTGTCTATTCACAGTGTCGAGTGTCTCTAAGGTGCAATCAAAGGTCAGTAGTGTTCAGTTAATTACAAATTGCTTGTATGGGTATTGTATCTATCTTTTACATATGTATTGTACCAACAGATTATTATGAATACATCTATGGTACGGCTTATTTCAAACACAAATAATTTTTTTATAACATAACATTTTTCTGTTTCACATAAACTACTGTGATATGTATATATCCATTTAGTGGTGCCTCAGTCTCCCATTTCTATGTCACCGCACCTTTGATGTCGCACGTGGTGGTGGTGGTAGTAAAAGGATGATATAGCACCAATAAAAGTGAGTTAGGATCTGCTCACTGCCACACTAATGCACACAGCAAACCAAAGTCCACTTTGATCAGAGGCAATGTCCCAAAACAAAGACCTAAGTCATCACTTTCCTCCCCTCCACCACCAGCTCTCTTTAATGGATTAAAGGCAATCACAAGGATTACTTCTTTAATGCATCTTTTGCACTGGCTGCCAGGGAATCTTGGTTTCTACAAGGCTTTCTTACTAGTACTGTGCTTTTGCAAAGCCTGTCAAAAGCCTGTTGGCAGATTTAACTAATTGATTTGTGAAATGTTGCCATTGTTTGGTCAACAGTATATATTTTATGAAGTGTTAACAAATACATGACATGACACAGAGAAACATTTATGATGATGCAAGGATTATTGTGGTTGCCTTCTGTGTTACAGCCATGTTTATACATTATTCTCTAGGCAACCTAAACTGACATTCATTATTGGCATTGACAACTTTTCATCTTGTTAATAAGTGTGGAAATAATGCATACATTTTTAATGATTTACCGCTCATTATTATTCAAGTATTACATACGTACCTGCCATTACTCACTTGTCCCTATATTGATTGCAGCTTGATTAAAACAGAAATCAATATGTGTGGTGTAAGTGAGCTATAAGGCTGGAAATTACTATAGTCATGCAAAAAAAGGATATACAGAATAGTTTCAGTCAATCCCCTTTCCCTCGTGAAAAAGGCTTGATCTAAGTTCACTGATGTGGTAATACCGATTATAGGAAATAAATCTGTCCCTATTGTAAACCTATATTATAAAAAAAAAAAGAAGATGAATCCCAAATGCTGATTTGGTCACTTTGTTATCCTCCCTGGTGTCAAGATCCAAACAGTATAGCTCCTGGCATAAGACATTTTTTAGATGACATTTGTGTCCTCCCACTTTCACTCGACACTCTTTTATCTTAAGTGACGATGTCAAATGACTGCAATTGCCTAAATGGTTGTTTGATGGGTCCAATTCCTCCGAAGGCCAATAGCTCTTGAAACGCTTTTCTTTCACACTCTCTGCCCCTAGTTAGCTGAACACCACACACACATACACACAACCATTTGCAGAATGCTGCAAAGAAACCAAAGTCCCTCCCCTTGAGGCATAATTTTAACCGAGAGAAAGTGAGAGAGAGGATGATGAGAGACGCAGACAGAGACAATGGTAAGGGGAGGATGGAAGCCGTGGCAGTCAGAGAGTTTGAGGCTTGAACAGCATAATGGACATTTATCTCTCAAGATCCCTCCATCGATACAGCGGATCATTCGTTGCGCCAATGCAGGGTAGAGGAAACCCACACAACTATAACATCTTCTCAGCCACTTTGAGGACAGCACACAGAATGGAAGAGGATACAAAGCTGGGTCCCTAAGGCAAAGTCGTTTTAAAAAACAACTTCTCTTACCATTTACAATATACAACTAAAAGTTACCGAGCTAGACCTGAAGAAAGAGCAAAAATGCATTCCTCTCCAGGAATTAAACCTCGAGAGCATGTGGACATGATGTACATCTCCATTGAGTTTGCCATAGCTCTGGCCTCTGTTCTGGGGAATGTACTGGTGGTGCTGGTGGTGAGTGTGAACCGGGCTCTGCGAGACACCACCTTCTGTTTCATCGTGTCGCTGGCGGTTGCAGACATCGCCGTGGGTGTTCTTGTCATCCCCCTGGCAGTGATTATCAGCCTGGGTGTGCAGACTCAGTTTTACACTTGTCTCTTCCTTTCCTGCCTTCTTCTTATCATTACTCAGAGCTCCATTCTATCCCTGCTCGCCATCGCAATAGATCGCTTCCTCCGAGTCAAGATTCCAACCAGGTGATTGTTTTGTTTTGTTTTGTTTTTCTGTCGCCCTTTGGAGGCCATGGTCACTTTGCTTTGGTCACAGTAACTATTGTTGTTCTCATTTTGTTTTGGTCATGCAATCCTATATAGTTGACTTTTGATGCAGCAATACATCAAAGCTTCTGCTAACATGAGATTGAAATATGATTTACATTAACTGCTTAAATATAACTTTTTTAAATGTATTTAATATTGGTCTTAGCAATGTTAAATGCCTGTATGTTAGCAATACAAAAACAACGTATCCTACTGTTGCTAAAACTTTCTGAGCCAACAAAAGCAGCGTGCGTCTCTGATTAATTCAATGCAAATCAATGAGGTGGATGTTGAGAGCTTTTAACTAAATGAAAATGTCCCTGTCCAAACGAGTGATTTTTAAGGCTGGTTTGTTCAGTGTCCTTGGCAGTAGTCCCACGTTGTTTTATTTATTGGCAGTGTCATGTGGACAGACGGTTTGTACTGGGGGGGGGGGGGGGGGGGGGGGGCAACTGGACTGGATAGACCACATTTCTGTATCCTTTAATAAACAAAATGTGGTTAGGACGTGCACATGAATTTACATAGCAGAAAACTTTGTGATTAAACATAGCATATGCAAGTGATTCGTCTATGAATTACAAATAAGCTAAACTGATTTGTAAAACACTCATATTTCATTGGAGACTCTCAGACGCAATACATTGAAACCCATTTATTGTTAAAGTACATTTCTTGCCTAAACTAAAGGTTGTATCGGTTCCACCTCCTCAGGTACAGCGTCATAGTGACCCAGCAGAGAGCCTGGGTGGCGGTGTGCCTTTGCTGGCTCCTCTCAGCCCTCACCGGCCTGGTACCAATGTTAGGTTGGCACAACCCCTACCACACTGGGAACCTCACATCTAGGAACATTGTCTGCAAGTTCACCACTGTGATGCGAATGGATTACATGGTCTACTTCAACTTTTTTGGATGGGTGGTGGCCCCGTTGACCCTTATGATTGGTTTATATGCTGAGATCTTCAGGGCTATCCGGCGACAGCTGAACCTGCGAGCTGAGGCCACCTGTGACTCCCGCCGCTATTATCATAAAGAGCTGAAACTGGCAAAATCCCTAGCTCTGGTGGTCTTTCTCTTTGCCCTCTGTTGGCTGCCTCTGCATATAATGAACTGCATCAACTTTTTCTGCCCAGATTGTGCTGTGCCTAAGATGGCCATGTATGCAGGTATCTTTATGTCCCATGTAAACTCTGCAGTAAATCCACTGGTCTACGCCTTCAGGATACAGCGGTTCCGTGCCACTCTGATCAAGATATTTCGTCGCTGCATGTTGTGCAAGTCAGCAGTCCCCAGTCCTTGTTTGACCAACCCACCGGCCCTGACAGAGAAAACACCGGTCAATGTGTAGCAAATAAAACACTGTGCATAAACATACACATAATGAAAGCTACAAACAAAGTGCAATGGTTTGTTTTCATCCAATACGCTCTTTGTTGCAAGAAACACGTGGAAATAAACAAATATTTGGGACGGTGAAGTAAAAAGATAAACGACTACATTGCATGCAAAGTCATTATTTTGAATGGCCAAGAAAAATTTTCAAGAAAGTATAGTTTATTTAATGGTATGCTGAAAAACTGTTACAAAATGTGCCATTAAACATCAAGGATATGCCTTATGTGTCGTGTTTTCTCATAAATCAAATAGTTTCCATATAACAAAACCACCAAAACAAAATGGATCACAACAACTACAACCATAAAGATGCACCTTGCTTTTTTGTATACTGCTCCAAACAGGAATCACAATACAGCTGTGTAAGTTCTGATTGGCTCAGACCAACAACAAAAATCCCCTAATACATTTCAGATGTTTGTTTTGGAATGTATTTTATTTTTATTTTAGCCATGTAGATAATTTGGGAAATTAAAGCAATATCACTCAATTAGTAGATATGCCAGTCAATGTAATCTTACTGTATCAAAGACATACTCCTGTGACCAAGCAATCAAAGTGGGTTTCATTGTCTCTCCTTCACCCAGGAGCACTTTGCATAGCAGGGGATTTCAAACTGCTGAGTGTGTCATAATCTCTTTCATCTCCTTAGTGGGGTGTCCTAATCATCTGTGTGGTATTTGCAAGTATTGAATTCCATTTACAAGCTTCCCAAAGCAGTAGCTCTTACGCCGTACAGTCAACAGATACACAGAAAAAAAGAAAAGTTGTTGAAAGGGCTTATGGACTACTAAACTTAAAGAAACTCTTTAAAAAACCTTGTAACAAGAAGACTAAGGGACGAGTGTACAAATCGCTTCACTGGGAGATATCTTAAAGAAACACACATGGTAAGATTATTATCCTGCAATAAAAAGACAATAGTAAACACATACACACAAATACTGCATGCATTGTCGGGATTAGTGTAAAGTTACAATATGTTTTCCCAAAGATGACGGAAGGAGGTGGAATTGAAGAACAAGTTGAAGCTCCAGAGGAAATAGACAATGATGTGGCTGCAATGTTATACTTTGGCGAATACAGTGAAGCACGGCGCATCTTGCCCTGGGAGCAGAAGACTTTCAGGGAAAAGACATGTTATTACCTAGACAGAGTTTTCATTGCTTTCATTATAATCTATTGCCTAGTTTTGAGTGCAGAGATTATCTATAAGGTGTGGTACATCACAAAGATAAACAAGGTTTCTGAATTTGTCTCTGACGCTGTGGCCTGGCTATTCAGTCAGGAAGAGCATGAAGAGTTGATTGAATTGTAGGACATGTGGTAACTTCAAAATGTGATGATCACAAGTCTGTTCGCTTGTAGGTTACTTCATTGACAATGCTTATTAAACAATACTTTATTACAATATGTCTGAATGGGAATTAATTATTAGAATAAAAAAGGAATACTCTCGAATATTTCAAAAAGGTTTACGTGCAAAATATGGTAAACAAACGTCAACTAAGATTATACGATGAGGAAAACGTCATTGGCATCGGTCATACGTATGTATTGGAAAAGCTGTGTTGTCGCGAGGTTAGCAAAAACTTTGGGTCTGTTCCAGCAACTCTACATTCTAGACGTTATACACGTTTTCAGGACACAAAGTAAAAACAATTTTTTGGGGAATATAGAATTTTGATGCCCACTGAAAGTTTTCATCCAATTTACTAATTAAGATAGCTGCCTATTATAACAAACAGTCCATACATATGAAACAACAATTGAAACAGTTCAATGTTTTCTTTGCTCATGTTATTGATGTTGGATATGTGAGGTTTGTTTTTTTAAATTTGCATTAAAATGCTGTTCATCGGTAGAAATAGGGGTTTTGGGACTTGTACTAATTTGCTCTGCACTGTTGCAGTGCACATCTCACGAGACTGTTTTGACTCTTGCCGGTATAAACACGTCCAGGAACAGTCCTACGGTCTGTTTCGTCAAGAAGCTAACCCTTTACTTTCGTGCTTCTTAGCGTGACCGACGTTTCGTGTCTATTTAGACTTAAAGTAAGTAGCTTTATCCGTTTACTTGATTTCAGATGTTTATTTGTTACATTTGAGTTAAGGAGTTGGTTATATCGTGATACATTATCTAGTAGAGCGTTAGTGCAACATGCAGCCGCGTGCTTAAAAATGGATGTCATGCTTGCTGGTCGAGGCCTACTGAAATTGCATGCCTATTTTAGTGAATGCTGACGATTTAGGGACGACTGTACAAATAGCTTGGCTGGAATACATACATAAATATTTAAGTTTTTTTCACAGTATTTTTCGGTTCGGTGGCCTCAGTCATCACATTTTAATGTAAAGAGTTGGAAAGGAGGAGGGGGGGGGGGGGGGTCTATGAATAAAGTAGGCTATGTTTAAACTGTTCCAAAACTAGGCTCACTGTCACTTTAATAGGCCGAGCAGAATAGAAGCGAATTAGGTTTAGATCGTTTTCAATTTCATAGTTTTAATGAGGCTTGACTAATTGTATTATTAGTAACTTAATTATTTCTACTAATAGATAATTAGTAAACTGATAGTAAAACTGATATACATACGGGTTGCAATGGGGGTTATGCCTGGTTTAAGCCTGGTTTATACTTACTTACTTACTTACTTATACACGTTACAGCTCTGCGTAGCTTCGAAGAGCAGGGGTTTCTGGGAAAGCGTAGCTCACCGAGGCCCGCCGACGTGTTGACGGGGTGTCCTCCCAAATCCTAACAGCCCGTTGCGCAAAGCGTCTTTTGTGTCAAACAATTGTTGATTGGTTTAGCAGGGTAGGATGCAAGTAGATATTCGGTCATATTTGGCTGTATCGAAACAAGTTCAAACGTAGATGACACAATGAACTGGAGCAGATAGGCTTATTTTCAATTAGAATCATATTAGTGGTTTGCACTGAGCTTGTAGTAGTATAGCCTATTTATATAGGCTATATGTTACAACTGTTTTCTGTATTGTTTGATAAACTGTATATGAATATATTGTACAGCACTTTGGTCAGCTCTGCTTGTTTTAAACGTTTTCTATAAATAACCTTGATTTGATTTATTATAAGAAAATATGAAAAGAAGTGAGCCACCTTTGGTTTCTTTGTTTATACTTTCGCGGAACATGAACGGGATTTTCCGTGTCTGTGCTTCTTCTACGGTTTTCTGTACATTCTGGATTACTGTATTCGACACTGCCACCTAGTGGGCCCGTTGAATTTACGTTGAAGTATGTAGGCAAATTACAGTGCAAATGTAAGTGCCAAATGAACGTTTACATTCGCTAACGCGATCACGCAGAAGTATAAACCAGGCTTCACATAGACAGCGTTGCGTTATTTGTCGTAGGCCTACATACTATGTTTTGTCATACTTGAGTGACACCCTGTTCACAATTCATCTGTTGCGCTGGCGCACTACGCACTGTCATGTCTGTTACAGCTTGCGTGTGGTCCGCACTCAACGCAAGTCCGGTGTAGACGAGAGGACAGTTTTTGTGCTACCGCAGCCAAGCTAGTCGGAGAGGCTGCTTGGTTAGCGAAAGCAGACAAAGTTACAGTGGAAAGTAACATACAAGTAATTTTAACGGTCTTTTACGGTCAAGTAATTTTAACGGACCTTTAACTGATGAATTGTGAACAGGGCATGATGCTGCCATAATCTTAAATGTTTCAATGCATGATGGAGGAGCAGCTGGTCCTGGCTGTTTGGCAGTCCACCCCTTTTGACATGTGTTGTATAATATTATTTAGCTTAGATCTTTTATAACATAAGCCTACATGGTATTGGCCTCAAACTTTAAAGTACTCTCTTAAATCTTCTTAAAGCAAAAGCTAAATTAATTGCAGAATAAGTGTGTAATATAGATTTATAATAAACAAAGAAATAGTAAATAGAAAAAAATAACTTTTCAACTCCAAATTATGTTGGTGAGAGTATTTTCTTTAGTTGTTCATTCACTTAACGCCCCGATCACACTGCACACGGCAAAATGCTTGCTGTCTGGCGAAAGTCATTAATTGTCAAAGAGGGTCATCCGCGCCGCTGCGTCCAGCTGCTGGACTAGGCTGAGTTGCGTGACCGCGATCACGTGCGTTGGGTATTTTCATATTTTGCGTCGTTTTGCCCAGCAGTGAAATAAACTGAAGTTGACAAAAACAGAAGATTATGCCATTTTGTAGCTTTCAAGCAGGTCATTGTGGGACACTTTTATAGGGAATGTTATGCCAGCAAAATACAGTACCTTGAAATATACAATTTCACCATTAATATAAAGAAAAATGTGCCTCCATCTTGCGTTGGGTTTGCTCTACTCGGGCGTCACCTTGGTTGCAATGATTGCGTAAAAACAATGCAATGCCGTGCACAGTGTGATCAGGGAGTAAATGTAATTTCACCGCACGAAAAACAACACACAAGTTGAAAATATACAACGCATGCAACACACACAATGGAAACGCAGCCGGAAAGCTGGCGGAATGGACGTCCACTGCACCGCAAACCGTTTGACGGCTTTCCGGCTGCGTTTTTGAGTTGCATTCAGTGTGTCATATCATGCGTTGGATATAATACAAAAATGTAAGGAATACAATGGAGCAACACTTTGTAAAAAAAAAAAAATAAATAAATAAATAAATAAAAAAGCTATGGTGGCTTAAAATTTGCTGAAGTTATTTAACGATGTATGCTGACTGTTCTCCTCTTAATTGTGTTGAAGAATGCGTTACGTGGCCGCTTACCTCCTCGCTGTGCTCGGTGGCAACACCAGCCCTTCCTCTAAGGACATCAAGCACATCCTGGGGAGTGTAGGAATCGAGGCAGATGATGTTCGCTTGGATAAGGTAACTGGAAAAATGTCTCTCAGTATACTGCATGTACAGAATGTAGTAATCTGTTTATCAGACCCCTGGATCTGGTCATTTCAGCACAATGTTTAAATCCGATTAATTGGATTGGATCAAATCAGTATGTGGTTGAAGATCTTTAATTGTAAGCTTTGAATTACTCCATGGTTTAACATCAACAATCTTTAAAGGTCATCTCTGAGCTAAATGGCAAAGACATCAGTGAAGTCATGAACTCCGGTAAGACTTCAGTTATTTCAAAAACAAAATTATTCTTTGTGGCCATGCATAGTAACAACAAATATCGTTCAATCAAGTGAAGCGTTGCTGCATTGATGTTTTTGTTTTGCTTTTAGGCCTCTCAAAGTTATCCTCCGTGCCAGCCGGTGGCGCTGTAGCAGTTCCTGTTGCGGCTGCTGCTGGTGGAGCAGCTGCTGCTGCACCTGCTGCTGGTAAGCTCAACATTGCTCATACCTTGCAGTTGTTTTTTTAATGCTAGTGTTGCTTTTCCGCCATATAGTTTTCATAATGTCATTCTCTTCTACCTACTTTTATAGCCGAAGAGAAAAAGGAGGAGAAGAAGGAAGAATCTGAAGAGTCCGATGAAGACATGGGCTTTGGCCTCTTTGATTAGTCAGTCATCTAAATCCTGAAAAATGCATAATAAAAAAATTCAAAAATATTAATGTCTTGCCCCTAATGTTGATTGAAATAGTTGCTTTAACCATTGTTTTTCATAATACTATCTTGAGTGATATACCGTATTGAAGGACATCCCAGTTGTACTTCTTAGGTGTAGATGCTTGCCTAGTCTAATAGGGAAAACCTACATATAAATTTGCGAGCAGCCTATAATGCTATCCAAAGAAAGAAGAATGAAATGGCAAAATATTTTGATAATAAGGGTCTTAAATTTAGTACAATTTAGAACACTTTGTTACATATCCAGTGCTGAATAAATTTTCTATTAATACATTTAAAGAAACCATGTTCCCATATGACAAATTTTGAACTGTAACAAAACCCTTTTTGATTAAATACGACACTAGAGTGTACATGAACATATGTTCTCATTAAAAGAAAAAAGTGCCAATTGTTTTGACACGTTTCATGGTAGATAGTAGTTTTACATTAGACCTGTAACAGGTCTGACTGGTTCTGCTCATGTACATGTGCTTGTTTCCTGATTCTTTAATTTGTTTTGGGTGCGAATCATGTAGATTTAATCCAGTTTACATAATGGTCGTGATTTTTCCTTAACAATACCATATCTCCATACAAGTTAATATTTCAGTTATTTATCATGTGCTTTACTCATGGAAATTTTGTGCTCTCACATTCCACTTCATCAAAACAATCCCTTTGAAGCTGAATAGTTTACTTAAATGGTTAAAAAATATTTATTGTGAACCCAAATAAAGAATGACTTAGAACATTTTTTTTAAACTATTTATGTATTAACAGAAGACTTTAGGCAGAATTTTAATACTGACTTTAGAGAGCCTGATTTTAACATTTCCCCAGTCATCATATAACAAGACCCAGTTCAGAACTACTCTTTTCTCTTTCCTATACTGAGTCTATGCGGCTGTCTTGAAAATTGAACAAACGATTTAGGCTCAGTCGAGGTGTGATCTGCTCATTTCTGTTTGCTGTCCTGTCTTTCGAGTCTTTAGTTCACTTTTCACGTAACTGCTACTCCGCTAGGCTTACGTATGGTGTGATTTTACTTATTTATTTTTTTTATTTATTTGTATTTAGTAGAGTGTGTAGAGGTACAGCATGCAATTGCTAAGTGCAAAAAGTTAGCAAGGACAACCTGATAATAAACAAATAGGCTACATCAGTTATATTACATCAATGGTTATCCTACATCAATATCAAGATTTTTTGGCTGAATAAAATACATCACGTTTCAGTAAAGTAGTATATTGCAACTGCTTTTAGGGAACTTAATTATCATAATGAGTCAATCATAACTATGGCGCAATCGTGACTATATAACCATGGCGAACTAAACATTTCTCTTTTCTATGCCGAGCCTATCCATCACGTGAAAATTGAACGAACAAATCGGACCCGAAGACCCAGTCGAGGGGTGAACTATTCATTTCTGTTTCCAATACTAGGCCTATACTGAACGAAATTAACGAAAGACTCGAACACAACTGTTGCTGCGCATGCGCGACCAAAATGAATGAATCACTCTCTGAGACTGCTCGTTAGTCCTGAGTCATTTTAAAGAGAATCGTTCATGAACGACACATCACTAACAGAGAGACGAAAACAGCGCTTTAAGACATTGTCACTTGACATTGTCATTGTCACTCCTGATAAGTATAAATAAACAGATCTCGGGTTTAACAAGGTTTTGTTTCTGCGTATTTATAATCTACTGCTATAGAGAAAGTGTGGAGGGAGGGAGAATGGATATGTCTGTGTGTGTTCGTTCGTGTACGTTCATGTACTGCCCGTGTCCAGTGACAGAACCTGTGTATTCGTCACACCTTGCAACCCTTCATTGGTTACCTGTGAGTTTTAGAATTGATTTTAAAATGTTATTGCTTGTGTTCAAATCCTTGAATGGTTTGGCGCCTGCCTATCTACGATCTGCTTTCACCATACAAACCTGATCGTTGCATGAGATCCTCCAGCAGGGCCCTTTTGATAGTCCCAAGATCTAAATTCCGCAGTAAGGGTGCCGGGCCTTTGCGGTTTGGACCCCTAAGCGTTGGAACTCTCTGCCTGGTGATCTCAGGCAGGCTACCTCAGTTTCCTCTTTTAAAGCACTTCTTAAAACTCACTTTCATCTAAAAAACGTTCTCTTTACCACCGCCTTTAATTTTGTTCAGTTTACTGTGTCTTGATTATATTATATTTTACTGTTATTTTTATTGTAAAGCACCATGTAACCCTGTTTTTAAAGGCGCTATATGAATGAAGTTATTAATATTAGGCTATTATTATTACTTAATGGAGCATGTTAAATATTATTGAATAACAATCTAGTTGTTAAATGAGTTATAATTAAAGTTTTTATTTTATGAATGCCTGCATTCATGATAATTCACATTACAATCCAAACAAATAAAAGGTTATTTAAACAAAGACGCTAACAGTTTTTAAACAGACTGCATTGCACATATACTGAATACATATATCCTTAATCTACCAGAGGTGTGTTCAATTCTGGATTACATTATCTTGAATAGTAACCATGAAGTTCACAAGCTTTTTTTTTCAGTTAGTTCAAGTAAATTCAGGCAGAGGATATCAAACCATAGCTAACAATGCCACTCAGTGTTTTATAGACTAGATTACAATAGTGTTTAAACTATCCTGTTAAATGGTAAACATCAATTTAAATACAGGTACATACATATTTACAATCAGTACAGAGATGTGTGGTTATAAAATACATTTTGACGGTGAATACTTGTCAGAAGGAGTTTCTCCTTATTGCTAAACACTTAGATATAGCTAAGTATACACTATGTGTTGCACATCAAGGAAGTAACTGCAGTGACATTTGACCACAGCAATTTGAGAAGGTTTGGGTTTCATTTACAATAACTTTATTGTTGCTTGCGAGTCAATCCTCGTTGTCGGAAAGTGGATGATCTGAGGATGCCTGTCAAAGAAAAATATCTATTAATATCTATCACTGGCTTTACTTAATGTTTAAATGTTTTTTGGAAAAAGTGTATGTTACTCACTTTATAAATAAGCTTTACTGTAAGTGTGGGTACGCCCTACTTTATGTTGAGATATTACCCAGGAGAACACCCAACCATCCAAAGAATTGCAGTGTACCCATTTCCCCCTCTATCTCAATTTATACGGTTCTCTCCATGGTGCCTCCAACTCACTTGAATGTAAATAAAGCGGTCTTCTAGGTAGCGATTTCCCAGCCCCATGATGTGTCCTGCATTCTGTCTGGATAGGCCTGCTATCCGGGCAGTGAAGTCCAGCGTGAAGGCCAGTTTGACAAGCTCTGGGGCTGTGGGTGGGACAGTGGTCTTGCTGCTCTTCCGCAGGTCAGGGGCCTCCCTCTCCAGGTAAGTGTCAGCCATCTGCTGGAAGGAGCTATAGGACAGCTTCTGGAAGAAGGCGCTAAGGGTTGGGTTTTCATTCAGCTACAAAGGGACAAATTGAGAAAATAAGACATCAGTAACTAAACCTGTATGAAAACTATAGTTTGCATTCTTTAAGTGTTGTACATTGCAAAATGCTTCATATACTGAAGGTTCCCCAAAACATCATTGACACACTAAAATGAAAATATGTTGTGTATTGTTTAATGCCCATATACAGCCATAACAGATTAACTTCACAACATAACTTTTCTTTAGTTAAGAACTTATTCCAGTACATTATGCTAACCTTTTCATCTATGGCATCTCCCTGTTCCCTCATCAAAGCAGCGAGCCTTTGGATTACTTGTTCTGAAACAAATCAGTTAAAAAAGGGAAACTTAAGTTATTTGCTAGAACATTAAAACAGTTGAAATACACACTGTTGGTGGAAATAAAGTTTACCATCTAGGTTGGAGGATCAATTAACCAAACATCCTCAACATCAGAAAATCTTCACAGGATAATTTACTTTTAAACTTAGTGTTTCATTTTTGTTTGCATTGGTGAATTTCTGTGGAACCAAAAACTGCTGCGACATTACAATGTCTGCTTTATCATTTTGTGTATGCCTAAACCAAGAGGTGTCAGGTGGGTGTCTGCATCTGTTTTAATTAGGACAGGTAAGTGAGGCTCTCAAAGAGCTAAAAGTGTAATGTGACAAAAAAAAAAAAATTCTCTGACACATTGGAACATTGGAGCATTGGAACATTAAAGCTCAGCCGTAAACCAAGGTTATGACAAATTGCTGGGTTATGGAACACTATGAGAGGGTTAAACTAAACAAAAGTCGTTTTGGATGGAATTTTCCTGGAAATAGCAGTGAACATTTTGAACAATTTTACATTTTATGGTCCACAACAGTTAACATCCTTTCTACACAGGACTGATAAGTAGTGTATCGTTTTGCAAGGTGTTGAATATTTTGAGAAAGCCTTCCCTCACCATCTGTTAAAACTTCTTCTTTGTCTTTAACCTCATGGACAATTTTTTCCATCTCTTCTGACACCTTTTCATAGTAGGTATAGGTGGGTTCCACACTTAGAACAGCTGCAAAAGTTCAGACAATCAAAAAAAATTACATTCAAAAGTGGCATGCTATTAAGTACAAATGGTTGCATTTGTGATGCGAAGAGGGCACATGCTGTTCAGCTGCATGATATGTAAATCAAACACACAGTTCTAATACATTCTCTCATTTTAGACACATTAGGCCATCATAATTACCTATTTACTATTGATGACAAATTAAAGTCAGGTTGTCCCCTAAAATGTATGGCCTTTCAGAAATGTTGCTTTATAAAAGGGCAATTCAAGTACAACTATGTCCTTAAATAT
The DNA here is from genome assembly GCA_026901105.3 of Galaxias olidus. Taxonomy (NCBI): domain Eukaryota; kingdom Metazoa; phylum Chordata; class Actinopteri; order Galaxiiformes; family Galaxiidae; genus Galaxias; species Galaxias olidus. Next base: position 223,500 of record JAPMUY010006667.1, read on the forward strand.
TATATCATTAGAAAGATTATAAAATCCATTAAATAAGATGCTAAAAGACAGCAGGTGAGATTGTTGACTGATTTTATATGGCACCCTAAAACCTACATTCAATTCCAGAAACATCAACGTGGATGGACGGGATCGTATCGGCTGGTCCCTTTGCAGAATCTTTGTCAGGGTGGTCCTTTATAGATCTTTTTAGAGACAGCTTTTTTTTGGAGAACCTTCGCTTTAAGGACTTTCTTTTCTGTACGGCTGAGGCTGAAGGTAGACATTGGGCTTGTGGACTGGTGGGCTCATGAGTTGGCTTTTTGTCATCCATCGCTGGTTTAAAGTCTTTTTCTTCTATTTCTTCAGTAGTTTTACTGAACAGGCTTAGGAAACCTTTCCATAGAGATTTTTTTTGTTCCTTCTTCTTTTTCTTCTTTTTGTCTTTTTTTCTCTCTTTATCCTTAGAGATATTATCATGATCAGTAACGTCCATCACAGGCTCGAAAACTGGAACTGTAGTTTGTGAAAAATTAAATGATGTAATATTTTCATCATTTGAGCTGGGGTCCAAGAGTACTGAGGGGTCACTTGAATGTCTACGGATCCTTTGTTGATGTGGAAGTGTCACCCATTTGTTGTTCTTCCTATTGCGTTTCTGGTTCACCATTAATGTCCTATCATTTAAGCTAAGGCTGCGCGTAACGTACACTTCCAACAGGCGGCTGGTATCTTTGTGATTTACAGATATAATCTGGCTGGTATGAGGAGTTACATCATCCGTTTTTGCTTCCATGGTAGAACACCTATAAAGACGACAAGACAAATAGTTATATATGTGTAGTAGCCTACCTAGGCTGTAACATGCAAGCATACACTTTCAAGTGTTACCGACACTTTCAAGAAATTAGCACTGTTCTGGCGACTGCTGAACCTTCGTACAACCGGTTCCAAACTCTATGGCAATGGCTTGAAATAACAACTTTACTTTGTCTCACAAATTAATAGCTGTCACTCACCCTGTTAGTCAAAGTTATAGTAGGTTTTATAAAAATCAAATGATGCCGTCTCAATACACTAAGAGCCAAGTATCGCACTAAAATGAAACCGTTTCTTAAACAAAATATAAGAAAGGTTTCCGCCCTCTTACCTCACCTAAACATTCCCCGTTGTAATGTTAGTGCTTGGGTCACAGATCACGCAGGTAAAGGTAGGTGGCCTTATTACGCCTATTTCCTGATGTCGGGAATCAATGGGCAGACTTTTAGTTTTCTCCAGAAGTCACATGTTCTTTAACGCAATTTTCCCCTGGCCATCCTTACGAGTTTGAACATGATCCAGATTGCTGGGTCAAGGTTAACGTCCTACCACGTTTTTATTGAGGAAAGGAAAAAGTTTAATGGCAGAATACCAGCAATGCTGACACGCAAATTATCTTGCTGCCTAAGGTTTTTTTAAGGATACCATTTTTCCAACCGTTTTATTTCACGATATCCATTGCTTTATGTTTATGAAATATACAGACATCAATACATTGGAACGACAATATGGTCGCAATCTATGGATTTTCAATTAACACTCACTCTGTTCCGGGGCAAATTTGACCGATTAATAAGTTTATGGTTGTCTTGTTTAAATTGTGGAAATTTGTCCCAATCAGATAAAATATAAAGTTGGTCCACACAGGACATCTGAACACACAATTTATGTAAATATTTTTAAGGAAATGAATGAGGGGTTTGACTGCAAATGGACACTCTTTCAATGCAAGCATGGTAAACCTATAAGGTTGAACATATGTTTGCATGACACCGGCGTAGGTTTGTATATTAATGACATGTCCTTACCAATATTTGAATAAACTCGTTCGCTTTATCTTTGAAGTGAAGTCATAAGGGTAATTCCGATGTACCCTCCCAGAGGCCACGTCATGACGACCAATTTAGGCATGTTAGCATTTGATTGGCTGAAAGGCAGAGGGCTATCTGAAGGGGGGGGGGGGGGGGCACTCCCATCTTTGGTTTCACGGTCAACTCCAGAACTGTTCACATAGAATATTGATCTGATGTCTGATCTTTCACCAATTTAATCTTTTCCAACGGGAACCCCACTTTAGACTCCATATCATAACATTATTTATATAGGCTTATTATTAATACATATATTTATTAACAAGGTATAGAACCAACGTCAACAGCTGTCACACAAACAAAATATATGCACTGTGTACACCTAGTGATATCACAAGCATTGTGTGACTAAAATGCAGTGCACATATTTAAAAGCACATGATAAAAATATCATATGTCAATCATGACCAAAAGCACACAATCAACCGCCATGTAATTATTGTTGGTTGGCTGATTTTGAACCTTCTTGTTGTTTCTATAACTAAAACATAATATGTTGTGATAAAACGCACACTGTGGTATTTACCTGTGGTATTTACTATAATCAAAATATTCAATGAATTGTGCTTTTTTTACTAAGAAACTATAGTTGGTTGAGTTGATGTCAAAACGTCCTACTGGTCATCATTTCAAAATATAAGTTTGAAACTTGTGATAACTACTAGAAATAGAGTTGATAAAAGCATATAATACAATATCAATATCAAAAATGTCTGATAAGTCTGTCATTTTTGACCAGGGACATCAAAGTAGTGACATGAAACAAACAGGAAGGGTAAAAGCTGAATTTAATTCAATTTAATAATTTAATTATTACGTTTGCGATCAAACCTACAGCAGATCATTCATGAAATGTTGCTTTACGTTAGTTGTGTAGTACCCCTATTGTGCCACTGGGAGTCATACAACACACGCATTTTGAAACAGCTCAGCATAGCTGAGTGGCACACATTACATCATATTGATACAGGAATTATGGATGTTCCATAAACACACATAATGACCGCTGTCCCATAAGGAAGGATCTGTTTGTTTCCAAAATGTGGATGGATCATGACCTATTTGTTTGAAGCCAAATGTTTATACATTTTTAAGACAGAATGGGTCAATTCAGTTTTCGTTTTGTGTTGAACGTATCACTGATCTTAATGGCCCTTAGAATAAACTTGAGTGGGATTGCTGATCTATATTCGGATCTATCTTCTAAGGAAAATTTCCTTGTATAGGAAAATTGTATAAAGATGCCTCATTTTGACATCGGTTTGCTCATCAGTATCAGCTATGATAAATGTGCATGGCATACAATACAACTTGTTAATCACAAGCAATTGACAGAACTGAAACAATTGTTGCACACTGCTAGAGTTTGTAGATACTAGTGATAATAGCAAATTATGTGTGGTGCATAGTGTACGTGAACCTTCAGAAGGTTACAAGTTTACAGTCTGATCCAAGATGATACTTCAGGCAACCTGCTTCATTTTTCATGGGTGTTAAGCACGATAAATGTGAGATTCACATTTCATCTCATTCTATCAGGGAGATGTCACCATGTAGTACTGGTCATTAACACGTTTTCTCCCCCAATAATTTACTATTCCCCCTACTACCACAACATCAGTATAAGACATTGCCCTTTTCGAAAGATAATTAATTATAGCATAGAAGATAGTAATTTAGACATTGAGACAGATAGCTTATGTGCATTTATCTATGTTTATTGAAGTGATTTCCAAGCACATTCTCGATATAACTGTAACTTTGCATTATTACAACAGCAATCTTAACAACTTTGTTTCTTCTTTTTTTTTACCCGTAACAGGGCTTGTCATCACAGCTTCTCCCAAGCTACTTTGAATAATTAAAGAGGACCAAAAGTCAGCTGAATAATTGATTTTGCGGTAACAAAGTCTGGTTGTAGAGATTTCTAGGTCACGATCAGGGGAATTCCCTTATGATATCATTGATTACTGCTAGCCATGTATTTGAAATTTGTAAATAAAATGTCTGTTAACAATGTCTCCAAAATGAAATAATATTTATAGAATAATGATAATATGGTAGATCAATCATATAGATAATACATGTATCTTTATCTACAGTTACATACAAATGAGAATACGAAACATAAACAATCGTTTACTTTCCATACTGTCAGAGTTTAACTTCCGGACTTTGTCACAGGTGCATGAGTTTCTTTAAGTGTGTCTTTACAGTTCCTCTGTCATAGTTTGTTTTTAAACAGGTGGGGTAGGTTTCAGTTGAAGGATGTGTGAGGCATGTTACATTGTTAATAATTCTTGTACGTTTCTGTCACAAGATTGAATAGATTTATGGCTGAGATTTCCAGGAACAGCATAGAATGGAATGTGATTTTTACAAAGCATTGAAACAGCTATACCAACCTGTAGCGGACTTCTTGAGCAAGCTTTGCCGTAAAAGGAGGGATTTTGGCACTATACTGTGTCACCATGGCTGTTCTAATCCTACCAAGAAGCCTTGTTCGCCCACCTGCTCTTCATAAAGATTCAAGCAGATGGAGCATTACACACACACACACACACACACACACACACACACACACACACACACACACACACACACACACACACACACACACACACACACACACACACACACACACACACACACACACACACACTCACACAGTTCACCAGTATGCCTTTGTTTATTTGTTATACAACACTCTTTCCTTTTTATCACATGAGACTGACTGCCTGTCAATATAGAACCCATAACAGTAACGCAAAACCCTAATCAGAATGTTCTTGGTCAGCAGAAGTCAGGCCACGCACTCAATGCCCGCTGAGCAGGATGGTTGAATTTTTAATCGATTTCAAATCCCCATAAAGATCGCTCTGTCACTCAGCATTAGCGAGGTATGGGATATCCAAGCGCAACTGCATACGTGCAGTGCTCACAGTTGTGAAGTGAAGGTCAAAACAGAGGAAAGGTTTGATCTACTTTTATAACACTGTCCCGCTGGTGTTTTGGATTCAGTGACGGTGCAGTTGCAGGGGAGAAACAGGAGACTCTGGAGGTTTTTTAACGGAGACACACGACCGCGTTCAACTTGGGGACTTTGTACTCTGGAGAGCACCTAAGTACACAAGTTGCTAGCTGGGCAGCTTTACCATTGACTTATAGCATGTATGGCTGACAAAATAGAAACCAGATATGAGACAATGTTGTGATTTTTGTACATGAGCCAACTGTTTTTTACCCAAAACACTGGGACATGTTTTTTTTTTTTTTACTAAACAGAGAAAAGATGGAATAGCAACTGTGATCATTATGGATCCATGAGTGGCACTACAGTATGCTGTGTCATGCTGGCATTGTATTCAGTTTGAATAGATTTCTTGGGTGAGCTGTATCAAGGGCAGGGTGGATATCTTCACGAACACCGCATGAATAATAAATGACAAACTGTCTTTTAGTTTGACCTTGTGTGAGACACCTAGAGTGCAAAATAGAGAGCAATTTAGGTACAAATGTTTGATGTTATTGCTACAAAGTCAGAGATCAGCTAGATAGCAGGGACATACTATAACATACATCAAAACATGCTACTTAGAAAAGGAACTCCATCATTTTAGCTTGTAAGGAATGCTTGGTTCTATATAACAGCTTAATGACATCTACATTTGCAAATCAAAATGAATCAGACATATTGGTCAAACTTTAATGGGAGTTATCAAATCGTGTCCTTAAAGCTATGTATGACTATTGACAGAAATGCATGTGTGTGTGACAATGTCTGACAACGTATGTGACAGTTGGGTGAAGTGAAACACCCAGCTCAGGTTAAGAAGCAAAGGTAGATTAATTAATAAATAAATAAATAAATAAATTCATTAATTCATTAATTAATTGATTAATTAATTAAATATTAAAACATTATAAACATTTGAACAATTGCTTTGATTTTTAACCAATTACAGTCCAAAGCATTGTGAAGTGCACAATCTAATCTGCAATCTACTTGTTGTACAGACGACTGAAGCCTGCATGTAGCCTAGTGTCAGTGAGAGAGGATACACACCCATGTATCTCTTTGCTGTCCAGTCCCTGGAGTATACAGAAACATACAGCAGAACAGTGTCGTTCTAGTTTTACTTATTAATTGTTAACTCTTTGAACTCTTTGAACTTTAATCTACCAAGTAATTTTTCTTTTTTTTCCATTGCAATCTTTTCTCAGAGCATTGACATAAAAATCTGTTTTTCTTTCCTTTCAGCAGTGTATAACATGAGATATAAAAAGAACCCCATCAGTCTCGTGTGACATGACACATTGTCAGGCAGGCACCACTTGGGAGACGGGGGTTTTTATGAAGGCTTACAGATAGTGAGAGAATGCTGTCGTCTCAGTGGAGCTTTTCGACTGCAGCGAGAAGGCGTTAATAACGGCTAACATGGGGTGCTAATGAGAAAACAGGTCTAAAGCCTGAGTCTCATGATGTTGCTAACTTGGCTTATCTTAGTGTTGTAAAAGGGACTGAGTTCCTGTCTGAAACCGTTCCAAATATTATAAAAAGAAATGTCAGGTGTGCCTGATTTGATTTACCTGGTAATTTGAATCATTCCAAGAGAAAATGACACACACAATAAAGTTAATCTAAAAATTGTACTTACTTTATGGATATACTAGAGGAAGAATTTCACGTTATCCTTTATGCTAGAGGCAAATACTTTTGCTTATAATGTAATATAATTCTAGACACTAAAAGCGCGTCATGATTTTAACCATTTTGTTTTTCTTGCTGTATTATTGTTTTTTCTTTTTGTTTAAAATATATGAACAAAACTCTGCAAATGAGGTTACATGTTTAATTAAAGGCACTCGTTACAGAATAAATTGAAACTTAGCAAATATGTGATCCTGTATACTGTACAATGTTGATACATACATACATATTATACATGCATAACAGTCATGATAATGGATGTCTAAATACTTGCAGCAAGTAAAGTGCTAAATACTCGATGATTAACTGATTTCACCCATTAAACATATCCTGGTGTTAAAATATTCTTTACCATAGTACAACAAATACTGTTCAGTATAGCTGTGAATGTGTGTGTGATATTTTTAGTAAAATAGTTAGTCTATTATTGTTATTAATAACAGTCCATCATTGTTGGATGACTTACACATATAAATGATCCATTTAGTTCCTTTGCCATACCCGTCTGCGTAGTGTATATACGTACATGCTTGCTATGTCAGGTACATACAGTGTGACTTCATGCATTAAGATATACACTTCATGTTGCCTTTATTGATTGATAAAATTGTTGCAGCATTGTGTTGTTGCTTTGCCATGCATAGTCCATGGTGATTTAAAATCTATTCAAGCATTTTTATAAATAATGTATGGGTTGATAACACAGTTATACCATGTTTCAGATTATTATATGAAAGGCAATCAAATCCAAAGAAATTAACTGGTGAAACATTGTGCAAGGTTGACTTGGTCCTTCTACAGTTGTAATTTTAGTTATTACAGTATCTGCCTGTTCACCCAGTAGCACTTTACTTTACTAAAATAAGCAACTTTAATAAATCAATGAGGGACACTGAGCTATGTTCATGCAGTACAACATTAGACTAACATTCTCATTAGTCATTTTACTATACTGTGATTGCTTTATTTTTTATTTTCGTTAGCATTTCTTGGACTTTGTATCTCATTATTGAAAAAGTTAGTTTCCCTATTCACAGGTTAAACATATATGATTGGTAAAAACACAAAAATAGACATTATTCCATTGTTGTGCTTGAAAAAGATTCGTGCAATAAAGTTATTTGAACAATACTGTACAAATTCTTCCTGGACTTTTTTGTTTGTTAATATTTTATAAAACCAGAGTGTGACAATGTGCTAATGTTATGAATATTTGCTGCAGCTAACTGATTGTATTATATACTGTATCTATTAGAAAAGTACTGTGAAGCATTGACTGCGTATTCACAACCAAATCTGCTGATAACAGATTGTGGACTGGTGTCTCCTTGCCTGGCTCTTAACCTCCTACTTCGTCCTTGCAAACAATGCCCGATTCTATTTATGTTCTGCTGAATATGGCAGAATACATTGAACATGAAATTTGTATACAGTGTAATATGAGATTAGACCCTGCTTTCTTTTTGAACTGGGAAGTCTGTTTAAATAATTTTCACTATGAAGATGTCATAGAAAAATGAGAATGGAATATGTATTTTTGCTGATAGCCGTGAGTCTTAGTAACTCACCTAAAATTATTTATATCAGTATTGTTCAAAACAGATGTAACAACAAAGAAACACCACAACAGCCATCACAACGCTAGGTGCTCTAAGTAGATAAGCAAACTGTAATAATACACTGTATTACTGGAGGTCTAGACAGAAACAAATTCACCTACTGTACTAGCTGCCATTTTGTTTTAATTGCACTTTGACACATTCACATGCTGATCACTCTATCTGACAAGACTGTCTGAATTAATATGGTTAAATGCCTTACTGTAATACTGTGAGATACACACATACTGTACTGTTTCATTGGAGTTTAAAATATTGAGAAATTGATTTTAGGATATGTGACTCGTTGGACATGGTTTGAAGTGAGATCATCAATGCACTCCATTTTTTTCATTTTGCCAGGTACCATTGCTTTTGTTAAGGGAAGGTGTGCTACCAAACTCTTTTGATGCCGCCGCTGCTGCTGCTGCTGCTGCTTCGGCATTTTTCTGTGCAGATAACGATGCAGCATCCAACAGTTGTTTCTCTTCCTGCTCAGTTTCACGATGATAAAAATAGTTGAAATTTGAGACAATAACAGGGACCGGCAAGGCAATGGTTAAGACGCCAGCAATGGCACACAGAGTCCCAACCATCTTGCCCCCGATAGTGATTGGGCACATATCTCCATATCCTACCGTGGTCATAGTCACCACAGCCCACCAGAATCCGTCAGGGATACTAACAAATTGTGTCTGGGGTTCATCCACCTCAGCAAAGTAGATGGCACTCGAGAACAGAATCACCCCTATAAACAGGAAGAAGATGAGCAGGCCAAGCTCTCTCATACTTGCTTTCAGGGTCTGGCCCAGAATCTGAAGGCCCTTTGAGTGCCGGGAGAGTTTAAAAATTCTAAACACTCGCACTAGACGGATGATTCGTAATATTGCAAGTGACATGTTCTGGCCTGAGTTAACATCGTCATCAGGTGTGGTGGCCAGCTCTGTGCCCAGCGTTACAAAGTAGGGAATTATGGAGACAATATCAATAATATTCATAATGTTATTGAAGAAGTCACTCTTACTGGGACAGACCACAAAGCGTACACCCAGCTCAAAACAGAACCAAATAATACATATGGTTTCCACAATGAAAAAGGGATCGGTGAAATAAGCCACCAGATCTTTTTGGAGTGGCACAAGAGGGCCCACCTGTGTCCCATTGATGATCTGGGATACGCTGGGCAAATAGTCTGTGTCTTCACGGAACTCTGGCAGGGTTTCTAGGCAGAAAATAAAGATGGAGATGACAATAACAAACACGGAGACCAAGGCCACGGACCTGGCTGCACTCGAGCTCTCAGGATACTCAAACAAGAGCCAGAATTGACGGTGTAGCTCGTTCTCAGGCAAAAGCACCTCTGGTTCCTTTATGAAACCCTCGTCCTCGCGGAACTGCTCAATAGCTTCATGCCCCAACTCATAAAAAACTATTTCATTTGCAAAAATTTCTAGTGGGACGTTGGCTGGCCGGCGGAGCCGACCCCCTGACTGATAGAAGTATAGAATGCCATCGAAACTCGGGCGGTTCCGGTCAAAAAAGTACTCGTTCCTCATGTGGTCAAAGTATTGCAGTCTCTTCATGGGGTCACCTAGCAGAGTTTCTGGAAACTGATTCAGGGTGCTGAGCTGCGTTTCGAACTTCATCCCTGAAATATTGATGAGCACTTTGTGATCTCTCTCCTTCACGCACGGCTTTTCGAACACTTCTTCGTCCTCACAGACCTCCTTGGCCACCCTGCTGAAAACACTGTCTGTCTGGGACGTCTCACTGTTGATGAGCAGTTTGAGGTTAGAGATCAGGCTGCCACAGCTTGAAGTGGCTTTGTTAGTTAGCGCTGTGGGAGAGCAGGGCGAAAACCTCTCCTGGCCAGCTGGGTGCCCCGGACGTCCTCTGCGGGGAGACTGATGTGGGGAAGTCACATGGTTGGTGGCCATGGTGTGCTCCGGCACCTCGGATGTGGGCGAGGTCGGGTACCCCGAGTCACTGGGGTCGGCCATGTTGATGCCAACCTCATCCATGTTTTCAAATTCGACTAGTGGAACCTCCATCACCTGTGCTGCTCGTGGCCAAAGTTCTGTCTGTCAGTCAGGCTCAAGGGTTTGATGAGGCAGGAAGGACGCCACAGTGTCACAGTTAAGTTCCTGACAAGGCCATTTCACCTTTGCCAAATATTCATGGTGTCTTCACTTCGTAGTCCCAACTGCTCCTCTTTTTATATCTGAAAATAAGAGAGAAAATATTCTGTGATCAGTGGGGAACAGTCAGACGTGTTTTGTGGCTGAAGGGCAGTTCGGTTGTGCCTGGGTTGTGTTTAGGTCTAATGCACAACGAAACACATTAATCTATACAAGAGTAAGCTCTTTCACACTCAACTACCCCCCCCCCCCCACACACACACACACACACCCCCACCCCTCATGCCAGGTCTTTCTAACCTTATGCATCAAAATATTAAAATATAGTGCTTTTTCCAACTCAATTCATGAAAGCAAGAACTAGTTAAATGGCACACACTGGCATTGAATAGAAATGTCAAACACTGAACATGCCTATTCATCTTACACAGAATTAATCTTAAACTGTACCTAAAGAGCACTGGACCAAACATATGAACAGTGGGTCTGTCATGATAGGGACATCCACAATAAGTGGACATTTATCTTTCCACTTGTCTGGTTTAGACGTGTAACCATATCCTTGACACAAGCTTTTAAACTGCAACCTCCGTCTCCACTTGACACCCTGGGCCCCAGCGCACTCAGCAAGGATCTCTTGGCTCCCTGTCAATGTACACGGTAGCCAGTGACAAGTAAACCACTCAGATTTCATTGTTAAGCTTATTTTCTAAGTAACACCTTAGCTATATTAACTGTATCTTAAGTCAATCATTGTTGAAGTTATCTTGTTCAACTATAGTTTATTGTTGCACTGAAATATTTTATTGTTGATGTTTGGCAAAATAAAAGCAAAAACACAAAGAGTGTACTGATCTATACAGCATGGGAGTGCAGGGTTATTGAGTGCAAAAAGAAAGAATACGGAAGACAAAAGAAGATTGTCTAGAAAGTGAGACTGTATGGTTCAATAACCTTGGTGCTAAGAAAAGTACTGGACATGCCGAAAGATTTCTAAAATGTTACACGCCACCTATTGTACATCCAATACAAGGCATCCAATTCAGAGGTTAAAATTTTCAAAACCGGCTTGAATAAGACCAAAATGTCTCTCCTCAGCTTGATTTTATCCAAAGTGACAATGTAACACGCCAAACGTCAATCATAACTGACTTTCTGAAGCCACAAAAAAATCAGCAATGCCACTTCATCACTATCCATGTCAAGGAGAAGCCCACAGAAAAACTACAACATTTAAACACCAAAAAATGAAACAAAGATAAAGTTCTATCCAGCTGTTTGTAAATATCCCCAGCACTCACCAGGTCCCTGGGTTTGAGCCTGTGGAAGTTCCTCGTGCTTATAGTCACCCCCAGGTAGCTGCTCTCTGCTCTGCGCTGTCCTACCCTCTGTCCCTCTGCTCATCCAGAATTACAATCAGGATATCTCAGTGTCTCTAGCTCTATTAAAGCTCCCATCGGGTAATGTGACACCCTATACGAAAGCCGAGATGCCATTAATGAGACACACATGGACACACGCACACACTCACTAGGCAAAAAAAAAATGACACAACATACTGAGACGCTCACACTTACATGCATAAAAAAAATACACACTCAAACACACAGTCGAGCTTACAGTTTTGTGGATGTTGGTCGTCACCGAGTTTTTGTCCTTCCTGGTTACTTGCTCCATCAGATGGGTAGCGCAGGTGTGTAGGTAGCCCTAGGAGATCCCCACTGCGCCGCAGCCAATAGCATTTTGATGCGGCCAGGACCAAGTCGGACGTCCTCTTACCCCCCTTTTGTTTCCTGCAGAGTAAGCATGCACACACACAGGATACTCCAATCCAGCATCACCTTGGATTTATACTGTACAGGTCCTCTGATAGATACTATGTCTGCCAGACCTTGTAATACCTGCAGCACTGACAAGGGACTGCTGTGATAGGTACTTTTGTTTATTACATATTGATGTGTGAAATGGTATTACTAGTATATTAGAGAATGTTCTGGCTGCAGATCAAACATAATATGTTCCATGACGTGACGAGGTTAACAAGCTGTTTTGCTACGGTGACCTTTTTGACCTTGATATGTATCTTGATCTAATGCAGCTGTTTGACCGAATCCATTATGTCTATATGCGTTTCGTACAAAACCAATGTTATTGCCCCTGACATAGAAACAGTTTACTTTTATGTGCAAAGCCTCATCACTTTATATTTTGCTTTAAAAATATTTGAGGATTTATTCCCCTTACATAAAATGTATCCATGGAATGCTGCTCCTTACATTTAGGAGCTGCGGATGTAAACGGATGGAACACCTACATCAATTGTATTGATAAATCCTATAGATTTGCCAAAGTTGTTAGTGTCCACCGAAGGTGTTCATTATAGATTTACCTATTTAAAACAAACAACCTTTCTTTCTAAAAATGTCCCCAGGATGTGCACAGTGTCATTTAATGTCATTTCAGAGTTCATTTAATTTGCTCTTGTCTTGGGCAACTCTAAAAGCACATCTTCATTTGCCAGCAAGTAAATGTCAATCACATTAACAGAATTATTCCTTGGTCACAAAGCAATGATTGAAGCCAAAGTAAAAGGATTTTTTTAATCTAAGTGACAGCCACTTCATTCCCAAGCCTGGCCACCTCCTGAAGAAATACAAACTCTGGAGAAGGGCGGCCAAGTTGGCAGCAGAAGAGGGCTATTGTGTTACATGATAGAGAGCCAATTGTTTGACAGTCAGAATTATTTTCCTCCTCTGCGTCCGCATGGAGTTACTGGAGTCTCCTGCTGCCCTGGCTGTAACATTGCGGCGTGAGTGATACCCACTGCAGCCATAGAGCTTGGCTTCAAGGTCATGTGTGCATTTCAAGGATTTTACAACCCCTAGCATACCCCCCCCCCCTTTACTCCTCTATCTCCCTTGAATCCTCCACCATCCTCCTCAACACAACTAGGCTTTCGTTATTCACCCCTCAGAGACACACACATTTGGATGGACACACACACACACACACACACACACACACACACACACACACACACACACTACTATGCTGAGGCATCACTCTCTTCCACAGGGGTCTCTTTCTCTCTCTTTCTGTCATCTTGCATGATACTGCAATGTCCTGGGCATGTCATTGAGAAAGCAGGGAGATGAATCAAGAATCGTCAGTCAAGCACTGGACACATTAATAGACTACAGCAAAAGAGACAGCAAGAGGAGGGATGAGACAAAAAGTGGGACATTTAAGCAAACCGTGTTTATAGTCTGTCTCAAGATCAAAATACACTGTGCCTTTTTTTGTATTATTATTACTTTTTGTGAATTAAGTCTTTGCTAATGTTTGTGTACATTGCGATCTCTTAACACTCCAATAATAGAAGCACGATACGCGAGAGAGGAAAGGCGGGAGGAGGACCTGGTGATAAGTGATGCAGCAGGCAGCATACCGCACTGAACTGCTGCAGTGTCACTCCCTCAGATGTCCTTCGTCACAGTATCAGAGCGCTGCCTTCTCTCTCTCTCCCCTCACTCTGCTGACACACGCACCACGACATGTAAACACGGGACACTAGACTAATCTGTGTGTGTATGTGTGTGTGTGTTTGCTTCTCTCTGTGTGTGTGTGTGTGTGTGTGTGTGTGTGTGTGTGTGTGTGTGTGTGCATGGAAATCCTCACACTTCACATAAAATATATGTGCATGCATATTGCAAACTGCATGAGTCTGCGGATAAGGCATTGGTCCACTATTTGTTGACATATTGCAGCTATATCAATGGTTAATCTTAACATACTAGAGGTCAGTCAACACATACACACGCTAGTGACCAGTTAACTGAAATGAGAGTAAGTTGATGGATCAGGGTGTATGAATTCTATCAGGCATTCTGAATTACATTGAATATATTTCTGTATTATGCTTTCATTGTGCTGCTTAGGCACATTGAAATGTATATACGGCTAATTTGCTGTGAGAATTTTTTTTAAACAGTTTCCCACCGTGGTTGGCTATAGTGCAAACATTTTTTTTAACTGAGCACAGAGGTCAAAGAGGAGTTGTCATTGAAGCTTCACCTCACCTCAACACCTCAACCGATGCACATGATCTGGTAACTCTATATAAACTCCCATAGGTTCACCTATTAACGCTGGAAGGATTTCAAAGTTCATGCCCTAGATATTCCAAACTAGTAATCCTATACAGCCCAGCCTCTGCGCAAGCCCCTGGTTATTCTAATCTAGTAATCCTATATTGCAGTGGAGACCGAACACTACACAAGGTTGGGTCAGGGGTATAGGAGAGCAGTAAGGTTTTATTAACCCTTTTACACAACAAGACACTGTTCAGTTCCAGTCCAGTCGCTCTTCAAACACATACGTTTTCCAGAGATAGAGGGATCAAGACCTGACTTCTACATAGCAGTATATAACACTATTGTTTTAAAAAAACATCTTTAAAATAAGAAGGATGATATGATATATCGGATTGATGAAACCCACAACCCCTCAAAACCGTCTCTAGATAGTTAACTTGGAAAGCGGGTTCCTTAAAGTTCAGGTATTTTTGGTACCAGTTCTGTTCTGCCTGTTGTGGAAAAGCGCTTGTGTTTTATTTAAGGACTCTTGTTAAATTAAGGAGATGATGCAACACATTGGAGATCAGTGAAATAAGCCCACAAAATCACCCTACTAGATGAACACTTGGGGACCCAAGATTGCTTTCAGTCTTAATTGAAATGTCTGGACCATTTCCAGCACACTAATCAGAAGACTCGGGGCATGTTAAGTCTATGGAAGCTCTACAATGACACGGAAAACAGGTCAAAAACAGACCAATCTCGTCCCAAAATAAGATTGACTGCAGCAATCCTTAAATCTATTTACTAACCATCATTGCTAGCCAGCAGGGTGTGGAAAGATGCGCTGCACATAATCCGTTATGATACAAAGAATTCTGCTTACAAGTGAAATGGACAGGGTGTAGTGTTAACATGACTCAATATTACTCTCAATTTCACAATCTGAAATAGATTCCAGTTGTAGTGGAGCCCTACATAGAGCTTTACATTACAATACGGCTGCTTGATGTTTTGAGTTGAAGTCACCCACTAAATCATCATTCTCTCTCAACTAAGCTCTTTGAATATTTTGTTAATGTTCGAATCATTATTACAGTGTTTGGTTTATTATCAAATGTAAGGTAGTGATTTGAGGATTAAATGTTCCTTTATTGATGTAAAGCCCTCTCTGAGCTGAAGTATCAATACAAACACCACCTCTCCTCTCTAATGTATGTGTATTCTGATATACAGTAAATAAATACAAAGGCCAGAACACTTGATAATCTGTTGATTTTTTTTACAAGTACTGTATATACCATTGACACAGGCTTGTCATTGTCAGTCATACAGGGAGGAATAATGTCATAATGAACCCTTAGTGTTTCGATGAACAATATTTCTTCTCAAAGTAGAATGTCTACATTCCATGGCTACATTTCAGACCCACACAATACATCCTCAGTCATACAGAACCTTCTCTTCGTGCCTCTGTCCTGCAACACCATGCTAATGGAAGAGCTACTTCTCAAACATAATCTAAGAGTCTTATTTTTTGTCCTTTCATTTTTCACAAATGCAGTGCTAAAAATGTGTATTGGTGTCGGCTTTAAATGCAGAAATAAGATATTACACTTTATTTTTCTTTACTGACATGGTATAATTGACAGAACCTTTGATGTACCATTACAATTGTTTCTATCTAACAGCCATAGGCTTTCCTTGAGGCCAGGTTGTAAGTATTATTTTGGTTGGTAAATAATAAAACAAATTTGAAAGATCACAATTTATTGTTTTATTTACAGCATAAAATTGTGTGTCTAATGAGTCAAATTTTGTTCAAATCCTCAAATGACTACAAAGTAAATATAATTCAAATATATGTGTAAAATAAATGTAATATTACCGTGTTCTCCAACAGAAAGAATTGCACACTCAATTCAAGTCGCTCTAACATCCTCTAAGAAGGGTTTTAGCTCTTAACCAAGCTATGGCAACGTCTTCATAGTCTTCAATATAGTAGTAAATCTCTCCAGATTGCTCGTCATTGACAGGAGGTAGGGCTTTTTCTTTTAGGGAGTCAATAAACAGGAAAGAGGCTTTTGGTGATACAACAACAGCAACAACAACAGCAAAATTGTAAGAGTAAAAACTGGAGTTTGAAAGCCAAACATCTTTATTGACCTAAACATAAATACACTTTGCTGTTTTTAGCATTGTTGCTAATAATGGCATGAAGAGGACCCGTGCAAAGCAGTGTTGCTAAATGCCATGTTACACATGCCAGCCATAAAAATAGAGTGAGATGATTGTTATTACCACCTCACACATAGTTTAGTCAATTGTATACATTGCTATAGTCTTCAGACAAACACCTGTCATGAATAATAAAGTTCGAAAAGTAAAGTATAAACTAAAGTAGGCTGTTGCAGTGTCCATTATGAACTACTTTACATAAGGCTAGACAGGCTCCATTGCTATTAATACACATGTTTGTGCATCATTATGGTCCGTCTGTCTTTCAGGTGGGTGATCTGTCCACCTAAAGTTCACGTTGTGTTTTTCCACGTGGAGCTCATTGTTCCTCAGTGGCAGTAAAGTCTTGCAGGTGACCTCTGTTTTCCTGCCAAGTGCCCTAAGTGCTCTCTATCAGATTTCACGCTCACGCGTAAGGTTTTGCTGGTCATATGTCCTCTATTTTTTTTTACACATATTATTAAATTAAGTTATGGATATACAGTACTGTGCAAACGTTTTAGGCAGGTGTGAAGTCTAAAGTTAGAAAAAAACACATAAAAATATAAATGTTAATTGTTAATTTTTTTTATCAATTCATAAAATACAAAGTGAGGGAAAAGCAAATCTGTATCAAATCAACATTTGTTGTGAACAGCCTTCAAAACAGCATCCCCTCCCTAAAACCTATGCACAGTACTGTATGTTGATTTAAAAGATCTACGTTACCAAATTCTAATGCTTACTTAGCCCTGCAAAGCAACACCAGGCGAGAAAAAAAGCGACATACCCAATGTTTCTTGATTCTGCAACTCTGTTGGTGTGAATTATGATGATTTATCAGGTTGACAAATACAGACCGTCCAAAAAGCCGGTCCTTCCTGTGAGCTTGTAGCTCCCCCTCACATCACATGCTCGCCACATACTTATTACCGCTACCCATGTCAACTGTAAAGGGCATACCCCCCCCCCCACAACACAATGGAGCGTCAGGCCTCCCCAATCTCCAGCTACAGTATCATGCTACCACACCCTCGGCTGAACCTTGTTGGGTATTGGCTTATAAAATATTTCTGCCCCTTATCACTCCCCAGTGTTGTTCCCCAGTGAGGACTCTGGTTGCCTCTTGCCGTCTCTGGGCCTTTGCCATGGCTGCAATGGGATACCCTGACACCGGTGTAACCTGGGTGCGGGGAACCTGGGGAGGCGTTTACTTTTTTTTTTAAATAGGCACCCACACACACACACACACACACACACACACACACACACACACACACACACACACACACACACACACACACACAAATCAGGTAGAGTCTTCCCGGGACTTCTTGAAGGACAAGAAATAGGGGATAAAATGGTAAAAAAAATCAGTTTCTTTAAAATTTGAAGATATTTTAGTTTGAAATCTTGTCATCAGTATTGGCCATTTTATTTAAGACGATATACATCTCCCTTTTGACCAGTAGGTTTTAAACATCCTCTTTCATA
Organism: Galaxias olidus; assembly: GCA_026901105.3. NCBI lineage: Eukaryota > Metazoa > Chordata > Actinopteri > Galaxiiformes > Galaxiidae > Galaxias > Galaxias olidus. Next base: position 241,623 of record JAPMUY010006667.1, read on the forward strand.
TTTACATTTCTACATGTTTAAGCTATAAATTGTTCATGCGATTGAATCCTAGCTTTTTACAACAGCCAGTGCACTTACAGTGTTGTAGCTGGGGATCACTCTCTTTGATCAATCATAAAAAATGAATGAAGCTAAGGCGCTAAACCTCCTTCTTTATCGCTACTGTCCATTATCTGCACTCCACCTGACCCTGAGGGAACCCGTCTTTGTCAGTCAAGGAGATTTGAAAGAAAAACATGATTATAAAGAGGCAAAATCTTCAATACGCCATGCCTCTGCGACATAGAATGAACAAATGTGTTGACAAACGTTCAAACATACACACGCACACACACTCTCCCTTAAAGAAAGCACACACGTTGTTCAGGGTCCACACATTATGTTTCCTTATTTACTACAAGAATCCACTTCTCCTATGGGAGAAAGCATGCATAATGAATAGGCAGAGTGAGCGGTATTAACTGCTTAACTGCACATATGTATATATATCCATATACCACAGTACCTACATGGTGAGCACAACCCACCCTTACATGTTAATCAGGAAAATAATTTATTTTGAAAGACAAAACAACAACAAAAAACATAAATGTCTTTCTGAATAATGAATTGGATATAATAGGAAAATGGTCAAATATAAACTAGTTGTATTTGTTCTCAGAAGCTGATGGTGCTTATTTCATGATCGAGATACAGTAAATGCAAATTCAAATTGCACTTATCTCATGGCCCTCAAGCTTTCCTACAGAGACACTTTGTGTTCAACTCATACACATTCGTACAAGCCGAGATTAAGAGAAAGAATGCCAAAAAGATGGTTGGTTCATCAAGTCGGGACTTGCGGGTTTCCTGTGCTTTGTGTGCACAATCTCGGAAGTGGAACTGGAATATGACGCTGGAAAGAAGGCCTTGAAACCCAGAGTGATCAAATATTTACCCACCACGGATATTTTAAGCCTCTGACATTCTTTCTTCACTTGGCATGTTGGAAACGACTCCATGCTGCATCAATATCTCATGGAGATGTCCATGGAAGCAGCGGCCATTAGGGACCGTGCAGAGTGCTCTCTAAAGTCAAATGATTAAGATCAAAACAAGGCCAGTAGTCCCAATTAGGTGCATTATATATACGTATTGTTGCTCCAAATCTCTCCAAATTTCACTTTCTGTGATTACAGTCTTCAGTTAGCATAGCACTTATCCTAACTCTTGTATATCCTTAGCGGTTTCGTGTGCAGCATCTGTCCGTCTGTCTCTTTGGGTTGCTTTGCCTGACATGTACACTTCCCCTCGGGGAAGACAGGGAAACTGCTGGACCCAGCCTGTTTTTCACCTCTGAGGCCGAGTCTTGTGACTGGGTGCAAAACACAGAAAACGTTTGTGTGTGTTTGTGTGTTTTTGAGTGTGCGCGTGGTGTAATGTGTTACTCAGCACCTGATGATCGATGGAAAAATGTAAACACACTAAAAAAGAATTGCACCCAGGCTTTAGTCGTCAATTCACGGAATGTGGAGTGGTTTCCTGTCAGCTCAGTGACACAACGTCAACCCAACACTTCCAGTCAGTTCCACATTAACACCCCTAGAGGGCAGTCATGTGTCCTGTTTAATTTTCGCCTTGTATGAACAAAGCCCTAAAAACCAGGGAGAGGAGAAACAGTAACTATTCCCTCACTTAACATTTCTCTGCCTGAGTTGATACATCACTCCTGTAACATTTTAATGGGTTCAAATAAAAAACATCAAAAACTAAACGAATCAAAATCCCAATCTGTTAACTGTGATTAACCTAATTTTTTAAAATAAAGAAAGACCCAATTGCTTTGTGCCAGCCTTGAAATGAATGAGTAGTATAGTGTAGTGGCAGCAGCAACAGCTTTGTGCCCTGCCGTGGCAGCCCCACTGGGTTCGGAGGCAAGTCCCACGATGTTGGTCTCCTAATTACGAGCTGGTGAGCCAAGTGGCTGCTTGTGTGTGATTGCTCGCCCTGCTCCCTGGGGCATGGCTCTAAGCCTGACAAACATACCCAGCCGCACACATATCCACGCCCTCTGGTCCCTTTACACGGGATGATTACACCACGGTGTCCGCCTACCCCGTACCTAGGCTCCCATCTGTGCCTTCGCAGAGGCCGGTCGGCTGTTGCACCTGATCCTGCTGGTGTGGTGGACTCCCTGTCTGTGAGTCTCTCCCTGTCCTGGTTTCAGATAAGCTGCACTGCATCACCGGATCAAAGCAAGACTAAGGAATACAGAAAAATGTTGACACAATAGCAAGAGCCCCAAATGTTTCTCCAGTACCCACAGCAGAACAATGCTTAATCACTGATATATGAGAGAGAGGTGAAACATTCAAGACTGGGTTTACCTCAAGCTAGTTTTTCTTTACATTTTGGTTTCGAAGTGGTTTCTGTAACAGTACATACTGTATGAAACAGATTGATTCATACTGCAGTATACAGGATATAGGATATGACAAGATGATAAGCAATGCAACTACAGTAGGAGTGTATAATTAGACAGCATCTGCTATTTTTGCCTGGTGGTAGCAGGTTCTACTTTCTCAAGTATATATGCAGTAGTACATGGTTAATATTGACAAAAGCAACAATTCTTCTACCTCAGAAAAAGGGCCCCTGGAAAGAAACATTGAATGTAAGTCTTTTTTGTCCCTCGCTTCTCAGGGGTGGTGGGAGTGGAATGTCACAGAAAGTCCACCATGGAGAATGTCTAATGTAGCCTTCCTCCCTCTTTCCCTTCCTCTCTCTCTCTTTTTTCCTCACACTCTCTCTCTCTCTCTCTTTTCCTCATGCTCTCTCTCTCTCTCTCTCTCTCTCTCTCTCTCTCTCTCTCTCTCTCTTTTCCTCATCTCTCTCTCTCTCTCTCTCTCTCTCTCTCTCTCTCTCTCTCTCTCTCTCTCTCTCTTTTCCTCATGCTCTCTCTGTCTCTCTCTCTCTCTTCCTCACACTCCTGCTCCGATGTCTATCCAACAAAAAAAATCTATTAATAGAACCCCCTGCTCTCTATCTCTCCCTCCCTTTAAAACGGCGGAGCGCATGTACCCCTGCATTTAGAGGATGAACGAGCCGAAAATGCCAGGAGGCTTCGAAATGTCCTCCACGCTGAGCCGACGGCTACAAAGACTCTGTGCTAAGAATAACCACAAAGAGCTCTTTGATCGATTCACAGCTCTTTGTATCGGCACATGACTATCTCCGCTCCTCTGCTAAAATTATAACACAAATCATTGTTTAAAACAACTAAAAGGCTCACAAGCTTTAACATTATATGTGGGAACAATCATGAACAGTGTTGTTTCCAGTAAACATTTAAAATAGACCAGTATTCCTGTCTTTAGATGCACCCCTTTCGTTACCATTGCCACAATGTTGTTAGGAAAGGTTATTTCAAGCTCATTGTCAGGTAATGCTTTACCATGTATTTGTATTATCTGGGTTGGATACTATACTGCATTTTGTTGTCTCAGTGCCTGTAGTGACAATAAAGTTGAATCTAAAATAATGTCATGTGCTATCCAAGATTTTCACATGAGTTACATTTTTCCATTATTGAATTGCAAAAAGTGTGTAATAAAAGCTATACAACTTGCTTAAACTGTAAAGTGAATCACCAGTAAGGATTTGCTGCATCTTGCATCATGAATGAAACACCTAAGTTCCATATCAATATGCACTGCTGAAATGCTTTATCCAGAAAAGTAAAACTTACACAGGGAAAACACAACAAACACACTTTTGGTTGATCAAGTTATTATTGTCTTCATTATTGATATTACTTTGCCATGGTTATGAATGTTTGGAGGATTATACACATTTTAGTTTGACCTTTTTTATCTCGTCCATAGATTGTCCATCTTTATCTTTTAAAGTGCAGTGTTATACTACTTTTTAATTCAGACATCATACAGTAGAATAGTACATGTTCCTCCGTTCTGTAATCCATTGCTGTTATGTACATCATGTTACTCACGTTTCTTTTCATAGAAAGAAAATCATATCCATTTTATCAAAGTCGATAGACGTTGTGTGAGGCCACCAAAGAATCGAGGTGTGGTGAGCAGCTGAACATGTTCTAGTGAACATCACGCTTTCAAGCCAAATAAACACTCCCGTTCAAAATCACACAAGCATATAAATTGCATATTGATCATATCATTTTCTCACAGGAGTCCCAAGCTAATGTTAATTAGCACCATCAAGCGTTTGACCTTTATAGCCATGTCTTTGGACTCACAGTTCAAGCAATTCAAACAAACCCCATAACTCTGAATAAAATGTCGTGTGTGTGTGTGTGTGTGTGTGTGTGTGTGTGTGTATGTGTGTTTAGCATAATCAATGCATTTCTGTAAGTTTCTGACATGCACAACTGCACTTGGTTATATCTACTGTATAATTTATTTCATCTTATTTGAACTTCCAGGTTTGTTTGAAATGCTTGCCAGTTCACTTGACAAACATGTAATGAATGACAAATTAAAAGCATACAACATATTCCGTTAAAACTCTCTTTTCAAATGACAGCCAAACAGTAATTTTCTGCATAGTCTTCTCAGTGCATTTACTGGTAGGCATACCTCTCACAGTCAACATTTGCTGGTACATCTCTCATTAAGAGCCGTTATAGCTTAGCAAAGCTTAAATATAGTGATCAATTATGAATTACCACACATTTCAGCATAGTAGATTTATAAGCACGCAGACAAGAAGGGTTAAATTTCACTTGTGCTTGAATAAGAGAGAGAGAGGGGCGGGGTAGGGGGGAAGGGGGTAATTGATATTAAGCTAAGTGGTTTCTTGAGTTGCTACAGTAAATTTGACTGTGAGTTGGTGTGCCCATCTCCCAACAATAGATAAACATGCTTTCTCTCATAGTATTGGGAATATACAATGTCCATTAATAAAAAATAAAAAAAATAAAAAATGGGTCGAGACAAATTTAAATTCAACGCATTTGCATGCATAGATAATTACATCATTTTGGTCATACTGTGAGAATATTTTTTCTTAAGAAGGCAGGCATGCAGGTGATTGTACAGTGTCACATAGATGTAACTGTACAACCAGGCTAAGACACTGACATTCAGGGGTGGACTCTCTCACTCTCTCTCTCTCTCTCTCTCTCTCTCTCTCTCTCTCTCTCTCTCTCTTTCTCTTTGTCTCTCTCTGCTCACTGTCTTTCATTTACTCTCTATTTCTCTCTCTTTCTCTATATCCCTCTCCCACACATACACAAGCAACACACTGTGTGTGACTCACACACTCACACAATCATAAACACACCACACTCAAACTCTTACTCACAAGAGTAAACGCTAACGGTGCTGTAAACATCATAAGATTGTGCACCTACAGTACATCACCACATCATCAGAGCTGTCAGTTTTTCATCAGTGAACAGGGTGCAGGTTAGGTAGTGGTGGTGCTAATACGCTCAAACACAAAGTGAGCTCTCCCACTGTACTATTACCCTCTCCACAAACAAAGGAATCATTTAAACAGTTCTAGAAAATAGAAAAAAGCCCATCCAGACCTTACAGTATGAGCAAAGAAGGGTTCCAGCCCCCAAATTTTCTTTAGCTCCGCTTGTCCCTCATCGTTTTTTTTTTTCGTTTTTTTCGTTTTTTCTTTTTAAAGCCGTGAATGCAGTAGCTTGAGGTACTGCGAGTTTTAAATCTGTTTTAAGACACGTAAAAGGGAACATAGTTTTGGTGGAGGTACAAGCTAAGAAGCTTCACTTTAATCAAATCAAATGAGGTATCCTGAGCATATGATGGTGGTAATGGTGGAAAACATTTAGCTGCTGGCAGGTTAAATTATTTCAACTGTTCTTCATCTCTAACGACATAATGTATATTTCCAATACTTCAAGGCCGTAAGCCTGGCAGCATGTTTCCAAACAAACATTTACTTTTAAATGTGACAGTGGGAGAAAAGATTATACAAAATATTTACTTCACAATCCTCAGCCATTACATTAGCGTTTAGAAGAGCGTGTTCAAAGGTTAGTTTATAGCTGCTACACGGCTGTTACTAACCACATTTTTCCATTCATACTTTCCCTAATGTAGTTACCATGACACTGTCAATTGAATGGTAAAGTCTGAGCAACATGCACTTCTCCAATGGCTAGTGGTACTCTAAAAGTGTGTCTTTGGTGCTCCAACAGACAATTTCTTAAATGGTTGCTGGCGCTAACAAACAAGAAATCGTTTTCATTTTAAGCAAACATGGCAATGGCTTGCACATTATGTCTACAGTATAGTTCCTCTCTTCATCATGTTAAGCATTGCGTTTTTTGATCACAAATAAGCAGTTGTACTGTTGTATATTTCAAGATTAATTTCTAATATAATCTCATAATCATTTTTTCCTTAGGCGTCTTGAAAGTAAATGCATGCTTCAAGGAATGTTTTGCAGTCATGCAACAATAGGCAAGTAGCGTAAACCCTTTTTTTAAAAGGCAGTCAAAAGGGAAGCATTGTTCTATGCATTTACAGTATTCCTTTTAAGTCATCATTTTGATTGTGAAGACGTTGATGGCGACAAAGTTGTAGAAGACAGCTGTGCAAGGCTACATTGTCTGTAACTGAGATGAATGCTACGACTACACAATATTGAGAGCGATCGCCTACTAAAATTGACTTTTTTTTTCCTAAGGTTACAGCTCAGCTGCTTTATCAGTAGGATATTATTAATGCACCTACATTTCTGCTGCCTGGAAAATCTGTTTATGATTTGAATGGTTATGAATGACTGTGAGTGAATGAATGATATGTGGAATGTTATGTTTACATATAATCTTATAGACCAAGGAAAACCACATCCAGTCATGAGGGCAGGATTGGGACATATTAGCCATCCCTTTAAAACTCCTGCAACAGACTTAGGTCTTCTTATACACCTATGCTAAGACTGTAAAGAGGGCAGTGTACAGACATACAGTTGTGTGCTGAAGCAATGGCAGTAGTGAGTGACAATTCTAATTCAGATAGGAACGACATGCAACAATCTATCGACTATAGTTACTACTTACCTATCTTCACTACATTATTGGTAAAATCACATTTACTTTATCTAACTGTATGATTTAAGAGTATGTTAGAGTGAAAGTAAACAGAACACATGTAAGCGGGGGAAAAAAACATTCACTTTGTCCTCAAAGCTCTGCAGTACGACTCACTATAGGGTGAGAGGAGGGAGAAGCTTGCATTGCAACATACAGTACATGAATCATGTAAGACCAAAGCAGTGAATCGTCAAGGCCATCCGCAGTCATTCATCAGATACTGATGTCTACTGGAAAACAAAGGAGTCGAACCATGAGCACACAGCTGATGGCCGTCATTTATCCTTTGGATAGAGGTGGATTATCGACACCTTCTTCAACGGGTCTCCGCAGGCCAAAAAAGTGGAGCATGCTCATCTTTCCTGTCACTCTATTTCCAAGTTGTTCATAACAAAACCATTTTGTTTCATTGGCTCTACAAAGCAGCATATTATTTTGTACTCAGTTGTGGCTCTTCAGAAGCAAATGGCAAGGCAGTTTGCCTTGGGATATAGAGGTTGAAGTGATGAGAAAGTAAAGCAGGGGTTGTGTTTTGTTTTAGTTTTTTTTTGGAAGCATACGATTCGCTTTTTCTTTTGTTGTCCTCTTTTTATTTATTTATTTATTTATTTTTCTTTTTCGTTGCCTATGGTTGTGAGCAGGACGTGTAATTATTCATTTCAAACAGTTACGCAAACCAAGCCAATGCCATGCAGGAATTGAAATGGTAAAAACTTGATTGTGAGGTTACTAAGAAGGACAAAGTGTGATAAGCCAATAGAGGGTAAGCGGCTGGTGAGGGCAGAGTCTCTTATTGTTTTGTTTTTTTATCCTCTCTTTACTGAATGTTGAGCGCCTCCTGAAACTATTGCCTTGATAATATATTACTCCAGTACATTTAAAATGGGGGCTTCAGGCCTCTCCCTCTCAATAGCTTGGCTCAATATTTCCCACAAATAATTGGGAAAACAGAAGACTACACGTCTGTAAGCATTTTAGTGATGTTGACATAGTTTGTGTTGGCCAGTGTGCAGTTGGCTGTCTTGACATTCTCTTCCTGAATGTCCTCGGTGCTATTGTTAACGCCGGCTTCCTGAATCTCCATGTAGTCTGATTTGCTGAGGGTTGAACCACTTCGACTCTTTTTAAGCTCCTCATTGGAGTCAGCTTTGGGGCCCTGCAGATACTGGGCCTGTTCCTCGCCTTCAGTCTCACGATGGTAGAAGTAGTTGAAGTTGGAAACGATGACGGGTACGGGCAAGGCAATCGTCAGCACACCTGCAATGGCACAGAGGGAGCCCACAATCTTGCCGCCTATAGTGGTCGGGACCATGTCACCGTAGCCCACCGTTGTCATGGAAACCACCGCCCACCAGAATGCGTCGGGGATGCTTTCGAACTGCGACTCGGGTTCGTCGGCTTCGGCAAAATAGACGGCGCTGGAGAAGAGGATCACCCCTATAAACAGGAAGAAGATGAGCAATCCGAGCTCTCTCATACTGGCTTTCAGGGTCTGGCCCAGGATCTGGAGGCCCTTGGAGTGCCGGGAGAGCTTGAAAATACGGAAGACTCGTACCAGACGGATGACCCTGAGGATGGCTAAGGACATGGCTTGCTGCCCCGCCTGACCGTCCTCTGGCTTCTCTGCCAGCTCTGTGCCGAGGGTGATGAAGTAAGGGATGATGGCGACGATGTCAATGATATTCATGATATCGCCGAAGAATTTTGCTTTGCTGGGACAGGCAAAGAACCGCACGAGAAACTCAAATGAAAACCATATGATGCAAAGTGTCTCTAGGATAAAGAAGGGGTCAGTGAAATAGGTGGAGCTGTAGGTGGTGGTGGTGTTAGTGATGGGGTTAAAGACTTTGTACACGTCCTCCTCATCGTTGCGGAAGATAGGCAGAGTCTCCAGACAAAAGCTTACAATGGATATGAGGATGACCATGACAGATATGATAGCGATAATCCTGGCAGGACCCGAGCTTTCTGGGTACTCAAACAGCAGCCACACTTGTCTCTGGAACTCGTTGTCCGGGAGGGGCCTTTCCTCTTCTTTGACAAAGCCCTCGTCCTCCCGGAACATTTCGATGGCCTCCTCCCCGAGCTCATAGAAACGAATCTCCTCCGAAAAAATATCAAGAGTGACATTGACCGGTCTCCTTAGCCTTCCCCCCGACTGGTAGAAGTACAAGATGGCGTCGAAACTGGTTCTGTTCCTGTCGAAGAAATACTCATTTCTAAGCGGGTCAAAGTAGCGCATCCTCTTCTTCGGGTCTCCCAACAAGGTCTCTGGGAACTGAGAGAGGGTTTTGAGCTGCGTTTCAAAGCGTAGCCCTGAAATGTTGATGACCACCCTCTCACAGCACTCGTGGTCGGTTTCCGGGTCGTACTCCGGCTGGTGCCCAGGTTGGGCGGCAGCCTCGTCAGAGGGGTCGCCTGTAGCAACAGTCATTCTGTACGAGGAGGAGGCCTGCACTGTTCAGCAGCCTGAGGGAGTGTAGGGAAGGGCCAGAGAGGGGAGGAAGTTCAGCACCATTCAGACCCGAGGGCCACAGGATGTCAGCTAGGACCTGGCTGCGAGAGCGAGAGAGAAACAAAGAGAGAGAGAGCAAGCCAGAGAGAGAGCAAGCGCATGCAAGAGAAAGGGAGAGAGAGAGAGAGAGAGAGAGAGAGAGAGAGAGAGAGAGAGAGAGAGAGAGAGAGAGAGAGAGAGAGAGAGAGAGAGCAAGCGTGTGAGAAAAAAACAACAAAAAACTCTTAACACACAATAAGTTAAATAATATAATATTTCATTAATATATATCATCTATAAAGTATTTGATCAACAAAGTATACTTTTGGGGAAAAAATACTTAAAAATTATTATGGCAATAAATTCTTCATTAAAAGGGGAGAAAAGTTAAGAATTTATGAGGAGTATGAGAAGGTTTTGTAAATGCCATTTACAATATTTCTTACTAAAGCTGTAATTAATAGGTTACTGTATCCTTATACACATATATCATTCAATTAAGTCATGCATGCAAGGTATACATCTAAATACATATTGCTTATAAAGCCATGCGAACTTTTTTCTGATGTGTTTTAATGGGCCATGTCCATAGGAACAAATCGGACCATTTTCTGCAGTGAAACCTTACATGAATAGGGCAATGCAGCAGACAGAAAAAACCTAACCTACCCTCCCTTCCCTTTCCAGCATCCCAAAAAAAGGCAACAATATAATGTCAATTAATATCCCAATAAAATAATCAAAGAAAACATGTTTCACTTATTCATGCTAATACACTTAAGAATACTTTTGTTTGGAGCGTTTTAGTCTCTAGTCTCAGTCCGTTCATGTCTCTGAAATATTCAAAACAATCTATAAATTATTAAAGCACAGAAGAAAATAGCTACCAGGAGAAAAACTGTCTAGTCTACCTCATTTCTTCTCTCATAGATAAACAAGCATATGGTTTATCAACCATGGAGCATTTAATTTGACAAACAGAAAATGTAGTATAAACAGCTGCCCAGGTATACAATGGGATGAACTCTTGTTCGAAATTGCATCCAATCATCTGTTTCAAATGATATATTTTGTACTTAATAAATACGTAATATTTAACAAATTCAACTGAGGTGTAATCATTATAGCTTATACATACCAACAGACTTATCCATCTTACGTTCACTTTGTTCACTGCTGTACATGCAGCATGGATACTTGATATCAAGAGGTGGTTGGTCAGTTACAACTATCAGTCCTTTATTTGTTGGATACAAAAACGTATTCTATGTCCAATTCGGAAGAGTTGATCTGATCTTCATGTTCCCTTCAGCACCCTCCGCGCGCACCGGAGTCAAGAGCGGGTACAGTATGCGGGTGTGTCCTCTGGTCCTCCCTGTCTCCGCGCCTCTCGGCAGGTTGTCGTGGGATGGCGATTGAAAAAGAGGAGGGGATGTAGGTACGTAGCGAACCAAAGGAGGACAAGTGCTTCCCTTAATATCCAAAGATGCTAAGATCAGCAAAAATCGTCCGCTTCCACTGAACGTCTCATGACGTTGTGGCTGCAAACAGCCGCAAAGGTAATCGTCCTGATACGGTACTCATGAGCAGCATCTGCAAAGGAAAGGCAAGGAGGGGAGGTGCAGAGGGAGTTGCTCTTCAGTAGGTCTCACAACATTTCAAATTGCATTTTAAAGCCTACAATCAATTGAAAGACATTAATGTTTTGTGCTATAACAAAAGAAAAAAATTATATGTAGACCACTTCAAGGTAGGTTTAACTGTAGCCTTTCTTCTAATGACTTAAAAGTCACAAAACTGTCGGTAACTTTCTGAAGAACGAAGCTGAAATAGGATATATCACACGCGTAAACCATTAATTGGTATTCATTTTTAAATTAATTTAAAAAAATCCTAACACTGAAAGACATGTTCATAACGTCTGTTGTGAAGAGGGTCCAATTTGGTCATCTATTAAGGAAATTAATGCTGCGGTCGGGCAGTCTCGTTATGTATCATAAAGAGAACAGCAGTAGACAATAAATTGATACGACATGCCTAAAAGAATCACCCTGGATTGTGAGCTAGATTATGCAATTCCACAGTGCCAGAAGCCGAAGCAAGTGTTCTAAGGCAACTGCTCTTGGTACCCGTTTAGCGGAGGTAAATTGTGCACAGCTATGTATTTGTTCTGTCTCATAGTGACCACTAAGCATTTACTGGTGTAATAAAAGGGCATAGTCAAACCTGCAGTAGGGCATTGCTATGCATACAAAGAGATTTGGTGTGGTGGTGATAGGGAATGGGGCGCAAAAACGCACTCTCGCTATCCGCACTGTACCACTCCTTACCATATCTGCAGCGTGGGCAATTTAAAGGGAACGTATTTTATACTTTTATAATAATTTAATAATATGAGCTTTATAAATATAAAATATTATAATCTCACATGCAGATTAATATTTACCAATTAATAAATGCAACCAAAACCTATGTGTTCAATCAGATATACTACACATGCCACTGCATTGAGCATTTTGAACTGATAATACCGGTGTTTTTTAAGGGTAATCTATTATTAAACAAGTGGGCAAATATAGGATGCTTTGGGACTCCCGAGCGATGTACGATAAATGCATACACTAAATGACAGGGTACAGCAAATAGCAAGCAGCACCCTCATCCCTAGCTTCTATTTCCTTTTTGCACCGTCATAACTCTGCAACACTCAGAAAGCCAACCACTGTAAAGGACTCCCTTAAACAGGGGAATCTTACTGCAAGAATTGTGCCAGTAGATTCCATTACTATTTGTTGTTGATTTAGTGTAACTGCGTCTGAGGTAGACCCACCTGTTTCATTTATGACATTAATACAGTTTCATATCCTTATTTTTAGTTCCTCAGTTCAACTTAAAGAATACTCTTCTGAATCTAAAGATTGATAAAAAGGTTGAAAAAAATACCTGCATAACTAACCATACAACACCTATATTTAAAACCCTTATTTTCACTGTATAGGTCTTTGTACATCACAAAATAAAACTAAGATGAATGCCAAAACTAATATATATATACATATATATATATATATAGAAATATGACCATGCCCATATCAGCTCAACCTGTTTCTTTTTCTAAGTAGTCCTTTCATTCGGTGCACCTCATTGGTCTTATTTAAAGTAATTGGCCTTTCTATAAATTTTTTAAGCTTTAAAGTGTCCTTTTAAAGGACAATCAGTTTATTCACTTGGCTGTTGGGCCTCAGAGATACACACCACTGAAACCAATATCTCATACTAAGTCAAAAACATGTTTCAGGTTCATATTTCAAAGCATTTTACATGCTATCTAGTGTGAATATCCTTGTGTGATTGACAGCAGAAGATTGTCATTAATTCTCCTTCTCGGGTGTATCAGAATAACATCACCTTGAACGTGAAAAGGGTGATTGATGGTTAAACCCCTATTGGTAAACAATAAACAAAAGAGCGTGTGACAGAAGAAATGACCCCACCAGTTCAAGTTCACCGGGGAATCCCTCTGTGGAGTGGGGGAAGGCGGTGAGACCATGAGGGAAGACTGGGAGATTGAAGGATGGAGACAGTAAGGCGTGAGGATGATTTGTGTGAGAATTGGCTTCACCAAGGTTACTGCTGGCAGGCCAAGCATTAGAGTCAATACTTCTCTCCTTGGCCTTGATTCTGCCTCTCTGCCACACATGCGCACACTTCTCTCACAATCTCTTAATGGTTTTCCAAGGTCCCATCTTGACAGTTGAGCCATTATTTATGAACAAGGTGCCTGCTACGGAAACTGTTAATGCTGTGCCTCTAAAACTTTGCTCACATTGCAATAACTGTCTTGCTTTGAATCATATTGGGATATGGAAGAAGAGAGAGAGAGAGGAGGAGGAGGAGGAGGAGGGGGGGGGGCATTCTATCTTAGAGGTATTGATTTCAGGCTGCTCCCCGTCTGAATCCTTTGCCAGTTTACAAGAAGATCAAGATGGAGAGTATGACCGTGATAAGTGGACTAGGATGTGCTTTTGTTGTTGAACACTCAACCTGTTTAACCCACTAACCCATTTGCCAGTTCAACCTTTTTTTCAACCATGTTCTTTGAGAGGAGATGTCCAGTATTTCTATACAAAATAAAACAAAAGGATAGGTTTATTCTGAACTATAACGATTGCTTTTACTTTTGTAAACTTAATTGATAAATAATATCAGCACTTCATGTGCATTCATATTTGTCATATTGAAAAATGAAAACTTGAATTCCATCTCGTCCTGTGTGGACAGCCAATGGGCTGAGGAGTATTGTGTTACACTTGGCCATTATCACTGCAATGCACCAGCCACATCCTTGAGAATGAAATGATCCTCACGAGGAAGCACAGCCGCATGGACAGACACACAGACAAGCAAGCACACACACACACAGAAACACACACACACACTACACGCACAGAAATGCGCAATGGGTATCCTGTTACTATAGTCTTTGATGAATATGGAAATACCACAGTCTACAAGTATAAAAAGCTTCCTGTAGATACGTACATAGCATAGCAATGTGATGCTAGATGAGGAAACTGAGGATAATTGCACATCATGTACATTCTTGAGCTTGTGCAATGATGCTTCAAAGCAGATTCTTTACTGCAAATATGCATTTGTAATCCCCTTCTGCAAAAGTCTAAATTAATTCCTCATAATTATCTCCATCCATCCATCCATCCATTAGCTACACCGCTTATCCTATGCAGGGTCGCGGGGGGGGGCTGGAGCCTATCCCAGCCGACACAGGGCGAGAGGCGGGTTATTAAACAAAATGTAGGATAATGAAAACCTCACTTGAAAATGAAGTCACATCAGCACTATTGGAGTGAAAAACCTCTCTGCACTATCCTGGCAATTCATACAAACCATCTAAAGCTGGAAGACCTAGTTCGGGGCGAAGATTACTGTGGTACAAAAACAAATCTAAGGATTTGAACGGTCTGAGGTTAAACAAACCTGCAGCCACGTAGCTTGCTGTGCCCTTCCCTCAGTCCCCTTGAGCTATGGTGCATCTGAGGCAACGGGGATGGGCAGGGGATTGGGGGAGGGAGGAGGTGGAGAAGAGAGCAAGTCACGCTTGGTAAATAGAGGCCGAGCAGGATGGGAGCAGGATGTCTGGAAACCGGCTACTGGGAGACACATGGGGCAACATGCAGACACGCTCATGGCGAGATAGACTTGAAATAATAGTGTGTTTAATACGTTTAAATTGTTGTTGGCTCCAGTAAAAATCTTGTTGGAAAACCTCTCAACCGGGAAAAACCAAAGATTCTCTCCATAATTCTGAATACAGATCTGTACAGAAGTGATAATTTTCCAGACTTAATTGAGCAAGAAAAATAAATTGTATTATGCACAGCATATCCTAAATAACCAAAAATACCAACAGCATCCTCAGGTCACATCCTGTCCAATATATCTGCTGGCCTGTAAGAAATTAAATTACACCACCTCTACAGTTACATTGTAATTGACATTATTGGATGTTTTATGTCAGGGAAAAAATACACTTCCCCATGAAGCATGGTATCAGTGAATATGTTTTCTGGGAAGAAATGTACACAGCAATGAGAAATTAAGTTAAGTTTCAACCTCTGAACCACTAGTTACATTTTGAATAAATATTTAAATACAATACAACTATCTATAAGGTATTCGGTATTTTCAGATAAATTGCAGTGAAGGAAGGTTTTGTGGTTACCAGATTAGGTTATTACATCTGAATAAAGATAAGAATTATGCAAAAGTTGCAATAATGAAAATGCACAATACACATTGAAAAGGTAATGTGTGTTTGACACACCTCCATTTGTGCCGCTATAAACATTGCTAAATTAGCTGACAAAAGTGAACAGATTCAGGACTGTGTGCGGACATGGTGGGGACATGGTGGAGTCAGCTAGGTTTCAGGTAGCAGTTTGCGTTGCAGGCAGCAGGATTCAGGAATCCAACCCACTGTATGTCAGTGAGATCGAAACAAAAAGCACAAGGGCTACGGCCCCTTTAACTCTGAACAGGGGCTTGATTCTTGAATTCAGCAAGGAGAGACAGCATCACAGTGGGACCTTGTGATGACACCTGGCTAGGCAGTGTCATGATCCCTGGTTCAGACTGATGACTAGAGCAAACAGCCAGCAGGACATTGCACTCTCCCACTGACTGGACAGCTGGCAGAGTGTGAGAACACCAATGGCATCCTGGCTCAGGTCACATCCTGTCCTCCAATATATCTGCTGGCTTATAAGGAATTAAATTACACCACCTCTACAGTTACATGAATTGACAGTATTGGATGTTTTATGTGGGACACACACACACACACACACACACACGCACACGCACACGCACACACACACACACACACACACACACACACACACACACACACACACACACACACACACACACACACACACACACACACGCACACTTTTCCCCAAAAGTTAAAGCAATTATTAACAAAGACATTCCAAAGTCAGTCATTTTCTTTCCTAGTTTTGATCTACAGTGACCACAGGAAAACAGCAGAGGACAAAGGCTTTGAATTCAACCCCCCTCTGGGGACTTTGGGATAATTCAGGTAAGGTCACAGCGCAATGACAAAGCACTTCTTTGTTTTGTCCTGGTTGAATCAGCTATATTGAGTTGGGTAAGCTATTAATAAATAAACAAAGTGTTGTAGTCAACAAAATTTATTAAATTGCATACAAGCATCACCAATTTCTGGTAGACAATTATTTGTGTAATTGGTTGTAAATGTTTTTGGAAAGTTTTTTCCTCCCAAACCCCACCATGCCTCTTGAATGAAGGGGAATATGAAAAAAAATCCTTATTTGCTTTTTTTTTATTCCATTTTCCTGAGACTCGAATGACAAACATCGCTATGTCAATACCGAGGCACCAGCCTAAGAATGCTCCTCACTAGCCTAATATTCAGATTCCCACTGAGAAAATAATTGTGTTGGCTACTCCTTTCTGACATGGTCTACGGGCTTTCCTTCCTCTCACGGAAAGTGGTAAACACAGAGTCTTGATCCAGAAGAGTGAACTTTAGAAAATAAAGCCTCCAGTAGCCCATTAGATGTACTCCAAATAGCAAATGGATGAATGGCACCCAGGGATATAATAGCAATATGTCTGAGCCGTGCTATTTCACGCAGCAGTTTTAGGGCAAATGAGACATTAAAATATCACAAAAAGATCTTGAATGTGTCATGCGTTGTTTCACTGGATTGTATGCTGGATGTTCTCTTCACAAATTAATCATCAACCTCTTTTGTGCCACAAAACCCATTCATGACGAATGGATCAGCGCTCCTCATGGGCACATCTTAACTCCTTTGTTGTCTTTATGTCATGAAAGGTAACCATTTACCGTGAGGCACGTGTCTTCTCTGTTGATAAACGTTGGCATGACAATCCAGGAAGAGGGAAGCCCGGGGTCCCCCATCCCTCCCCTCCCCTCCGGATGAACACGCATGCTCCCTTCTGCCTAGAAACTGCAGAGCAAGGACCTGCTGTGTATATTACAATGCAAGTCTGTGGTAGTGTGTGTGTGTGTATTTGTGTATGTGTGTCGGTGTGTGTATGTGTGTTGTTGTGATCTTGAAATATCACATGTTTGCATATTATGATTTGCATAATTACTATCTTCATCACTATCTCCTGTTTATACTATACATACTAAAATAACCTGAACACTCTGTTTTCTTCCACAGTATGGTTTGGGAAGGTGGCAAAGTGTCTGGTCTAGGGGATATATAAATATATTGTTGTCTGTCTGTTGCTGTGTGCTTCTGTCTTTCTCTCTATCTCTCTCTATGTGACTGTGCGTATGCGAGTGTCCGTGTGTGAAGATGGTGCATTCGTGCTTTCTCCCACTTTCGGTGGAAATTGGCAGCTCAGAGAGTTTCTCTACACCACCACCCCCCTCCCCCCCCCCCCCCTTCTATGCTGAGAGCAGAGCATAGCACTGTGTCCTAATGCAGAAAGGGCATACAGCTGAACAGTACTCGAGCATATTCATTCATGCTCTCTCTCTCTCTCTCTCTCTCTCTCTCTATCTCTCTCTATCTCTCTATCTCACACACAAACCCACACACACACACGCACATTCACATACGTACATGCACACACACACACACACAAATACTATCCGAGTCATGGGGAGGTGTCTATAGTGAAAACAAGATACATTTCTAACCAATTTCAGCAAAATAAAATGACTTGTAAGTGTTTGCTCTGTTGTTGTTATTTTTTTCTTATTGAGGTACGTGTAATTTATTTTAAGAGGATGGAGAGGATGGAGAAATACCATATGGTTCTTCTACTCGCTAAAGAACAGCTAGTCAGACAAAGGCTGTGCCTTTAGGTGTCCCATATTAGCATTCCCGTTGAACACTGTTGGAGATGATTAACGACTTAGCGTAGCTCACGGTCATTTTGTTTGAGGATAGAAGTGAGACACGGAAGAACTCTATTTGTGTGGAGAAGTCAGCAACAGCCCATCCACTCAGCAGTTCCACTGCAGCACCTGGAGCCAATGCTGACGTCACCTGACCCAGTGTTGGCGCATAGAAGGACTAGAGACGGCAACAACCCCTCCTCAAATGATGCTCCCAGATGAAATAAAGGTGTAGAGGAAAGAGGGTTGTTAATATCATGCGAAGGAAGACTTTCATTTTTTCTCGCGGCTGTGTTCGTATGTTTTGGAGAGTGTGCAATACGTGCATGTGGAGCAAATCATAAAAGAGCTTTTGGCTACCCCTGAGTGTTCTTGGTAATGGTCCCTCTACTTTGATGTTTGAAAACTAAAATCTAAGCACTCAGACTCACTTGAAGAAAATAATGGCATGTTCCATTGGAATGTTTTTAAAATGATGGGTCAGACAAAACCTTCTAAGTGGAACTAAGGCAATTCCCATACCTGGTGTAATATGCCCCCGATAGTTCTATGACTTCTGGGTTCATGAAGCGCAGTCAAAGCCAGTGGTCCCTGATAAAACAATTCATACTCTACAACTTAAAAGAAAAATACGTAGAAAAAAAGAAGGTAGAGGGAAGGCAGGAAAGTAAAGGTAATTTTTAAATATCCGTAAAGATAAAACCTGAAAAGATTTTTGCTCTTATCATCTTATTTGTTTGAAATTGTGATTTTTTTTTACGATTTCAAATAACCAATTTTCAGATTTGTCGTGATAGGCAGTACATATGTAACGCCACTCGAGGGCAGAACTGAGCTTTGTTTGTTTTCCATCTTTACTTAAAACGTCATCAGTTCAGATACTCCAGACAAAGCACACAAAAAGACAGTTTTTTGATGATGAACCACTATTTATATACATTTCTGACTAAAATTATGGAATTTGTCCTCATTATAATGATACTTTTTAAACAAAGCTGATACATCATATCAAGAGTGCAGTACTGCAAAATCCCAGATGAGGTGCTCCTAGACAATAAATTCTGTATTAAGGATTAAACAGGAAGTAAGACTTCCTATATGTCTCAGTCTGCAACCCTTTTCAAAATCACAACTGAGTCAAACTCAGTTCTCAAACAGCAGAACATTCTCTGGCGTACCTCATATATATATAAGATATATATATATATATATATATATATATATATATATATATATATATATATATATATATATATATATATATATATGTGTGTGTACAGTGTGCGGAATAAATATAAATGTTATTTTTTTAATTCATAAAACACAAAGTGAGGGAAAATCAAATTTGTATCAAATCAACATTTGGTGTGATCATCCTGCGCCTTCCAAAACAGCATCCCCTGCCTAAAACGTATGCACAGTACTGTCTTTGTTTAAATAATTACATAAAATTACTGTGGACATTCCTACTTACACAATAAGGGAGTCTAATTGCATCTGATTACATTCTCAAAACTATTTTAATGATATCACACAAAAAAAACTGGCAAAAAAAGTTTAGATTTGGTGGGGACAATTTTGTTGATTTTTTTTTTTCATTAAGTGTCTGTTGAGGTTTCCACTTGAGAATAACAGGATATATACATAATGGTCCAGGGACAAAAGATGGCTCGACGTCATTCCCAGTTGGCATGCCAACTCCCAGAGAAGCAGGAGCAGGTCTATGAAACAGAAAGGTGGTGGATGGTTGAAAATAGCTACCACTGAAAACTGGTGCTTCTGTTTTTTTAAGGATTAAGTGTGTCTGAACTCTACCTGATGGGAGAATTATCAGAATGTAGGCTATTACTATCAGGCTGTGATTCTGACTCGTGAAATTAGTTCTGAGTCAGTCATGTAAGGTTTTGTATTGTCCTGCAGCAATACACTCACTAAAAAATATTTTTTTAGCTATTGCTTTGAATTCTCACCCCAGCCCTTTGTCAACCTATTTTTTTTCTTCAACACTGACTGAGTGATTATTCATACGTTAGGGAGATTTCTTTGAAAATGTAAAATGAATGATGCCATGGTAACATAAGAGGGGGTTACCCAGGAAACAGTCGTTGTCATGGAGACTGCATCAGTGGGCGGGTTCTATCGCAACCAGGAGGCGGGACAAGCTGCATGTCCCTGAGAGTAAAAATCCATTTTACACGCCTTCATATTTACATTATCCCTATGTACGCTAATTAACTGTAAGTCATGTGCAAGAAAAACGTTTTTTTCAAGTCTTTGGGAATTCATTAGTTTTATTTGGTATAGGCTTTAGGCGGTTCTACATAGAAATACCTGTAGAACTTATGAAAAGCAAGCTTCTCAATAGACACAATCCTGGCTACCTGAATAAATAGTATATCGACACTCAAGCAGTTAAATCTCAACAGGTTATTGGGATATTAGGCAATGTAAATATTAATTATACAGACATTTGGCTATATATTGCTATATGCACACGACGGAACGTTAATAGGCAAACTCACTTCCCCTTCAGATTATACAATGGCATTGTTTCGAATAAGGTGTATTCTTGCTATAATGCTACACATGACCAAATCACCGCACATAAACACTTTCTGACTCAAGGACGAATCGAAAGATCACGATATATATGTGCTGCGCTATTGGCCTACATCCACTTGACAGATATGAATCGACACAATCACGTTTATATTGATAATAAAATATGATATTTGTCGGAGCTATAGCTTAAATATACCACATACTTTGGTATGCTCCATTATGGAGCATAAATTCACACATCCGTGAAAATCTTTTTGATGTTCACACAGTTTTGGTTATTTTCATTGTTGAAGTTGGGTTGTTTGAATCCACTGTCGATTCCCTCTTCTATCACCATATATTCCAACTTGCCAAGGGATGACGTGCTACATGTCCTTTTAAGATCTTCAGTGGTTAGGTGTTCACAGCTGCTAACATGCAGGTATTGTGCGTGCTCTTCCCCATCAGTCTCGCGATGGTAAAAGTAATTGAAATTAGAAACAATAACGGGCACAGGCAGAGCAATAGTCAACACACCAGCTATTGCGCACAGGGACCCCACAATTTTCCCACCAATTGTCACTGGATGCATATCTCCATATCCAACAGTAGTCATGGTGACCACGGCCCACCAAAAAGCATCTGGGATGCTTGTGAAACTGGATGAAGGGTCGTCTGCTTCTGCAAAGTAAACTGCGCTAGAGAAAAGAATAACTCCAATAAAAAGGAAAAATATCAACAGGCCTAGTTCCCGCATACTGGCCTTAAGAGTCTGCCCTAAAATCTGGAGTCCCTTCGAATGTCGTGAGAGCTTGAAGATTCGAAAAACTCGCACCAACCTTATCACCCTGAGGATTGCGAGGGACATAGCTTGTTGACCACCGTTGCTGCTGCTGCTGCTGCTGCTAATGCTACTGTCTTGTCTCTCAGCCAACTCTGTTCCTAAAGTGATAAAGTAGGGAACTATGGCAACAATGTCAATGATGTTCATGATGTTTTTTGCAAAAGTGGTTTTGCTTGGGCACGCGAAGAACCTAACCATCAGTTCAAAAGAAAACCAAATTACGCAGAGTGTCTCTATCACAAAGAAAGGGTCTGTGAATGGATTTGGAACATAGTGACTAGTCCCATTGACTACACGTGCAACAGTGGTATGGTCTTTATCATCCCGAAATTCTGGTAATGTCTCCAAACAAAATATCACAATCGATATTAAAATGACAAGGACTGAGACAATAGCTATCCCCCTTGCTGGCCCAGAGCTTTCGGGGTATTCAAACAAGAGCCAAACCTGCTTTTGGAAATCATTGTTGGGCAATATGCGTTCCTCTTCTTTTATGAACCCTTCATCCTCTCGAAATTTTTCCATAGCCTCTTCACCAAGTTGATAGAACCTAATTTCCTCTGAGAAAATATCAATGGGAACGTTAACAGGTCTCCGTATGCGCCCCCCTGATTGGTAATAGTAGAGAATAGCGTCAAAGCTAGGTCGGTTTCTATCGAAGAAGTATTCGTTTCTCAGTGGGTCAAAGTAGCGCATCCTTTTTCTCGGATCTCCCAACAAGGTTTTTGGAAACTGATCAAAAGTTTGAAGTTGAGTCTCAAAGCGCAAGCCTGAAATGTTAATAACCACCCTCCCAGAGCACTCTTGGCTGCGCTCATACCGATCCACAGACAGGTGGGTCGTGAGCGCAGCAGACTCCTCAAGCATGTTTTCGACAGTCATGACGTCCCTGCCCACCTCGGCGTAGCCGTGGTTTTCAGCGTTGCTGCCCCTGTTCCTTAAGGACGAGGGTGAATCAATTAGGTTGAAATGGTCATCCATTAAATGCAGTATGCATGGAGTGGTGCCGCGCCTCGACCAACCAAAACTTCGTCTTGGATAGAAAAATCCAACGGTTCAAATCTTCCGACCCTCCTCATCACATACGGTGTATAATATCCGCGCAGAAGTGTTGCCGCCCCACAAAGCGTTCACTGGGTTTTTAT
Source organism: Galaxias olidus (assembly GCA_026901105.3). Taxonomy (NCBI): domain Eukaryota; kingdom Metazoa; phylum Chordata; class Actinopteri; order Galaxiiformes; family Galaxiidae; genus Galaxias; species Galaxias olidus. The sequence goes on from JAPMUY010006667.1 coordinate 264,177, forward strand.
AAACCCGTCTATTCCCGCCCACGGCGTGCCTTATACACTTCTACTATTGGCCCAATATAAAACCAAATAGGCACCGAGCGCACGCCTTCTCGCATTCTTTCTCGCCTTCTATATGACAATCAAAATGTATGTCTTGAAATTAAGTTCCCAAAGCAACTAAACTGCAATTCGCTTTTAAAATAGCATTGGTTAAACATTCGGCATGGCCTACATTAAACATGTTCTTTTTACTCAAATTATTCCTAAGAATTCCGTTACTTTGACTTTTTGCTTCTTTTTTTATGCCATTTGTTGAGCTCCCCCCACTTATACCTTATCAACCTGCATAGTTTCTTGACTTGAGCAAATCAGCACTCCTATCAAGACAGGTCAACAAAAACACAAATGTCACCTTATTTTACCTTCCTACTTACTTTGATCACAACGAACATCTTCAGCCACACATCCAAATGGCCTCTTGTAAACTTCTGCACTAACACGCAATTTATTATAAAACAAAATAAATTATTTAATTTATAATGCATGATGTCACACCACATACAATGCCACCTGCCTCAATACACCGTAGAGTGTGTGAAGAAAGTATCCATGTAGCCTAGTTAACTTATGCCACAAGATTGGAATTCAACCATGGGCGATTTTAGACCCTTTTTAGGAGTGCTCAAGCACCCCTGAATTCCCTCTCAGCACCAATAAAAATATTGAGGAAATATTTGTGTATTATATCCTTTTTAGCCTTTAAGATAGATTTTTGCGAACTTGTCTGGTAGAGACAGGGAACAAACAATTAGATTCAAAAGGCTTGTTCATACCACGCCTTGGTAAATACTCGTTTCTGAACGGGTTTGCATTATTTACAAGAAGCCTAAAGCTCGTCAATGTCATTCTTTGTCAGTCAGTCAATAAAGATCAATTAAAGGCGGGACTAAAACTTAAATAAAACTAAACAAACATAAACTCACGATGTCAGAATTCCAAGAGCTGTAAGATCAAATATTGAAATAAAGGGTAGCCTTCTTTTTAAACATCAGCGTATCTTTGTAATTAAGCCAAATTACGTTACTGGAGGACCGGTTCTCGGCTCCACATGCAGTACTGGAGTTGAGCCAATGTTAAAACAACATTTATTTATTACTAATTGAATGTTTACACCCAAGGGCGTAGGTTTGATTTGGAAAGTGGTGGGGACATAAATTCCTAGAAGAGTCTTATAGCCCAGCATTTATTTACATTTTTCATCGCACTTCCCGAAATTATAGGCTATGCGGGTGCCCCTAGAAATTTTGTATGGACAACCACACGGTCACTGATAACCATATTTGTCTAGTTTTGGTCTTGGTCTTGCACATGTGAAAAATATGTATTTTTTTAACAATTAGGCCTACATCAGAAGGATGTACTCAATGAGATAACATTAAGGACGCTTTCACACTTGGCTCGTTTGGAGCAGTTGTTCCGGAACCTGGAGCGTTTCCCCCAAAAGATCGGTTCGTTTGGGCATATGCAATCGCACTCGGGTGCGGAACAAAAGCGATCAAATGTTAGGCTATTTGCCGAACAAGTGAGCTCCCTTTACTAGCCTGCATACTGTGACGTGGTTACATTTACTTTTAAAGCAACTTTTAAGAAATAAGACCCCATGTCTCCCTTATTATTCCCGACGTCCATGATCCTGAATTAAGAGGAAATATTGCATGAGTTTCAGTCTCCAGAAAGTAATTATTATCAAAAATGTGGTGGGGACATAGGTAATCAAAAAAGTGGTAGGGTACCGTTCCTGTCATAAATTAGGCCCATGTTTATAGCTCATTATGTTTTAATGATGACCTTATATGTATTCAATATCTTACACAATTTACTGCACTCAAATGAGCAGAGATGAGTTACTTCAGTATATTTATAGGTTTAATGCAAAATATTCATGTTTTGGAACCGAACATATTTAAATTGATTAGAATCAACTTAAAAGTCTGATTTCAAATTAACATGATTTGTTTACATAGATCCAACGTGAATGGAATGCGTTAGAATAACTGCACAAGCGTGAAACACATCCCTTGTCAAGTTAACCTAAAAAGAGTTTGTTCAGTCATTGCAATGTTGTTAAGTTGGTTGTACCTTAAACGACATCATGAGCTACTGAATCAAGGCATTGTGGGATATTATATGTTTAGTGCAACTGTGGCCTTTAAGAAAAATAATTGCAAGTAGGCTGATATAGTGTTGAGACTATCGCCATTGTTATGAAGCTCTTTGTAACTAAACCTGACGAAGTTCTGCGAAGATAGTCATAATCCGTTGCGTCAAAGTACTCGACATTACATTCTCGTGCAAGCACAGTATACTTAATTTGGGTGTACATGTTGGATCAACTTGAGTAAAATAAATGAACCTGAAATAATGTTATTACATTGGGTTGATGAGAAACATGGTTGGTTGAACAACAGTGATTCATGTATGTAGGATATATCATTTATATTAGAGTAGCATAATTTAATTGCGCAGAACAAATAATATTTTTGGGGGGGGGGGGGGGTTAAGATGAATTTAACATTTTTGCGTTGAATACAATTGCATGGAACCTGCTGACGATATGAATTTGGTCAACGTTTTTTTGAGTGTGTGCAAATTAATGAATACATTTATTGTACAATCATAATATAATTGATAAATGTACTAGTTGATATCGATTGAAATTAGTGATTTAGCAGGTGGGTTGAACACTTTTGCAAGGCACCATGCATCGCATGTCACATTCTCAATAGGGGCTGAGCACCCCTAAAGGTCTGATCCTAGAATCGCCCCTGGCTCTTTTTGCTGAATGCAAAGGCCCCTTTCAATGTCATACGTGTTGGATCAACATTGCAACAGAGGAAAGACAACTATGGGTAGAAGAAACAATAGAGATTATATATCCCATGACTATTATGGAGAGTCTCTATATGTAATCTTTTCTGTCTTTTACGCAACTTGGTAAGCAATGTTTACACAGTTGACCCTGGAGTTTGGATCCTACAACTGGATAAGAAGTCAGGGAAGAATTTACCTTTTTTGGTGTTGAGGTTGTTGTTTGTTTACGTTCTCATTTTTTACTCTTGAGTTGAATATTTTGCCCCCAAAAATGATAAACATAAATACATATAAACCCCCCTTCTTTCCAGACCTATGTTTCCCTCTTGATAACATTGAAATAACAAAAGTGACAGTGAGTGAAAGGTTGCGGCAGAGAAAGAGAAATAAAGATGAAGTTCCCCATGGAGTTCCTGCTCTGTATAAATCCCGTCAAACAAGATGTCTGCATATCTACAACATTATTTTCAGCTCCAGTTTTCGAGGAGCAGTCTAGGTGATGTATTGCTTCTATACATGGGATTCTAGCATTAGGGTTTGACATTGACCTTTATTTATACACGGCCATTTCTAATAGCCTATAACATACTGTATACTGTGTACATGAATACTTCATGGGCTTTTTAAAAAAGGCTTCTGGGAAGCTTTTTTCTACCATAAACCAAATCTAACCTAATATGCTTTAAAAAAAAAAAACCCATTCCCCATTTGAAATCTCCAGAGCCAAGAGAAGATGAAGATATGCAGACTTTATCACTATGGGAATTAAAAATGTCTTAACTTATGGCAGTGGTAACAGTCAGCAATTACATTCAATACAATCACTGTTTAATAGCTGAAAGGCACAATAAATTGAAAACGATAATAGCATTTGAATAGTCTTTGTATCAGCATTTTGGTTTAATATTATTCACTACTCAAGGGGTATCTCAACAAGAATTGTCACAGTGCATTAAAAAGACAACGCTAAGGCAGTTTGAGTAAAAAGGAGCAAGTAATCTCTGATTCAGTGTGTGCATGCACACATCACATCACATCACACTAACACACTCACACGCAAATCAATATAGTACGAGAGAAACCGGGGTCTATTGATCAATCATCCGTTGACCGTGATCTCTGAGAGTGCAATCATTACATGTTTTCATTGCCACGGTAACTAAGGGTCAAAGTCACTCTCAAGGTCATGAATAAAATTCAAACATGCATTATATCAATCAACTCATGAATACCAACAACACAAACCATCTGTCAGTAAATCAATTATTTGTTCAATACATTGAGGAGGCAACCATTCATAGTTGATTAACACACCATACATTGCACACTAAAATAGCCTCCATACATGGCAATACATTTTTGCAATCAACAAAGATGTCAGGTACAGTATTTCTGTTGAAAATATTTCTCACTTCAAAACTATGGTTCCCTGTTAAGTAACCTTTTTAAGTCAAATGTATTTATTTGCAAATATTTTTATTTAATTTAAATTGAATGTTGTCAACACTCACGCTGTTTCTTTAATAGTGATCAATATATAGACCTTTATTATTTTAGAAACAGTATTGTGTTAAACGTCCATGGGGAACTTGCTCATCGTATAGATTAAGAACAACTTTCTAACATCCTCAGACAGGTGAATTACAAGTTTGATTGAATTGACAGATATCCGGCAAATAAATCAACGACTGAGAAGAAACAATAGCTGTTAAAAAATGTTTACTATATATTTTTTTTCATGATGCCCTTTTCAACAGGAGCTCTTTCTCAACTGTATTATGGTTTATCTTATGGTGGCCTGCTGCTAGACTCACAAATGAACTGTCCTTGTCTCTCAGGGTGGCCTGGCAGAGAAATTGACGCAAGTGTGGAGTCACATTAGTCAACCCATCTGCTCCTCTCAAACTGTGATTCAAACAGGGCCTTGGCATCGCACTCTGCGGAGCTGTGACAAGTCACTTCTGATCGTGTCTACGCTTATTTTGTTTGAATGGAATGGCACCGTCAGAAATAAATAGATAAGGCCAAACCGTTCAGTACTTGAGAGTTTTGCATAGGGGAAAATATCAACTCACAGATCCCATCACTGTCTTGTCCAAATTCATAGCTTTGCCCAGCAAACCTTAGTAGAAATATCGTATCACTATCTAGAAGCCTTAATTAAGGGAACTATTCTAGTAACCTGGACCTTTCTCTCCCCTGCTTTTTACCAACACCTCTCAGGTCAGACATAATGCCCTGGGGGGTCTTGGGGTGGGGTGGGGGTAGCTTCTGTGTGGCCCCACCAATCCATTAACTTGACACACTGTCACTGGGGGAGGCTTGCGAGGAGGCTCTCCAAGGGCTTCTAATCCACAATTCTGGATCCATAGAACTATAATGCGATAGAAAGGATACGCCCTATTTAATTTAACGCAGCCAGATAGGGTGTCTTTTTTCACCTATCAAGCATAGTCAACAATAAATGAGGACTGTGACGATGATAGTTAGCTGTATGGCAGCCGTAATACAATGTCCCACCTCAACTCAAAAAGATAAAAGGCGTTGCTGTGTAGAGCCCATTCTACTTGTTCTAGTGCCCTCTCTGGGAATCACAAACCCAAGGCACGTGTTTGCTCTGTGCTGGTGTCCTTCACTTTTCCGTATCGGACATGTCGTTTGTAATCGGCTCTTAACATGTAATACATCACATGCCATTTCTGGGCCTGTAAGTCCTAAAGCTTACATCTTTGCACTTCACTCCAGGGCCAGCGGATTGCAGCTGTATCTCACTAAACATACCCTTGCTGACACCTCTCTGTGACTGGGAAGTTGAGGACAAACTCGTTAAAATAAATGTACCCTATTTTTATCTGATAAAAGGATATATTCCTATCGTTATTTGAGTTAATTGTAATTTACATTGTTCACGCTATATATTTCAATGTAGGTTTTACATCCACCCCGGTAAAAGTGCCATTTAGCATTCTGGGAAATGTGCATGTTTGTGTTGCAGGTATATGTGAGTGTTGCCATTTTGTGCGAGTCTTCAGTATGCAAATATATGTGTTGCTTAACGTTCATGTATATGCATGTGTGTACGTGTGCACAGGCATAACATAAAAGAGTGCAGGTTGATATGATGCTTCTTTCAATTCCCCAGCGATTTTGTATATATGTCAAGCTTGTTTAGCACGTTGCCGTGGCAGCAGCTGTTAATTTTTCCGTGATGGCAAAGACTAATTAATGAAAGTAAAACCAATACAGTGAGTAATCACGTTCAAATCAATTGTCTATGATACTCTCATACACTTTCATTGCTTACAAATGACTAATTTGGATGCAATCCTTGTCAAATGACACATGTTTTGTTGAGGGGTAGGGATAACGATGTACTTTGAGAACAGTCCTGTACTTATGACTGAGACTGTAGCGTGGTGTGTGTGGCGCAGAGGGACAAGGAGGAAAAGATCCTAATGCTCAAGATGATTTCCTGCAGGTTATTTACAGTCTCCTGTCAGCCATCAGCCTCCCCCATTCCACTCTAATCCTAACACACGCACTCACACACATATAAATATATATATATATGCCGTATGCAAAAAAAAAAAAACGAAAGGGAAGGGCTTCGGGCTTTCCTCCTGTTAGCTGGCTTCCCTCGTGGCCCTCCAGGGACAATGAAATACCCACACTCCAGAAACAAAATGTAGGGCAAAAGAACGTGTGCTTGAGCACATGATATTTAAATCCTAATCAAGTGTCTTACCTACTTCTTAACATACCAAGATACATTCACTCTCAGGGTCACTATACACATACACATGAGGACACTGAAGAGCAAAACAGGCACAGAGACTCGTTCTTATGTTGCCTCTCATTCTATTTCTCAATTTTTCCGTCTCTCTTTCCCTCTTTCTCTCATACACAGATATACCCCCCCCTCCATCCCCAATACACACATGCAAACGTAAGATTTAATAACTTGTCTTTTTGAAGTTTATTATAGATATTTTAGTGTAGCTTTTATTGTGTTTTGCCTCGCAATGAGACACTTTTACATTTAACCAAGACCGAAGACTCCTATATTCTTGTTCCACTTTTGTTCCAGTCTCTTCTGCTTCACTCATAATCAAATCATTGACGGTAACATAATTAAAACCTTGATTACCCCAATTAACAGCTGGTGCATCTTGAGTCTGACAGTTCCAATGGAGAACATCGCGATCATTTTCCAGGCGGTAACCCGGGGAAACCAGAAACTGTGTGCCTGAAACTGTTTTTTTTTTTCAGAAAGGCTGCCCAGGGATTATCAATAGTCAAGGGTTGGAACCTGTTTTGAAATAGACTAGAGTTAGACGAAGCATCCCCAAGGAGCTATTTGGCCTAAAGGTCAATAAAATACCACAAAATATACAAAGAAAGTACAAATCACGCACAATGAACTTGTTAAAAGAGTCAACAGCAACAAAGCAAACAGGGCATATATATATATTTATTTTTTTCAAATCACCTTTAAAAGATGGTGGGACAAAGAACAAGGTTATCTTTGTACATGTATTGTAAAACTGTTCAGTGTTCATTTTTATTATTCGTCTATAATCAAAAATAGACTGCATATTTACATTTGGGCAGCAGCTGTCACTACTGGAAGATAATCAAAATACCGTTACAGCCGTGGTAATTTAGGGGGAACCCCAATGAACGCGCTGATTGAGAATAGCCCATCTATTTGAGTTTGAATCCTAGTGTCACCACACAAATACCATAGACGTGAGCTGCCTTCATCACACGCCTGGAATAGTGACACGTGCAGAGGCTCTGCACGAGCAGATGTAAACCAATGAATGAGTTCCCATCGGTGATGCTTGTTGAGCTCTGAATCCTGAAATGACTGGATGAGCGTTCTGTCAGAGTGTCTGTCAGTTGGCATTGAAATATTTACCAATAGAGCTGTCGGGTCCTAGACAGTAATCCAGGTCAGTGGAGATGATTGGAGTCCTCCCTCCCCGCAAAACACAGCCTGTTTTAGGTATGACCACAACGCATTTGTCACGTTTGTTCCAACTCGGTATTATCCTAAATGGACACCCTATTAGATGGATTCAGGACTTAAGCATATGGCTACAACCCCTTGAATAAGTTCCACACTGAATAGTGTGTCTCCATTTTGCTTCTCCGTGGATATGACACACACACACACACACACACACGCACACACACGCACACACACGCACGCACACACACACACACACACACACACACACACACTGGTGACTCATTTGCGCAACACATGCTTTGAAGGATTACTTCACGTTGCTTCAATTATGATCTTAGAAAATGGTGTGAAAATACAATGCAATGCAGACTTCTTTCTTTTGTTACAGCCCATAGCTATGATTGACAGTGGATGTGTCATGATAGGGCAATATGTCTCAGCCTGTCTTAATATTGTCCATGGTAAAGTAAACAAAGAAGAGCACCATGATAAGAACAGACTTCAAAGCACATGCCCTCATTAGGAACGTAGCCTTTGAAGACGTTTGTACTCCTCATAGCAGAATCAGATGGATCTCTCCAAGAACCCTTTTTTTCCCTCTCTGTAATTTCCCTAATTACCCTCACATTAACAAATGTATTGTTTTCGCCTAGCTAGCCCCTATCCAATGCCAAACATTGATTACAACTGTGGAGTACAGATTAGTTCGTAAAGTAAGTGATTGCCATGATCAATAGCAACAGTTCTATTTGTTGTTGTCAAGTTTAAATATACAGTACCTTGGATAGTATATTTATTCAACACATCAGTACAATGAATTTTATGGCTACACTAATTAGGACGTGCAATGCTCAAGCCACATGCTACAGACACTGGACCAATTGCAGGCCGTTGATGGCAAATTGAATGCAGATGTTGGTGCTACGGGATTTTGGGCATTTTATAATGTAACAATAACTGGAGGTCTTTACGTATCAATGTGCAATGAATGAACAGTCTTGCAAAACAAATAAATAGGACTACTAGAATATTGGAACATAATTATAGATTCATTCATAAATGTAAAGATTGTGAGAACAAAACAGTACTTTCTTTTCAAACCCCCAAATTTCTTGAAAAACGGAACCCAGAGAGTCCAATTGCAATCAATCTGTGGTAGATTTGACTTTTGCTGCTCCATGTACTTATCTTAAAAAGAAGACTAGACCTAATTTTGTAAACAAACAAACTACAGTTCAGCATCCCTTTCCAGGCTCTAACCTTCTTCGATGGTGTTGGCACGGGGAGGCGTCACGGGCAGACGTTTTTCACTCGAAGACTCTTAATGTTGGAAAATTAAGATGCTTATAGCTCTGATTTGGGCTAAAGAGCTCTTAAGCTCTATCACATGTAAGGTTGGGGAGGAGAGGGGGAAGGAGCGGGGTTAAAAGGGAAGGGGAGATGGAGGGAGGACAAACAACTGTGTGATGTGTCTTTTGAAAGTCTTTTGAAGTCTTTTGAAGATGAACAATGAGTGCGGACTGCAAAGTGTTGCAGATTCGTTTTGTAGTAATCACTTTTAGCACAGGTCTAACAATACTGCTAAAATAAATAAAAGTGTCCTTTTTCGTTTAAACATGTATACTCATCACTGCTAATTTGTTGAGTTGACAAACATACCTTCGTGAATTTGTGAATGTGTGCCATCAATTACTGGCAAAATTGCTGGAAGAAAGTGAGCTTGAAAGATAGTTTATCGCACAGGAAGCAGCAGACTCTGACACAGCTATTAGCTTGCCCGTTGTATGTTCCGGGTTTCAAACGACTCACATTTGTCACTCACTGGCACAGACCCACTAAACACAAACAAATAGGAGTGATCGGACACAGTCAGTGCACCCTGCAAAAAGTGAAGGGAGATCTCACTCTCGCGGGCCTGTGAGCGCAATTGCTTTAGCTCAATGATTCATGAAAAGCAGGGAGGAATCTGTGCACAGATGGGACAAGGGAATAAATATTCAGCCCCATCAGAGGAAAGCCCTTTTACTGCTCCCCCTACTGCAGGTGATCTATGGAGCTTCGACAAAAGACAGGACAGATTAGAACTGTGCATTGAGAGCGGTGGCGTGACGAACAACACGATCGACAACACTAATGTGGCTTTGTTTTGACACACTATACCATCACCCCCACACACAAAATACAATGTATGCTCCCAAAAAAATTTAAGATACGTATAGAAACACATTTCCTGTCAAATAACTCTCATGAAAATAGACCATTTGGAAGCTTATTTTTTAACTGGACGTGATCAAGCAAAATAAAAGCTGAATGAGACACAGGAGACTGGTCGACCACAGATGTTCTTACAAAGCTAGTGCTTTGCTGCAGTCACTCTCAAGGGAACTTAAGTCAACCTTTGGTAATGAGACTTCTCACCCTTATTAGTGCACTGTGTCCCCTATCTCACATTGCATTCAGCGAGGCCCACTAATTAGAATGGTAGGCAAAAAAAGGATGCCTTGTCAATAACATAAAAAGGGTTGCAAACGATGCAGAGTTAAAAGCAACGTTTAATGGACATGTAGGGGTTTGGATGAAAACTACAACTATATAGCATTAATCATATGGCAGCCGGAAATATGTAAAACAAAAATAATGATGTATTGTAAGGTCACTAAAGTCAATTGGCACAGTAACAGATGTGGGACAGTGTTTCAGTTCAGCATAACATAAAAGGAAGCCGTGTTGCCATCTATATATAGTTATCATTAATATGCAGCTTTACCTCATGAGAGAGCTTGCTTGAAACGTGTTCTTTTGTATACTATGTTGGAAGCTTTCTCCTACTGTGTGGCCATATGTCATGTTTAATTTTCTGAAACATGTTCGTTTCTCTATGTCAAATAATGTGGATGCCTATATCTGTGTTCGACAGTATTCTTCTACAACCAATAATGCAACAAGGCTTGAGTAATATACTTTGTCATACTTATCTCATAAGAACCTGTATCTGCTGGGCATCATGTGCAGAACAGCACTTGTTATTTCTCTAGTTTGAACATGATGCATGACCCTTGCTGTCAAAGCTGGATACATTTATTTCATTCTCACCTTGAGGCTTTCTCAGAATGGCACGCTTCAGCTGACATTTTTAACCATGGAGGATATACTGCTACCAGGCGCGACTGTTCCTCACACATCACACACTGCTCTGAGGCTCACCAGACCTCACAGAGGAAGCTTCATTAACTGGTAAATACGATCTTCCCAGCAGATAGTTTGTGCGTGTGCATCCGTTGTTCTGGGCAGCTACTAGGATCCATGTATTGAGAGGTTAGTTACCACTATTTCACCATCATTGGGGGATTTACTATCAGGCATTACAAAATGTTACACTATACCTTATGGAATTCTTTATCTTATTAGACCTATATATATTAACTAGAACTGCATCTTTGTGTAAAAGGCCACCATAGATTTTACCATAGGTGACAGGTTTGGGGATCATAAAAAAAGGAAAAAAATATCTGTACCTGAAATCCTTTTACAATCCAGGTCTTTTCAAGCAACTAAAGCATGTTGCCACACGGGGGCAGCAAAACGTTCTCTCTGTGTAAGCCTGGGACGTTCCCCAGAAACCTTTGCAAATAGCTTATCTTGTTTCCAGTCTACAGATATACAACAGGCCTGCCTCTCAGTGTAAAAACATTATATGGTTGGATTTGTAACCATTGTCTCTTTGACAGTTTTACCACCCTCTTATATGAGAATTGCCTGAGCCAGATGACACGTGTAACAGTAATCGGTGTGTTTCCCAGCCGTACATAAGCTGATAGCTTTTGAAGTCAACAGGTCTCTATTAGACAGTAGAAATGCTGCAGTGCAGTGTTTAATGCCTGTAGTATTTAATATGTCTTGCATGGCATGAAAGTGCATGCTTGTGTTACAGACAGAATAAAAGCATTTATCCACTTGTGCATTATACACATAATGTATATTCTGCTCTGAAAATCATCCATAAACAGATTGTACATTATTCAGATATTGTTTAGAATGCTTCTTTGCAGGGAAGTTTGTATACATAGACTGGAGACATCTGGTGACCAGATTTGGAATGATTTGTAGATGACCCAGGTGTTGGTTTACAATCTTTACAATAAAAGTGAACTGGATAAAGATTAAAAACTCGTATAGCCAATTTTGAAATCCAAATAAGAATACATTATATAATTTGAATTCATACTGTAATAAAAAAACATGCATGTATCTATAGAAGCATATTCATGCACCTCATTTGCATCTGAAGTGTCAATCGAGAATTGCATTTTAGAATCTCGTCAGCCTTCTCTATTGGGATCTTATTTCGGAATTACATTGAGCCTTCTCGATGTATTGACGCATTCTGCAGTTTGCCACTCAAAAGCCTGAATATGATACAAGTGCTAGAATGTAAACTGTGAGGAAGAAGCCATAGCACGTCTGCGCCTCTCAAGTGTTCTCTGAAGCATGCTACAAGAATGTCATCATTGCTGGAACTGGATAGATTTAAAGAGCACACAAGAGTGAGTCGGTGGTATGGGTATCAGTGAACTGAGATGGGAAAAGACGATATCGTGAAAATAATATTGCAAATTAGATAATGTAGATATTAAGAGGGATAGAGAGATAAATAGAAAGAAATCTAAATGTGGTCATTGCTCTGAGAGATATTTCAACATACGTCCCCTGTTTGTTGAGCTCTGAATGACTCCTTGCGAGGGAGTCCTGTTGTTGGGGGAACAAGACTAATTACAGAGGAATTTCCCTTTCCAGTTCCCTATGGCCACTGCAGAACAATGAACAGAAAGAAAAAAAAATAAGTAGATGAAAAGAAGAGAAGGAGAGAGTCAGAAAGACAGAATTGGACCCCCGAGACAGAATCAGTCACCTCCCCTTCATACTGTTTTCAGGAAAACCTTTGCAAATCCGTTTTTTCTCCAAATAATATCAATATTTTATTGCATTTGTTACGTCAAATTTGAGCATCCTAGCGGATGTAGTGACCTGGGCTGTCGTTCAGATGTGAGGGAAGGGACCAAAGAGACCCTTTTGGAAGAACTGAAGGCTAGAGTTTTGGGTCTTAGCCATAGCATAAAATTATGTCTACGTGTCCTGTGTCCATGTCCTCACTAGTGCTAATAGGTAACAACATATATTCCCTTTTGACCAATTGGATGATTTGCTCAGCTTAGACCAAAATACCCGTTTCCACCTTGTCAACAAAGCAGAAGATGCTATGCTGTTTACTGAACTGACAGTAGAAATGTCTTTGTGTACAGACATACACTTCTGTACTCATCTATAAAACAGTTCTTGATCATTTAACTTTAAACTTGTGCACTTTTAAAGTCACTCTTTTAACCCCGCCAGAAAAAAACGAAAAACAAAAAGACGAAGTCATCGGTCCAGACTTATTCTGTTTTTGTTCAGCCTGTGACATGCATGTAACACAGAGTATCACAGTTACAGTGGAGCAAAGCACATACAAGCAGGCACACTGGCTAATCAAATTCAGTTGGAGGCCATCATTTCACCGACGTAGTGCTGGGCTGATTATAGCAATGGCAAACTGTTTGATCATATCCTCAATTTCAAAGGGTGACAGGTCACCTGATCCTACTTATAGGTTTGGTAAGGGGTTTGAGTTCCCCTCACTGCCTAGGGGTACCGGTATAATAGGCACTTACCCACCTCGGGGCCAGCCATCCCAGGCTCCTGGACACAGCAGCCCGCCCCACGCAGATTGTATTTCAAGGACCAATCTATCGATTGATGGATGTAGGACAGGTAGCTGGAGAAAGGCTGCCTTTGAAAAGAGACTAGTCTGAACCATTTTTGCCCATTTTTTTGTTTTTTAACCCAAATTGACTCAAGGATAGTTTTATTTAATGGACATGCATTTAATGGCATGTTAGTCCATATTTATGCATGATCTGAGAACTACAATGCAACCAGGCAGTGGTTTTCAAAAACAGTAGTGGAGCATTTCAAAAGTGTGTAACAAAAAATATTAAAAAAAAAATTATGTAACAGTGTTTGTCTGGCCAGTAGAATGACTATGTGTTGGAATACTGATTTCCTACAATCCGACCATATTTATTTTATTTTTTTTTGTCACGCAACCAAAAATGGTTATAGGCATGCTATGTGAGCACTGTCATTGTAATGATGTTTCAGATAGATTTGGTTCAACAACTGATCAGTATGAAGGAGACAAAGACTGATTATTTAATCCCACAATCAAATAAAATTATTATTAGAACAATTCCCCGTGAGGGCCAAGATGCAGGCCTTTTCCAGTGTTCAATTGTAAGAACTATTAAGCAAAGTTTTGCAATTGATTTGAGACATTTCTAATAATGTATAGGGATTAGTGTTTTCTTGAAATTGTACAAGACTAGCCTAAAGAGGTCCGAAGCTCATATCAACTAAATTATCAAACTGAATCACTCAATTGAGATGCTTATATAAAAAAAAGTGACATTCCATCTGCGTGACGGAGAAAAGTCGTTGAAACGTGCCTAGTATATAAGCTATGCAGTCCTCCCATTCAATATCACCCCTTCAACACAACTACTGGGCTAAATTATTGAATTGTTGCCTTGAGGCACTGAGAGTGGGACGTCAGCCAGGCCTGTTATATACAGCACACTGAAGGAGTATGCCCACTAGGTCACAAACCCTTATTGTAGTAGTGAATCCTTGGCATATCAGCAGAGGACAAGAGTGACGTACTTGATTTGGCACTGAGATCATATTGTACGGACTCACAAATCACTGGCCGACAGACATCAAAAACCCACAAAACCCCTTTCACATTGATGCACACAAGCATCAACTGTCTGAACGTGCATTTGGACATTGTGTGTTTGTGTGTCACTTTGCAGCTTGGACAGTTGCAAGAAACTATTAAACAGAATTTAATAAGTCAGTCAAGCGCCACAATTTCTCACCATGTTTAACTTTCCAAGCAAATGGATTAATGGGAAATAGCTTATCACTAGCATTGCCTCTCCTGACGGGAACAAAAACAAAAATTTGATTGAGATGACGTTCTTTGTGAAACTTTAGTCTTTCATCAGGCCTGATGGTGACCTCGTCTGTAGCAGTACCCTGTTTTTTAAAAGCCATATCCAGACACACCATCCTACAGACCAAACACAAACTGGATCAATGGCAAACAAATGCTCCATACAAAGAAGGATTCCATCCATCATCTCCCACAGATGTAAACACATGTATTCTCCACTGCACACTAAAGCATTATGGAGGACGTATTTCTGAGCAAAACAGCACTGCATAGTTGTTTATGCTATACACATTGAAAAGGTGTATGTGATTAGCAGGGAAATGCAATCACACCTTGAAATGCAGTACCATGAATCAGAAGTTTATCAAAATAAACAAGATTGTGGCAATTAATTTACATAATTTATTGTGATCTTAAAAGATGTGAAATGTGTAAATATTGTATGTGTTTGGTCAGTGTGCTCGCTTGTATGTGTCAGAGTCATGTGTTCGTGACTTTTAGCTTTATAGATTGCTTTATAAAGCCATCAAAAACATATTTCCCCATGCCAGCTATCTAGACAATAAAAATTCTAACCAGCCTGATGTCTGACATTGAGTGATGAGTGCAAAAGAAATGGTGCTCTTTTTCAAAGACAACACATGCATTGTCCTGTGAGGCCCGTGCTATAATGGGTTCTTCAAATCACAGGCAGCACTGACCTTCTGTATATGAAAATGTGAAGGGTACTATGTTGGCCAAGATCATTTCAGTTTAAAATGGTCTTTGTTACCAAGCCAGCACACTTCAGTTAATTTTAGTTCAGCTTGTCACCGCTATGTTAAAGCACCAATAAACTGTTTTGGATCCAGGCAATGCTGAACTCAACACAATGTTCACCCCGGCGACCCACAAACACATTTCGTAACACATAGTAAATAATTTTGGCCAGCATGTTAGAATATTTAATAATCAGTGTTTTTCTACTCAAAGATCGTCTGTAAGAGGTATATATTTGTATCCTGGTAATACGAGAAACAAATCCCTCAGATCAATTTCCGGGAAAGGCGCTCAATTTGTTTCAGATATGTCTAAAGAAGTGGAATCCCTGTGTGCCTGTGAATTTGGGTAAGGAGTAAGACTAGAAACAACTGTGTGTGTTTTTAAAAAGGGGGAGGGTTAAACTAACAAAACATCTTGTGTGCATATCTTACCCATGCAACAACAGCATGTTTGCCAACTGCAGTGGCAAGAAAAGGATCCTATTTGCCGTGTAGATACTCCAGATACTCCCATATACTCTATTTCATAATACAGTCGTTGTGTAATCAATCTATGAAAATAAAGATGGTACTCCCTTTTCCTGTTGTTATCTATGGGATCACTGATCAGCCTTCTGCTTCAGAGCTGGCTGATATTATCTATTGGGCCCAGATGTGGATAATCCCAGTGGCCAAACTTTCCCATGTGATAGAGATGATTTGGATAGTCAAGTTTATGAAGTAATTTTAATAAGACACAGCAAAACAACTGTAAAAAAAATAAAATAATAAAAAACGGAGAAAAAACCACTTGTGCAAGTCCAGAGAGTTTTGCTGTTGTTGGATGCCAGAATACGTACCGTCCTCAAGATCAGGGGTACAGAAAAGGTCACGCGATACACAGTATTCCTTCTTGTCTTTTGTACTCCCACACACAGTGCTCTTTTTACATCAGAGAAAGATCACTTCCTTTGGTGCAATCCTCCTTTCCTCTTCTCTCTTAGGCCACTGAACACATCAAAGAGAGGTACGACTTGTTTCTAAATCGGTGTGTGCAAAAGGCAATGTTATTGAGTTAGAGAACAGCAAATGTGGAGAGAAAGATCTGACTGTATGGCACGAGATGGGATTTCAACCCCTTCATTATACAGCTGTCATAAAATGCTGATTCCGCAGAGATATCTGAGAGCAACCTGCCAATGGGCACAGCAATCTATGATGACTTCTTACACTAAGCCCAAGGTTGCACAATGATGGTAAGTCTCTCTGGCATTCAGCGTAGACTATGATAAGTTAATTTCAGAATAGCCAAATAAGGTACATATCTTATTTGTTATGCCATAAATCTTCTAAAAAAGTTATCACATAGTCACAAGGGAATTTTAACAATTCTTGGCAATGGGCAGTCTATAAAAAATATATTTTTCCAGTCTCCCAGAATGAGGTATTTATTGTTGTCACAAATCCAGAGCCTGCTGGTCATAGTACGTAAACAATAATGAACTAGTGTGTTTTTTAGTAACCAATTTTTTTATAAAAATAAAAAACAACAGTTAGACTTTTGTTACTTGTGTGGCTCATGTTTGAACTCAACTGACATGGATGAAATGTGACCTGTCGTTGGGCTTCACTAGGTGTGAGTTACACATACTTTCCCAGCTGCTCTGATCCCCGAGGTGCCTGAAGTCCTTCAAGTGTCTTGATGAATACCATGAGAATGCAGGCTGCATGGCTGGTGTTGTCACATGAGATCTGGAGGATGCACCGATCCCCAAAGCCTCACAAAGCCCAAGCAGAAAGTAACATATACTGCAGTCTAAACAACTTAAAGGTCTGATCTGTCACACACTCACAGCTTGAGAAGAGCAGGTAGCATGGGGGGCATTCGTGACTGCTTTTCTTACTCTGAAATCGGCACAGTGGCCTTAAATCTCTCCCTTATTCTCTGTGGTTCAAAGAGCATGTCCCTCTGTCCCTCTGACTGTAAACTACCTCATATTATTTACAGTCAGAAAGCTGTAGTAAAAAGATAGTAAAATGAAATGGTAAATCAAACAAAATAAATAAAACGTGATCCTTTGTATAAAATTCTTCACACTTAATGAGGGACTGCTGAGGATGTATTTTTAGAACAATAGTAATGTAATATGGTAAGCCTATTTTGCTTCCAGATGTTGAAACCAATTTCATTCCAGATGTTTAACATTGGCTGTGACATTTAGGCGAATGGTCTGAAATGGTTTTCAAATAATCCTCCATCCATTATTGATTTACTGAGGTGTGTGGAAACCATAAAGAAGAGTGCTTTCAGAATTCCCATGATTTAGATATTCCCATTCAGAATTCCCATACATAGATAGAGGACGGGAGTGGGGAGTGAGGGGGATGAAGATAGAGAGAGAGCAATAAGGATTCCCTCTTACCACCTGGACTGATTTACATAGATCATTCTCACTGATGCCCTAAAGGTAAAATGTGCATTATATTCTGGACACAAGAGCAGTAGTTATATCACTCAACCATTATTACACTGATTATTCTATCAAAGTCTTGATATTCATGTCAGTTGTAAAGGAGATGCACAGGCAGGCATTCACGACAAATTGAAACTGGGAAGACATATTTTGGATATTGCATATTGTTCATGACATAATCGGAAGGGAAGACTAATGGTCGTATGCAATATCTTTATGTGAAAATATGAACGATTAAATTAAATACATAGCTATTGTTTAACAAGAACATAGCTAACATTTTCAAGAATGAAATATTTTAAAGGTAGGAAAAGAAATATGATGTAATTCATTATGTCAGAAAAAGGAAACCATAGGTTATATATAACCTCCAGCTGTATTAAAAGCTATAACATAAGAATACAATGGTTCCATAGATAGTTTTTTTAGGGAAATGTTAAGCATTCACTGTTTTGACTATGATCAGGGATTTAAGATAATCAGTCTGTGCCTTTAGGGACCTACGATAATCATGATGTGCCTTTCATTCATTAAGATGCATCTGTTCGTTCAACAAGCTGTCCCTTTGAGTTTCCTTGTTCTTTAGTAAAGACACCAAAACAATTGCAAAAAAAATCAACTTTCACAACCAAATCAAATTTCATACAGTACAGTACATTTCATGCAGCAAAGCTAATATATACATATATTAAGCTTTATATGTTTGTGGTAATTGCAAAGAATCCAAAACAGATTAAAAGTTAAACATGTGTGTGTGGCCAGGGAAGCCAAGGAATGCAATGCAAAAGTAATTGCTGTTTTTTCTCTCTTTGTATGGTTCCATTTACGTTGAGCTATTTCAATAAGATAACAGCAGTACAGTCATTTTGGACTTATGGTATAAGTACAAGTTAAGGTACAAGTTATATAAATTCAACCTTTTATGTTATTGATTGCAATGTTTGTTGTCACACCTGAGTTGAGAAATTTTCTCATATCTAATGCTTCTGTCGTAGACATTACAAAAGTGTAAACTACAAATATAATTAGTTAATTACAATGCCATCGCTGCTAAAGAGCAGAGTAGTTTGATCAGCTAAGCAAACCACCATGAGCGGAGAAGGGCAGGCACTAGGACCTGTGACACTCCACAGTTTAAAGAATCCAAGGTCTCCGGGTCTCCAGTGACTAACTTTCAGAACAATCAATTTCCATACAAGTGCCGTACTGAAAGCAGTCTGTATGGAGTAAATTATTTAAGACAGCAGATTAACTATTTTTTGGATAACCTTTAGAGGACATATACTGGAATATATGTTTTACATTTTGGGGGGGCATCAACTTTTATCTGAAGAGGTGCCATTCCAAAGGTACTGTTCCAAATGTGTCTCTGCTCTGCTCTTTTTCTGTAGAAAGTCAAGATAGGGATGGAAAATGCCTCTGTCTCATGTTAACAGACCCGGTGATGAAAGGGAATTATTTATCTCAACATTGAATGCATAGTCTGCATGAAAAATAGGCTGGAAATATAATGTGGAATGATGAGGCTCATAGTAATTAATTTCTATAATACAATTTTTCCTTCTGAGATTACAACTAGAGTTTTTTCTCAGTTTCTTTCCTAGTTTATGTTGTCATAGTTCTTAAGCAGCATAAAACAATAGGCAGAAACCAAGCACTCCATGGGACTCTGCCATCAGATGTGTTCTCTGTGGGAGCAGGTATGCTGGAAGCTGAGCCCCGGGCTCATCAAGTTACAATAGCACCCGTCAGATTCAAATATAGACGCATATTTTCTGGGAAATATAATTATTACATCATGTAATATTAGAGGTAATATTCTTATAGTTGGTGAGGATGAGTTACATCATATTAACACATCGTATAACTTTCTTACTTTGTAACACAGCTTTGAGTGACTTTGAAGCAGTATATTGAATCTATATAATTAAGTTTTTCATTATTTTCTCTTTTCATTTGTTAACAATTCATGTAATCTATTAATGTCCTTTTATGTTTTTTTCAGTCTAACCCTAAATCCACAATTTTTTCCTTTTCTGTCTGCTTTGAGTCTGCTTTTGTTGGCAAACACAAAGTCCAGAAATGAACCTCCACACACAAGCAAGTTAACATCTTGTTGCAACAGTTGTTTCACTTGTAACACCAAACACTTAGTTTGTATCGAAACAAAAAATGTTTATTCAACCAAGAGTTTCCCGAGGCAATATTTGATGTTTTTGTATAAAGTGTTTAAACACGGTTAACCAGACACAGCATTGTTTAGAGTGTATAAAATGGATCTCAAGGTGCCAGTAATATTTTCCTTCTTCTCCTCTCCTCCACCTCCTCCTTTCCTTTGCATGATCCAGAGATTACCATGAAGAACAGAATGTGTGCCTTTAGAGCATTCCAACAAAAATAAGTATGCATTCCTGTTCACATTTCTTTGAGGGCAGTGATGGTGTAAGACTACCCTAAAAATCATTAAACAAAATGTGATATATGCAATACTAATAATGTAGTTTAGGATTAACAATGTATAGAACTTGTTATGTTGAGAGTTAACTTTCTCAAAATTGTTTTAAGATTCTTGATAAACAAGTTTTGAAAATAAAAAAAATCTGCAAGTTGTGTGGACTGTGTGTGTACACACTGTGTGTGTAGCATGAGTCCAAACCTTAGGATAGCATGTGTGGTAGCTGTTTGAAAGTAACAAAACAACTAACGCTTTATGCACCGTTCATAATAATTTGACAGAGTTTCGAATCAGGAAGAATTAGGAAACTGATTGTTGAGTCTGCATCCATGTGAAATAGTACATCAGAGACAGAATGTTGTATATCACCAACGTTAAGTCACGTTTATTGTACTTACAGAGGGGCAATCATCTCTGATGTTCCACACGATCAGATTTATGTCGGCCATCTAAACTTTGGATCCTATTTCAATATTTAGAGGAACTGAAGACAGTTGTGTACAGTGCCATGAGACATAATGTAAATCTGCACATCTGCTGGGAGGATTTTCAAAGGAACTACAGGGCGCTGTTCCCTATTCTCCATTAAAACACTTCTCTCTACATTGAAGTGCCTCAACATAACAGCTTTACAATCTGCCACACAGAGTGTGTGTGAAAACACAAAAAGTTACTGCTCTTGTTTTCACTGCATAGCTTCGCTCATGAAATAAAGTGACTTCGTTAGCGTGATCTACAACCAGATGAGGGTCCACTCCGGAGACCCTAAAAAAAAGAGTCCTTTTTTCAGCCTATCGTAGCAGCAGACCTACAACATGCAATCTGAAGCTGATTGAACCTGACCCTTTGTTTCCAACGTAATTCTTCAGAGACCTATACACAGAGGCACAGCTAGGCGTATGCAGATGGAGCCCCTATAATTCCACACACACGCACACATTGTGACCTGATCTTTTAATAGATGAAATGTTTAAAGATATATACTCTGACAGACACGAAAGGGACTGTGGATTCGTTCTGTTTTCAATGTGAGCACAGTGCTGCAGCTACCCAGACCATGTCAAATCCCTTCACTATCTAGATGAAGAGAACATGTGGCTAAAGGGCTGGTTGGTGGCCAGCTGTTTAAAGTCACATCTGGTCATAGGTTGGGTCCTATAATAGTTGAATTGGCTTTGGCATAGTCGAAATAGTTGACAGAAAAGTTATTTGGCAATGATCCAGAGAAATTTGCTCACAATCAGACATCACTATTTCACAATCATGTGGTTCCCAGCTAATTACCTGACTACCAAAGACAATTGAACAAAGCGAGTGAACCCCCAAAGGTCATTAGTGCAAAAGTGGTGTGGTTGTGGGGCTGCATGGGGATTATTAGTACATGGTGGCAATGTGCCCTTTTAGATCATGTGTAGACTATTTCATGTCTCCACAACGTCCATGCATTTCCAACCACGTCAATGTCTAAGTAGCCTGTCAAGTAATTAACAAGCGACACTGCTCTACATTGTGCATTTTTAAGCAAAATGTTAGCAAGAGGTGAAAAGTTGAAAAAACAAATAGTTGGCATCTGCTCAGGATCTTACGGTTACCAAATTGGAGTGTCCTTGTGGCCAGAGCTGCTGCAGTGAGTTTGATGTTTTAGAGAGAGACATTGTGTACAGAGACAGAGGTCAGCTGTGTTTCCTCACGGTATAGAGAAGGAACACAGCCATCAGTGACTAATGAAAATGTCTCCTTTAAACTTGTATTCTGGGCGAGGTTACTATACACACTCTTAAAACTCAGCCACCTCGCATCGGCTGCTACTTGTAAAATAGGAGAAAAACAAGTTAGAAATCCTGGCTTATTCTTTCCCTCAATCTTAACTGTATGTCATAATATGCATCATGAATGTCATAGTGCTTGTTACAAAAAAAGGGGTGCGCTGATAATGCAGTCACTAATACGTGGAATTCCTAGTACAACACATTTGACCATTGAGGCCCCTAGAGCAAATTATAACATATGATATATCCTGAGCCAGGAAAATAATCAATTATAGGCTGTAGTCTGTCTGTCTTGGCTGAAATGAGCGTTGATGTGCTGTGCTATGTATCTGCAATCATGGGAATTCTAATTTGATGTCTGGGATCAGCAACAGATGCACTGGCCAGGCTCCCATGTCTACACACTAAAATCAAATTATTCTAAGTCTTTTCCGGGAGACGTTTTGCAGCTGAAGTTCTTCGTAAGTTCTGTCCTGTTCTGGTCTGCTCTGTTTTGTTCTGGTCACTCTCCCCAGCCAGCCTGGGTTAGGACAAGCTGCAAGCTTTGCAAGCACATAGAGCAAGAAATTGCAAGACAAACAGTAATCATTTTTTTGTACTTAAAGTATTTAAACTTGAGTATGCTTAATCCCCCAATAAACATATTACATTACATATTTCTTTTCTCTTTTCTATAAAAATATTTGATGTCCCACTTAGTTAAATAGCATCGTTATCTAAGTATCAAATCCATTTGCTGTGTACTGAAAATATTTATTGTATGCCTCAACTGCGGGCTATTATCCTAAGACAGGTCACTTCAGGGTAATAAGAACACATCTCAGTTACTAACTCTGCAATAAAGAAACATCCGCATTAACAGATGTGTGAATGCCCTTGGGAACAAGTCTAAACTAGTAACCCAAATTAAGGTTACTTGGTTATCAAACCCTTTGTAAAACTTGACATACTTGAGTCAAGTGTGGAGTTGTGGACACAATCTTCAATTGGTCAATTGGTCTGTCAAATGGCATTACCATGAAATGGCATATATGCAGTACAGGAATGAAGATATTGAAATGAAATTGGTAATTAGTAAAGTCTTTCAGATATGTTGTGTAACAAAGAGTTTAGAAACGTCACTTGAATCAACCTCAAAATATAAATTAAAAGATTGGATGACACTGATCATTGCAAAAATAATTATGAATTACTGTTTTAAGGAGCTGTACATAAACAACAAAAAAGGACGTATGACAGTCAAATGTAGCCAAACATTATATTTGAAAACATGCATTCGCACTAGCTCCAGCTTGTCCGGAGGTTTTGGGGAAACTCAAATGTTATGCTATTCATTATGCTTTTCTCTACTGCAATTCCTCCATCATACACACACCTTCATAATTCATACAAGACATGGAATTAGTAAAAGAATGGTGTTCCACTAGCTGGAATGAATGAATGAATGAATGAACGAATGGCTATACGTTCAAATGACTCTACCTAACCACCACCTTCTTATTAATACGATGTCATATTCCAGATTATTCCTTTAAAGGCAGCATAAAACCTTCATTACGGCAAGCCGCTTTGCACCAATGAGCACAGAAAGGCAACTAAGCACCGTGCCATTCAAAGTCCAGTGGTGGCCTTCAGATAAAGTCACCCATTGCACCGCAGCATTTGGAACGAGAGCCGGGCCACAACAGGTCAGATTACTTGGAGGCCTGTGGGACTTTTTACCAGATGAATGAAGCCAGCGTTTTGTCAGTCGGAGGAAGGAGGAGGATGAGGGGCAGGGTGGGTTTGTTACTGGTTGGCAGACGGTGGATTGTCTGAGTCTGTGAGCTCCTTGACAGTCAAACCAGACAGATTTCATTAAATAGACTCCATTAGAACTAATGAGCTGTAGGTCAGTGTCTGTGGGTGGCCCCTTGCTATTCAGGACAAACAGACTGCATAAATGACAATACAGTCCTCTACACTGATGATAGGAAAGTAATGTTATTTGTTCTTTCTATGTGCATTGAAGATTAATTTACATTACATTAATTTAGCGAACATTTTAGCCTATGAAATATACACATGCATTCAATTTGAACGGGCAAGAAACAACTATACGTGTACAGACAAATAAGTACATTATTGCAAAGTATTACAATAGCTCTGGAATGCTAAAAACAATTTCCACAGGGCCCTGAAGAAATGTACATAATCTTGTAAATTATGCCTGCACTATATAAAATAAAAAAATATTTATTGAATACAACAAAAGATAGTTTTAAGTTTTAAGAAAGTTTTACATCCATGTTTTTTTTTCAAGTCATTTTGGCAGGCATTAAAATATCTCTCTTTGTGTCTCTTTGAGAGAAGGCCCAGAGAAGCCATAAACAGAAGGATACAAGAGCTCCCTTAGGATTCCACTCCCGAATAACAACAAGTCTGACATCCTGTCCAAAGATACTCGCCTAAGCATGCAAGGGGATCAAGTGGAATTTGATAGAACGTTGAATTCCTAAGCTGTGCTGGTCGCTTGTGACCTTCAACCCAATATGTTTTCTTTTGATCCTACCAACACTAATCCACTTCATTCCTGTTAAAATATACACTAAGCTAATCCAGTGTCCATCAGCAGCTAGAACAGTTACCTTATTAGTTCAAAGCAAAAAATGCACTGTTATTTTTTGTGTTTCATGATTATGTGTTGTTTTTCAACTCTGGTAAGAAACTATCAAACCAGGTCTAGTGGTTTTGCTTCTCTTTACTGTGGGGATGATGATAAATGGCTTCAGCCCCACTGTATGACAGTAACGAGCTGTGGAGTGAGATGAGTGTTGTGGCGCCGTGGAAACTCTCTCACTCTCGGATTCTCTATCTGTCCCCTTCTTGCTCTCTTTCTCTCAATTTTCATTTGATTCGCTTTCACTTTTTTTTCCCCACTACAAAGTTACAAATCCTCCCTTTTATTCTGGCCACATTGCTTTCAAGTTGTTTTGACAATGATGTAGGGAATTCACATTAATAAATGTATATTTTTAAAGTATTTTCTTCCGATTGCCAAAGGGTAGCTTATTGTCATCTGGAGAAAAAAAACTGTGTGAACAAAATGAATTTATCAGGCCATAACGCATCTTTTCTCTTTATTGCCCTTTGGCATCTGCCAGTGCCATATTTTCAGTGAAATGGCAAACAGGATTTGACAACCTCTATTTATCTTTCAACAGGACAGAGGAGAGAGCAGAGCTGCATAGCAGATCCAATCTGCATGGGGCCCACAGGCAGTCAGGCCTGATGGCTGGAAGCGGGAGCACAACCTGTTGTGAACACATGCTCTAGGAGCCCACCAAGGGGCCACACTTTGCTTGCAAACATTGCACAGGTACACGAGACATCAACTGTGTCTCTATTCATCCAAGTTATAGAAAAGGAGGGAGTCCTCACGTTTAAAAATAAATGCTGAAGAGATACAATAGCTCTCATTATGAATGATAAGAAGATGTATGTTTATGTCACCGTGACCAGCGAAGATTATAACAAAAGAACAAGTGTCATCAGCAATTACTTGCATAGCAGCTAAGGTGTAAACATGTGTTTGTTACTGTGCACTATTTTGTTAAATATAGTGTACGTGAAGTTATTTCCATAAAACTACGGTTGTGTGTGCCACAATTAGGAGACATAGCCATCAGACTGAGCCTAAACTGTCACAACAGTGTCATGATATAATTGTAAGCATACATTATGATTAATTCGGCAGCACGGTGGCTCAGTGGTTAGCACTGTTGCGTCACAGCAAGAAGGTCTTAGGTTCAAACCCCACCTCAGGCAAGGGCCTTTCTGTGTGGTGTTTGCATGTTCTCCCCGTGTTTGTGTGGGTTTCCTCCCACCATCAAAAAACATGCCGCATCCTCCTACCAGAGCCAATTCAACTGGAGTCGGTCTGTGTGAGCAAGTCTGTCGTAGTATGTTGGCTGTGCAAATTGGCTGCTGTGGTATCACTCAGACGGAGTGTTGTTTTTGATAGCTGTCGGTCCATTCGTAGTTCGTTCTGTGTTATTAATTGGCGACCAATGTGTGTAAAGCGCTTTGAGTATCTAGAAAAGCGCTAAAAACTAAGTAAAATTAATTATTATTATTATTATTATTATTATTATTATTATTATTAATAATAATAATTAATTGACATGAATTGGATGTTTCTGTAGCCAGCAGCAGCTCGGTTGCGATTCCACTGATGGAAAAGGGCAATTCATAATTGTTTACAGGCAATTCAGCTGTGTGATCTTCAAGATCCATTTACCGTTGTTGTTCCTAGTTGTATTGTGAACAGTGTATGTCTCTCAAAATGGTAAGATGGTAACAGCACTTATTTGGTTAATGCTCTCAGGTTGTGAGCCCATGAGGTCGTCTTTTCTGGTCCTGCTCTTGTTCATCATCGGCCGGGCGCTGTCCTCCATGAAAGGGGACTCCTGCCCGCCAGCCTCCGGTCGGCAGCAGGACCGCAGCAGGACCACAGGGAAAACTGTGTCCAACGTGGACCCCAAACTCTTCACCAGACGCCACCACCACTCACCCAGGGTACGATTCAGCGCTCAGGCCCCAAACAGTGAGCCGTTAGGGCGGCAGGCACCAGCCGGCAGGGCACGGAGACTGGCGGGACAGCCTCAGCACCGAGGGGTGTACTCGGTGTGTGAGAGCACCAGCGTCTGGGTGGGAGACAAGACCAAGGCTACGGACATTTCCGGGAACGAGGTCACAGTGCTTCCGGACGTCAATATTAACAACGTCAACAAGAAGCAGTACTTTTTTGAGACCACATGTCGCAGTGCCCACACCAACGGCACAGGCTGTCTTGGTATTGACGGGCGACATTGGAACTCATATTGTACAAACTCACATACTTTTGTGCGAGCACTGACTTCCTTTAAAAACCTAGTGGCCTGGCGGCACATACGCATCAACGTGGCCTGTGTTTGTGTTCTCAGCCGCAAATCGTGGAGGCAGTGACTGTGACCACACTCAAACACACATGAAAACACACTCCAATAGCACTCCTGTACCATACCAAAATCGCTGGACCATTCTGACACCTCATGCACACCACCAAATTCCCTCCAAATAAAGTATAGTGTATGTTCAGCGTCAGATATTATAGAATTGTGTGTATTTAAACCATAAGTTTGTTTAAACGTTATGTTGTTGATATTGTTATTTATTAAACATTGAAATGCCTTTACAACATCTGATATGGAGCTGAATCTATCAAACCTTTCCCTGTCGTTGGTTATGACAATGAAGGAATAATTACATATAAGAAGAAGATATGATTGGGTAGGACACAGGTCTACATTGGTGCAAAATTAAAAACAGAGCGATGCTCAGGGTTCTTTTACATTTCAGTAAATTATGGATTAATTCAAGAATATAGCCAGCTCTGATTCTCTTAATAAACATTTGCATATTTCTGAAAGTTTATTCGTAGCAGTATGATATACCAAATGTATCTAAGGTGTAATTACTGTAGCATAGATCATCACCATGTCAGGAAACAAAATGTTTTGTCTTACAATGTCAGTGTTGATCACCGCAAGGAACGTCTTCTTCTATGTCTAGACAGGGGTAGTTGGCATGGTAGTGTTGACTGCATTTGATAGTCTAATGGTTCAATTTACCATGGGTGTCTCCTAGGACTGACAGTTAATGGTAGTTTGCCAAGTTAAAGCAGGACTATGTCCCATGCAACACAGGCAGCAACAACCGGTGTGAGCACTGCAAAGCAGCTAGCCAAATACTGCTCTCTAGTGTTCTAAATTACCCACACAGTGTTTATATAAAAAAATAAAATACTGAACTACCAAACATCTAAAGTACCTCATACAGTACATATGGCTCATCTTAGTGTGCCATTGTGACATTAATGTTAATGAGCCTATCTCTAGCATGTAGTACTTAACATCAACTTATTGTAGGAGAAAAACTTAGACTATTACTCCTTGATTTGTGTAAAGGTATTTCATAAATGCTTTATCAACATTAATAGATTATTAATTAATTCATAAATTAATATTATAATTGATCAACTTGATGAAAAGTCAAATTCAACAATTAACTGGGGCACCACCCAAAGAATTGAGCTTTTAGCAAGGCTCGATGGAAAACCATAGGTCTAATCTTTATACTGAACTTATACTATTAAAATCAACCGTTTCTCCGAAGTTGATGCACTGGCAATAATTAATACACTTGCATAAAGTGGCCTCTCCCATGTTGACAACAGTATCAAAAACATTAAAGATTTCCCATTTATGGTCGATTTGAACAGATATAAAATGTGTGATTCATTTGAAATTAATCGCAATTAACTATGGACACCTATGTGATTAATCGTGATTACATGTTTTAATCTTTTGACAGCCCTAATAATTATACATTCAGGAAACTGTGAATGTCCTTGTTCGATTAATTTGTTCAGTTATTCCTTTAAGCAACAATCCCTGACTTCTTAAGCAACAGAAAGAAGTTTAATTCCCCTCTGGAATTCTCTCCCTTGTATGGGAGGGGGGGCTTTCACAACCCTTTCACCCTGGCCTTCCAAGGGTTTTATAACCCCTGCACTCCTGCAGGTACAAAAGCCAGGCCGTGCTATCTGATCGAGAGAACTGTCTGCTCTGGAGAGAATTTGACACCCTCCTCAAAAAATAATGCAAGGGGGGGTCAAGACATGAAGACTTTATTCCCCTACATCATGGTAAATTGATTTTTTACGAAGTGGCTCCAATTCCAAAATGTGTAGCTACTACCCAATAGCCAATACCAAAATGAGAAAAGTTATGCCAACTCTTGAACTAGCACACCTTGGGTAGTAGGCTAATGCTATGCAAAAATTGCATGTTTATCCTTTTTCTTTTTAAATGACAGCTAAAAGTAACTTCCACATTCATTTCCAATGTCTTTAAAGAGAGAGGTTAGCCAAACAGAGGTAGATAAACACACACAACATATCCTACAATGGCAAGTATTTCATATGCATACGCAAGAGCCTAAGGCAGTTGGCTGTGGACTGAACAAATATCCCTAAACAAAAAGGTGTAATTTGCACTCTTTAGCTACAGTCTTGTACTAAAATACATGACAGATGTTCTCACATGTTGCATTATGTTTTATGATGGGGAAAATCTATGGAGTTCAGTTTGTGCCCTAAATTCGAAATAGCAAAAAATCATTCGAGTTAAGTAATCTAATTAGTAAATGGAAATAGTTGTAATCTGATTGCAGTTACATTTTTATGTAATGTAATGTAAATAATAATATTTGTAATATTAAGTCATGTAGGCAGCCAGTACCTTATCATAAATATAGGGATATAGCATGTAACTGTATAAAGTTTTGTAAGCATGTAGTCATGATGTGCAAATATTAAAAATTGTATGAAGTGTATTATGCATTTGCTCACGAGACGTGGTTGAAAAATTATTTGAGGGAGTGTGTAAAGGTCCCCTTTTCAAATATGGGGCGAACAAAATAAATAATGAGTAACAAAATAAATTATGAATACATACAACTACAACAGAAAAGTTATTTAGTTAAAATTGCTTATTCAACCCCAAGTTCTGGTGAAAGTATTCATATATCTCAGTCAATATATTCCTAAACCTTTTGGAACTGTATGCTATGTAAGTTTCCATGACATGACTCATGATATGCACACATATCATACAGTCTGGTGTAATAATATATTTAGCGAACAAATATTTAAATCATTCTGGTTTGGTCACCATCAAAGCTCGTTTGTCAAGCTGACCCAGGGCTACAGAAGTGTTTGTTGGGGAGTTGGGGGTTGAGAAACAAAAAACAGCCAACATTTTTTTGCTTTGTAGCTCTGCAATACCCTGCCTTACGAGCAATTATCCAATGTCTCGGGAATAGGAGGAATATTCTCCACACTCTCTGCTGATATCTCTGGGCTCTGCAACAAAACCTACAAAACTGCGAACCTATGCGGTAAGTAATTTGAACATGGAGATGACTGTTTTCAAAACCACATTCAAGGTGAATAAACAATGTAGCGATGCATTTTTTTTCATCACTTTTTTTTATATCACAATGTAGTGAAAAAATAGTGATAACATTACATTTTAATACTGATCAGTAAAAGGATGTCGGAAAAGGATTCCCTGGATCCCAGGAGAAACAAGAGTCCGTTCAACCAACACAGTACAAGCTTGAAAACACTAATTCCTTTCCGCAAAAGTTCACAGTAAGTGTGGAAGTTATTTACTTAATTAGTATGGGTGGAATTGAGAATTGAAAAAAAGTGTTCTGTTTCAATAAATTTAAAGGAGAAGTCCAGTGAATGATGCTGGGTTATTTTCTTTTGCGACCTACTCTTGGATGACAACTGTGCTGTGGAAGTTATTTAGAAAAAAAATTGACTTAAACAACATGGCAAACTTGTCATCACATGAGGGTGCTGAAGTAAATGGAACAAGGTGACTAAAATTGCCGGATATATAGTACAAACATTTTTTTTTTTTTACACACACACACACACACACACACACACACACACACACACACACACACACACACACACACACACACACACACACACACACACACACACACACACACACACACACACATAATGTATTGCATTACCAATGTTGGTTTGTGTATATATTTCAGATTGCAAAGACTTTGGGACAAGGAAGTGAAATCAAAAGGAGTAGAAAATGCTTCTCTAAACTTGGTTATCATGAAATTTCTTTGAACACGGATGATAGTAGCTTTTTTGGTATCCCTTTTGTATACAACAGCTCTTTTCTTGAGACCATTAGGTCCACTAATTTCAGAATTATCAATGACTTCTAAACATAAAACTAAAACAAACGGAATAAATAAAGCCTGATTTATGTGTTAACTTTTTTTTTACAGACCTTTATTCTTTCCAGACTCTTACGGGCACTTCAAAATCGAGAATCTGATTTTACTACAGGTGTTAGCCTGTGCTTTGGACTTTTCATGGCGGACTTGTCTAAGACCTTTTTCCTTGCCCTGCTATGGGCAATCAACATAAGGACAGCCCTCCGGCTGAGGAGTGCCTTTGTCACCATAGCCTACAAAAAGCTCATCTCACTAAAGACGTTATGCGGCATTTCTGAAGGCGAGGTAAAGCGACCAATATGCCTGAAACATTCCATAATAGACTGCATAAAAACATGACCAATCTGACATTCATCTTCTTTTGCAGATAATCAATGTGCTTTTTAGTGATGGTGTTCGTGTCTATGAGGCAGGGGTGTTTGCCATCTATACCATATGCTTTCCACTGTTACTGCTGTTATGTGTGTCCTATGCCTATGGTGTACTGGGCTTTGCTGTATTGAGTGGGACTGCAGTGTATCTTCTGTTCCTTGCCATCCAGGTTAGGTTTTTTTCCTCTGGTAATCATCAAACAAAACCAATAGGTTCTGTGGGTATCCACTTTTCTATCTTTGCTCCAATATTTTTATCTCCATACATTTCTAAATCAAAAAGAGGTGACCAGTGCAACAGTAGAAGTTTGGATGTTAAGATCAAATTAACACATGACTCTTTTTTTTAAGTTTATGGTAATTTCTCAGTTAAAAAAACTCAGAATAAAAGTTGTAGTGTTTACAGACAAGCGAGTTAGTGCTACAACAGAACTACTGTCCAACATTAAGATGGTAAAAATGTACTCATGGGAGAGTTCATTCGCAAAAAGAATTCAAGGTATAAACATATCTATATACGTATTTATAAATATGGTGTGTAATGCAAAATTACATATATATTTTCTGGTTTCCATTCATAGATTTAAGGACAAATGAAGAAAATGTTTTGAAAAACGCAGGATATCTCCGTGAGATTAATTCAAAAATTATGTCAACGCTCCCTGCCATAGCTGTCACGTTAATGTTTCTCACCCAAATAGAAATGAAAAGAAACTTGACACTTGCAACTGTGAGTCACTTATGTCAAATGTTTCAAACATTTAGTTGATTATGGTCCTAAAATAGAAAAAAAATAAACGTGTGAAATGTGTTTCATTCTATTCAAGGCTTTCACTGTCCTGACCATATTCAACTCGATCAAAGCCGTCTTTAGTGTTCTCCCGGACGCTGTAAAGCGCCTGACTGAAGCAAGCATCTCATTGAACCGTTTAAAGGTATGGGTAAAAGTGTTATTTTTAAGTGTCTTTTCGATGGCCCTGTACATTTTTAGAACCTGTTTTTTTTTGGTTCATTAATAAATCTGTGTTTTTGCCAAGCTTCATTGGTGCATAAAGAAGTTCTACAAAAGGTCTTTGTTTGATATATTGAAAAATCTATTTTGAGCCTTTGACTTATTTTAAATTACTTTGGGTTTTACTTAATTATTTTTATGAACAGTAGACATCAACAACACACGAAAAATTATTTCTCTATTAATTCAATTTAGAGGATCCTGTTGCTCAAGAACCCTGAGCCTTATTTGGAAAAGGTCAGAGGGACCCCTCATGCTGTAGTCCTAAAGGACGCCTCTCTGTTCTGGCCTCAGTACGAGAACCATTCAGAGCAACCTGGAGCCACTACCAATAATGACAAGAATAAGGGAGAAGAGATTACCTCAAAGATTCTTCCGCTGAAAAACATCTCATTCAGTCTCGAAAAGGTATAGAGTTCACTCTAGGGGTCAAGCCAAGAGCAGACGGCTAACAATAGATACATTTCATAATGGAGTAACACAAAGACACACACTGTCAGACTAAATAAAATGTCCTAAAAAAAAAAAATTCTTTACATATTTACTATTTTATTATTCCAAAAATATTTGCATTGATTGTTTTGATTTTTTGTTTTCCTTTTTTGCTTTCTGGTTTTGCATTCAAGGGTAAATTGTTAGGCGTCTGTGGAAATGTAGGTAGTGGCAAAACGTCTTTACTTCTGAGCATTCTTGGCAAGGTATAAAATAAATATACTTTGATCTTAGTTCAGCTTAGTTCAGTTAAAATAAAAAATTCTTACATTTGTCCTAATTCAACTTGATATATGTATCAATGCCGTCCCACTCTCCTTCATGTATCTTTATTGACACAGATGGAGCTGCACACAGGGTCAGTGATGGCAGAGGGCTCATTTGCATACGTTTCCCAGCAAGCCTGGATATTCCATGGCAGTGTAATGGACAATATATTAATGGGAGCACCATTTTATGAAGACAGGTATTTTATTTCCTGTAAAAAAAAGAAGAAAATCGAAATGTGGTCTATTTACCGTGACTTATCAACCTTATGTCTTATAAGCATTGAATGGCTTACAGTCACCACCTCTGTTCTAGATATAATCGAGTGATAAGTTGCTGCTGTCTGGCGCCTGACTTGGCGATTCTTCCTCATGGGGATTTGACCGAGGTAAGTCTTGACACATGGCACATTGTAAGCCAATCATTTTTGTGGAGGGAAGAACTTACCTTTTGACAATTTTATATTATTTAAAAAATTGCTACTTGATGCTAGTGGTGTTTTGTTTGGTGCTATATGAGACACTTGAAGAAAACAGTAATTGTAGACCTAGGACTCATTCACTGACGTTACGCATTACACACAGATCTACCGAAATGAAGAAATATTTTTGCAACTTTCTGAAAATAATTTCAGTAATGCATGTTTGCCTTTCTGATTCTAAGATTGGGGAGAAAATAATTAATTTGTCTGGTGGGCAGAAGCAGCGTGTGAGTCTGGCGAGGGCAGTTTATGCCAACAAAGATGTTTTGCTGCTGGACGACCCTCTTTCAGCTGTGGATGCACACGTCGGTAAACACATTTTTGAGAAGTGTATAAAGGGTGAATTAAAGAAGAAGACTGTCATTTTGGTCACCCACCAAATTCAGGTATGTGGCTGATTTGATTAACACAGCAACTCTTGTTTTTTTTTTGGTATTCAAAGACAAATTTCATGAGACACATGAAATGATCTGCTATGATCTATTTTATGAGATGCATGGTAAAATGAGCTTCATTTATTGTGTTTCTGGTACCTTGAAGTACCTTCAGTTTTGCAGCATGGTTATGCTTCTCGAGTTTGGAGAGATAACAGAGATGGGAAATCATGAGGAGCTAATGCAATCCCAGAGCCATTATGCAAAGCTTGTTCATAGTTTGGAAAAGGAGCAATCAAAGGTGAGCCATTGTGTGCTAAGGAGATTCAACTCATTATTACTGTAAATAACTCAAAAGTAAACATAACATTTGTTTGTGCTGTAATTTAGATGGGTGTAAACTTTGACAGAGGGATTATGTTTTTTTTGTTTATTCCTCCCACCACCAAGATGAAGGATCCCATACAATGTGATAGAGTCCAATCATCTAAATCAGACATGCATTCAAACAAACAAGGTAATCAACCCAAGCTGATTACTTATTAAGAAAGAACGTGAAGTACTGTAGACTAAAGGGATTTCAACTTCTTCCTCAGACCCTACAACACACAGCTTAGCAACAATGTTCTTCTTGTTCTGGCTGTATGGTTGCCCCACTGTCCACAGAGAACAGGGCAAAATATCTGCCCTACATTTGCGGAAATTAAAAATCTTTTAGGACAAGATTTAAGCACTTCTAATTAGTGATTACAATAACCAGAAAAACATGTCAAAGCAGTAATATTGCAATAAATATGAGAATAATTAAAAGGTCTGATGTAATTGTTTAATTTGAATAACTGTGCATGTGTACTTACAGTATCAATGGCAGATGATGAATCCACAGAAGATGCACTGCCAGTTAAAAATGGTAGTTATGAATAGGATTTTCCCAAGCCAAATCAGATAATTTTGTATTTCAAAAACCAAACAGATATACACCACCCAAATATTTTTACCATATTTTTGTCCAAGATTTAGACAACCAGCTTGTAATCAGTGAGGTGTTCAAGGAAGAAATTAGGTCATGGAAGACATACCACCACTATTGTAAAGCAGCAGGGGGTAAGATAATTTAATAATACTTCTGTAAGGAGTGAGTTGCAAAAAAAAATGAAACAAAATATTATTATTCTGATATTCGTATTTTTTGTGCCAAATGGCAACTAAACTATGCCTTCTTATTTATATATTAATTAGTAATCCATTAATTATTCAGCAATTGTTAAAACCCAATACAATATTATGACATGCCTGTGGAGGTCTGAGCAAAGGCTTGCTTTAAAAGTGAACATTCAGACAGGTTTAATCTAATACCATTCACATTCAATGTCTGTTGATATCTTTCTGTTTGCTCCTCTTTCAGGCTATTTCATCTGTGCATTGTCCCTGCTAATGTTTATTTCAGTCAATTTATCATTTACCTTTAATAACGTATGGCTAGCACACTGGATTGGACAAGGTTCAGGGGTAACTTGACCACTATTATGCATTTTTATCGTTTCTTCAAATATACAAATACTTTTGGCACCAAGTAAAAAAACATGTTGAGCGTTTTATTTACATATTCACATGCTTTTTAACAGGGCAATTCCTCAACATTTAACGGCTCAATGCCAGGCGACATCACAAAAAATCCAGACTTGTCCTATTATCTCCTTTGGTATGGGATAAGCATTATAGCTATAGCGGTGACAAGTGGTCTAAATATTGTGATCTTCGTACAAATAACTCTGAAAGCTGCCTCGAATCTCCATAAAAACTTATTTAATACAGTAAGTACAAATTCTTCTCTATGTCACTACGAGTTATTTTCAAGACTTTAACATTTTATTGTTTACATTTATCATCCATAAGACGACATTTGAATGGCTGCCAAAATGGGTGCACTGTCCACTATGTCCACAAGATGGTGACAACATGACAAATGGATTCAATACTCGAGAGGATAGGATGATGTTCCCTCTATGTTTCAGCTCATCTGTTGTCCCATGAAGTTCTTTGACACCACCCCTCTGGGACGGGTGATTAACCTGTTTTCCAAATGTCAAGATGAGATTGACATCAGTCTGCCAGTGAGCATAAAGGGCCTGATCCAATACTTGCTGAGTGTTTTTGTCATCATCCTCGGTTCCTCGGTGCTTGTCCCCGAGTCATTGTTGGTCATCGTCATTATAATATCGGGAATGGCTGTCATGGTTTTGTGAGTGAAATATGAGCAGAGATATTTAACTCGTTGTCTTTAAGGCTCTTTAACAAAGTGTTATTTTTTTTTGGTTTGTTTGGTCAGGATTTGATAGATACCATTTTGATAGTTTGAGCATGTACTAAGTCAGTCAACCCAAATCCTTTTCCAGAATTTTTCAAAGAAGTATATGGAAGTTGAGCGCCATGAAGAACATAAGTCGTTCCTTGGTCATCTCCCACACCACAGCAACAATCCAAGGACATGTCACCATTCATGCTTATGAAAGGAACAAACAATACACAAAAAAGTAAGAAAAGCAAGCACAGTAGCAAAGTAGTGCTCAAAGTTAAATATGAAGTCATAGATGCATAACAATTTCGGAACATCTAATATTCGGGTAGTTATGGGACAATGTATGGTTAAGGATATAGTAATCATTTTGTCTGTTGTATCCAGTAGACTCATTCATGCGTTTTGACCTTATCTGCCCTTAGGTTTATGGATCTAATCGATTCCAATTCCAGCCATTTCAATCACTTCATTTGTGCCTCCAGATGGCTTTCTTTTAGACTGGATCTTCTCTCCGCTGTTCTTGTTTACTGTATTTACAACTAATATCAGCATATCGTTAAAATCTCTAATCCTGTCTTATGTAATGCAGGTATGATAATCATTTGTATTTACATGTCACACTTTGCCAATATACACTACCAACGTCATAATCGTATGAGTATCATCTTGGTCCTATACTACTTTTTTTTTTCGGCTGACGGTACAGCTTCAGAATGTTGTGAGACAAGCTACAGATGCAGAAGGAAGGTTCACCTCAGTAGACTATATTCAGAAATACACAGAGGTGAGTTCTGAAGATGAAGAATCAAGAATCTAGCAATTCAGTGCATTTAATGTGTACTATTGTACAGGACCAAAAAGTGAACTTAAGTTATCATGATTATTTTATGCAGGAAAGTAAATCAGAAGCACCCCGGAGAGTAAAAGATAGTGTTCCTGAGGACTGGCCTCAAAAAGGGGAGATTGTAATCAAGGACTACCAGATGCGCTACCGCAAAAACACACCTCTGGTGTTGAATGGAGTGAATATAAAAATTCAGCCAGAAGAAAAAATTGGTATTGTAGGTAGAACTGGATCTGGTAAGAGAAAAAATATAAACACACGATGCACATTTGAATTTCTTATTTTGACTTCACAAATTAGAAATACATCTAACACACTGTACCTACCGACATGTATACAAATTATGTATTTAGTCTATTGATTTTAAGACACTACCAGCAATAGGACATACCAAAAACAGATGTACAGCGCATTTGACAATAGGCCTGACTTAAACTTAAGTGTCAGTTTGTCAGACAACAGCAGCATTTCATAATTTTTGAACGTGAAAATACGTTTGTACTTTCAACAGTACAGTCCAATTTTAGAGACTGACTTACTCATACCCCCTTTCCACCAAAACGAAGCTAGAGCCAGTTCAGTGCTGGTGTTACTAGAGCCAGTTCACCCGCGGTTCAATTTGCGAGCCTTAGAAGAACCGTTTGCTTTTCCACGGGCTAGAGAATTACGTCATTACATCAGTATACGTCACTGCTTTCGCGGCAACGCAAGGCTCAACTTCACTGCACATCAGCAATGGCGGACTAGCCATTAGCTAGCCACTCTAGATAACTGAAATTGCTTTATCAACTTCCAGTGCCTCTTCCCTGTTCTTTATTTATTTAAAGATGTGCCTGGAGTGCTGGTTTTTCAAAGCGACGCCCCCTTGCACTTTTTCATTTTTGGCAGAACACTTCATGTAGCCTGATGTGGAAAACAGTTTAACTTTTACCAAAGTGCAGCACTCATCAATGTCACTTCTTTGTCAGCCGGCCAGTTGTTTTATAAGGACCATGGAGGACAAGTTATGTTCAAAAAGCAGCAATTTTGCACTATAATTGCTAACAATAACGCGCAGCTATGGATGTGGCGGGTGTTAGAAATGGGTTGACAATCCCGAACATTTTAGCGTTGGTTACGTTAGCCATGCCAATACGGTTTTTGATTCATGTTTCTATTACTAATGTAACCAATCACGCTGTTAAATCATCATTGTTTCTATTATTATAATTAGATTTCAAGTTTAGGGGAGCCTTCTAGGCTACGTTCATATCTGCCGCGCTGTCAGTCTTTTTTGACCGCAGATTATCCAGGTTGGCCATTTTTTTGCTCTGCTATCAGTATCACAAGTGAGAGGCGCGTTCACTATTGGCGTTGTTACCTTGTTTTAGAAAGTTTGCTTGCGTCGTTGTGACTAGAAATAGTTGAAAATATATTTTGTTTTTTATTATAGTCATAGAAGTCCCCCCCCCCCCAATAAAAAACGGGTTCAAGATTTGGCTCTGGCCCTGAACCAGCACTGAAACTTGCTTGGTGGAAAAGGGGTATCAGTGACTAATGGCATGGAATGGCAAGGAATGGCACCAATTTGACTTTAAATAAAAATGTATTTGTTTCCCAGGAAAGTCCTCACTTGGTGTTGCGCTGTTTCGACTTGTTGAGCCATTTAATGGGGCTATCTTTATTGATGGCGTGAATATCAGCACTATTGGCCTAAAGGATCTACGCAGTAAATTATCTTTTATACCACAAGACCCAGTGTTGTTTTCTGGAACTGTGAGGTAGGGGAGAGGCAGAATGGCACACGTTTTTGAAGTTAGTTAGAACGTTCTTAAAACAGAGCTCTGTAGTCCAACTACAGATTATTGTTTTGCAAATAAGCAGAATATTTTCTGGAATCTTTTCCAGATACAACCTGGACCCTTTCGATAACTACAGTGACAATGCGATCTGGAAAACCCTAGAGAATACATACATGAAAGACACTGTATGTCCAAGAATTTCAGATTTCCAATTATATTGTTTATAAAATCAATTTGAAGTTAAAGGAAACAAATATTCCAACATAATTTGATGTAACTAATAAGTAACAGCAATCAGTTGTGCATATGGTATGATATGGTATTCATTTTAATGTGAATTTATTATTATTAAATTATTTTCTTTTTTTTTATGAAAGATCTTTAAACTGCCAATGAAATTGGATGCAATTGTCTATGAGAAAGGGGAGAACTTCTCTATGGGCGAACAGCAACTCCTCTGCATTGCTCGAGCTCTACTCCGAAAGTCAAAGGTAAAGCAAGTTTAACATTACAAGCCCTTCTTTTGTTATTTGATATTTCATTTATTTTTGTAGTGACTGCATTGTTACAAAAAGGACTGGAGAAGCGCACCCAAGTACTTTAACTTGTTTGAGGAAATAACTTTAGCACAAATTTTTTTGTGTGCATAGATAATCCTTTTGGATGAAGCCACTGCTTCTATAGACCCTGAGACAGACAGTTTGATCCAGCAAACAATCTCTGATGTTTTTAAAGACTGTACTACCCTTACCATTGCTCATCGAATCCATACGATTATAGACTGTGATAAAATCCTAGTCATGAACAAAGGAAAGGTAAAAAATAAAACTTTTTCACAAACGTATAGCACTTATGACTTGCTGTTAAACATAGCATGTAAGAGAGAGTGTGAAGGGGGATAGAAAATGACTAAGTTTTGTTTCTTCTTTTAGGTGGTTGAGTTTGATGAACCTAATATTCTAACACAGCGGCAGGGGTCACTATTTGCCTCCCTCCTCAATGCAGCCAGCTCAGTCAACACAAAGTGAAGTGTTTGTCCCAGAGGCATGTGAACAATACTAAACTAAAACTAAACAAGACTGGACTTACGTTGATGGGGGCGGGCTCAGAAAGACTGCACATAAAGCTCCGAACTGGCTAGAATGTGACAACTTGATATGCTAATTTCACACACACACACACACACACACACACACACACACACACACACACACACACACACACACACACACACACACACACACACACACTCACACACATAAATGTATATAGAAGTGAAAGAAAATGACCAAACGTTTTGTTAATGGCTTTAGTTGAAATATTTATCAATTAATTACAAAAAAAAGTGTAACAATAATTTGAAGGATACAATTTGTGTAGATAGAGTATGAACAATAAAATACTTTTCAAACCTACTGGTTATGACTGCTGTGGGATTAAATAAAATACTTAGCAACAACAATAGTGTCACTATACTGATCAGACTTAGTGATGGAATTCCAAACTTCTGAATAGAGTCCAGTTTTCAACAGGGTATTCATTAGGCCTATTAATAATGTTAATTTGTTGGTCTAATGCTACTGCACTGCACTGGGTTAAGTTAGTTTACACTGTGAAGGAGTGCAGATGATCAGTAAGAGAGGACAATAAGCCACTTTGTTTTAGGATAAACAAATATTCCATGTTTTCACATAAAACAGTGGAAGATGTTTAATTTAAGGAGCAGGATTCTTGCACGTTATTGACTTCAGCCATTTCAATAAGGCTTTATAATGACTCCAAGAATTGTTTTACAAAAAAAAGTCACCAACAATGTCGCATGCACCTTGCCCAAGAACTTATAGGCTACAAAACAGCCTAATAATGCATTCAATTAAATCGACAGCAAACCTGCTCTGCCATGCCTCTTTGGGCTTGACAATGACTCTAGAATGGGCGGTCCTATGAGTGGTGAGCTGTAGACCAGCTAATGTCTTCATTTTTGGATCGTGAAGCGGCGGGGTCGTAATATCATACACTTGAGGTATAATTGCAAATATACCATATATTTTTTGAACGTGAAGTGGGATATTAAGGTATAAACTATCGCCTTTTTTACCATAACTAACGGATTTCTGAATCTTCAGGCATCATGAGTAAAGTGCACGGTGGCATGAAATGCGTGAAATATCTCTTATTTATCTTCAACTTCCTTTTCTGGGTAAGTCCAATTCACGTTGTTGTACATTATCAAGCACGGCTAATGTTGCGTAACATGCCTATTGTGCATTTTCTGACGGCATACATTATTTGTCGGAAATGATTTTGATGGAGAAAAAAAAGGATAATAGTTGTAGAAAAATAATGACTCACGTCTTTGATTCCGTGGTTAATTTGTATTACCATTTCCTTTTTACATTTTTAAAAGGGGGGCATATTAGGAAACTATTTAAATTGCCCAGTACATTGCAAGTGGGAGGCTAGACGAAACATGCTGTAAATCATGCTTAAATGTACAACGATGAGTTTTATATCTATATATATCTAAACCGATCATTGACACTTGAATTCATTGTATCCATCTGCAAGACCAATCTCTCTCTCTCGCTCTCTCTCTCTCTCTCTCTCTCTCTCTCTCTCTCTCTCTCTCTCTCTCTCTCTCTCTCTCTCTCTCTCTCTCTCTCAAACTCACCCACATAAACACCCACCCACAGACACATAACGTTTCTCTTAGGTGAGTCTGTTGATAGCTTAAGTTTCTTCAAGGTCAGTAGGCCACTATTCTTATATGAAATATACTTTGTGACCTAGAAGGTTGCTGTAATGAGTTTTCCACTTTTCTTTCAAATAGTAAAAAATATAAATTATAGTGAACTTAAGCTTTGTTTTTCTAAATATGTCCAGTTGCAGAATAAGTTGGTTAAGTTATTTATTTATTTGTATAACACATGCAAGCACAGCACTGCACTTTGTTGCTACATTTCCAAAATAACTAAAGGCAGCCACTTCCCATATTCTTCACTTGACCAATTTAGCATTGTGATGTGAATTATGTGAATTTCTTTTTGCAAGTCTAGGAGTGTTTTGAGCTTGGTCTGAAAGTAGTTTGTTTTGGGCATACTTATGTTGTCTTTTGATTGCTTCTTTGTTTTTTTGTGTGGATGTCGCAAGATAACACAAAATATTATTTTGGTACCTCCAAATATGTTTTTATTTTTTTTATTTTTTTACCACTTTGCAAAATCATTCTAAATAACTTTGATGTAAGTGTGCTTAAGGACATACATCTGTGAACAATTTAATCCAAAGCATTTTTTTTACTTCATTTTAGGTAAGGATGCTTTTCATAATCAAAGAGATCCTACTTCCTGAGCTCAAACACCTGTGCTATGTTAAGTTATGATTCTGCTACTAAAAATATTTGTGCCGTGACAAAGTGAACCGAAAGATTTGGGTGGTTCGGTAAACAAATAGTAATTTTCCTCTAAAAGCTCCACAGTAGATGATGTTGCACCAGTATCATTGACTTTGACGGTGATTGATGCACAATGTGTGGACTTCACAGTCTAGAATCCAGCGTCCTACATCTCACGAAGACAATCACTTGTCTCTAAAATGGTGTCATCCCAGCAAACAAGTATCTCTTTGTGTGGGATTTAGGTACTTAAAGCAATACCGTTGTAAGTTGAGCCAAAAGGGGCGTACAATACGGTGTCATTTTGGGGTACAGTGCCAATAGGGGTAGTCGGTGCCAGAGCGAGTTACGTCACCTAAGGCCTGTGAGACTGGCAGAACCGTTGGCTGAAACTCCCAGTAGAAAACAACGGGCTTGTGGCACTGTCTTATGGGGTGCTGCTGCCTTCTCTCTTTGTGTAACCGTTTAGAGAGAGCAGGAATTCACGTATAAGCCGACAACGTTGAGTTCTAAAACTTATCTTGATAAGGCTTCATCTGTTTACAGTGCATTCCTGATTTATTTTGTATATATATAACTTGGATTAGCTCCTTTTGTGGAATTCAGTATGCTGTTTTCAGGAATGTAAAGGAATCAAGCTAAAAAGCAAACGGTGAGTCTGAGTCAGTGTTAGGTTTTATTTTACTGGGTTTCAGTCCATGGATGGTGTATTCAATTCAACACTCCGGGTGCAAGGATTCACAGCCATGTCCTTTTAGGGTTGAGAAGGAGGCCAGATCCATAATTACACCTCCTGACAGCCTGTTTTCTCACATCCTCCCTTCACAGATGTGTCATCACGCTCCCAAAGTAACCTCGTCATTAACATAATGTACCTGTAAATATTTCGTTTTTTCATTTTCCTCCTACACAGTGTTTGTGCATAATAAATTTGAATTTCCCTGAAATATATATATATATATATATATATATATATATATATATATATATATATATATATATACACATACATATATTACAAAAACATGTCTTCGTTGTCAGTGTCCTCAAGACAGGATATGGCAGGGATC
Source organism: Galaxias olidus (assembly GCA_026901105.3). Taxonomy (NCBI): domain Eukaryota; kingdom Metazoa; phylum Chordata; class Actinopteri; order Galaxiiformes; family Galaxiidae; genus Galaxias; species Galaxias olidus. Next base: position 307,738 of record JAPMUY010006667.1, read on the forward strand.
TGTTTAAGGTGTTTCAGTGAAGATGTGGTAGTTGGAAAACAGATTTTTCTTTTTTATGGAAACATTTATAATTCATTTGTGGTTTAAAAAAAACTGTGAATATTTCTTGTTTGTTGTTGTGTTCTCCAAGCTATCAGGCTTGCTGGTGCTGGCTGTGGGTCTCTGGCTTAGGTTCGACGGTAACACTGTCAAGCTGCTAACCAGCAATGGTGCTCCAGAAACCTTCTTCTTAGGTGAGTCCACCATAAGATTCCACTGAAAAACAAATATCCTCTAAGTACAGCTAGCGCACAACTATGCACACTGAAGATCCTACTACGAGGTGACTCATTAATCCTCTGTGTCGAAAATGGGTAACCTTCTTTAACCTGGAGCTGGTTTATGGACCCGTCCTGGTCTTTTCATTTTATTGATGGTGAATGAATCACAGTTCTCCCATAAAACATTTACAATATTTGAGCAAATGTTCTTGTAACAGCTTTATCTTGCACTGGGATGTCTAATATTCCATACAATCCAATCTATGTGTCTCTCAGTAGGTTTACATAGTTTCAATAGAGAAACTGAATGAAGCCCATTCTTCATAGTTCGATTTAGGGCATGGTCTAAAATGATGACTTCACCCTCTCTTAGTGACTGCCCTCCGGGGTCTTGCACTCTTTGAGGCGGGGCTGTATGACTGCACCATCCTCCCTAGCTAGATCACTGTCTATCACATAATATTGCATCATTGCAAAACACATGGTGCTATGCCAGCCTCTTATGGCTTATCCTTTAAAGTTTAGCTATGACATGGAAAGGTGAAAAAATGCTTTACAAGATACCCTTCAAGGTATGTGGCTTTGAGTGTTATAACCACTTGAATGTCAAATCAGGTCATGCAGCCTACTATAATAATAATGTTCTGCCTGGATTGGTAATTTAAAGTACCTGTCAACTCTGTCTATGTTAGTAGCTAACATATTTTTCTCTCTCTCTTATTTTTCTGTTTTAATAATGTCATACTCGATCAGCTTTATAGTTTAATATTTAGCTTATTTATATAAAATGCTTCCTTGCAGGCAACCTCTATTTTCTCAAAATTTCACAAGTATCACACACTAAAATCGATCACACTTTATCGTGTTCCAGTGGGAGCTTGGGCAACACGATAAATATTATCTCAAGGCTGTGCCAGCAGAATGGAGTGAAGTGTCTTTGTGTAGATGCACTTCCAGCAAACTGCCATTACAAGACTAAACAGATGTGATACCATAACAGGGCATGGTGGCCGCATTCCCTATGGATGATTCTCTTTCCATTCTGTCACCTCTGTGCCTCTGTCTGTAAGCTGAGCTGAGCCAAACAGCCATCCGTGTGTGTGTGTGTGTGTGTGTGTGTGTGTGTGTGCGCGCGCGCGTGCGTGCATGCGTGTGTGCGTGTGTGTGTGAGTGCTTGCATGTGTGTCCGTGTGAATAGGCCTCTGTGCATGAAATTTTGGCTTGGGCTGCAGAGATGCCTCTGATACACTCGCACGCAAAATCCCTCATTGATTTGCATTTTTAACTGATATCCTCCTACACCAATATTGGCTCAGGAAAACGTACAATACAGTAACTGCTTACATATAGAGTCTGCAGTGGAATGGTGTGGGAGTGCCACAGCAAAGTGTCTCCTGTCAAACGAAAACCTTGCGTTTGTGTACGGTAGCTGTGAGGATGAGTTACATGACCAGAGATCAACTAAGAACACCACTCAACTTTTCACTAGGCTCCACTGGAGCTACTTCTCGTCACCCCTCCATTGTCTTGTTCAGGAGAAAGAAAACAACAGCTCCCTTTCCCAGGTGGATCAATTAATGGCAGCAGTTCCTCTCTGTGTCTCTTATTAGGCCCCAAACACCTCGAACCATAGGGCCCTAAGGGACCGGCCTGATGGTGTACAGTTACTGAGCAGGTACTCCTAGTGAAGCCCGGGCAATTAAAGAGGGGCGCTGCTTCTGGGGGGAAAAGACGCTTTCCCTCAGCCCCATCTCATCTCACTGTATCAGTGGATGCTACTGTAGTGCCCAGACAAAAGCTGATTCCCTCTCTCCTTATATCCCGTTCCAAGCCCTTAAGAGATCTAATACTGTACAAGCGGCTGCTGAATGTGTGACTCGCACAAAATCCCATTTATTAAATATGTTGACATGGCACCAACTGCTTTACTTTGGGCACATTCTCTTCCTTTATTTTGAATTTGGTTGCTAATTTGCTTATTCAACGTGTCAGTAATATTGAGGGTTTGCAAAAGCTATGCAAAACAATGAAACTCTCTAAAATGAAAAGCTAAAAGAGGAAATGATCAGCAATGTTATTTTGTTAGTGTCAAGTGTTGTGATCTGTCATTACTACTCAAAGTAGAACATTCAGGTAAGGACTGCCTCTATGAAGCAACATTGTAATGACACAAATAAGTTAGTAGAGCCAATCATTATTCAGATGGCTTTCCTTGTACACGGTCCCTTGTTGTTGTAGTGATCTCCAGATGCCCTAAAGAGGAACGTAAAAATATTCCAATTAAGACGGAATCTATTTTCTTTTTTCTCTCTCTCTCTCTCTCTCTCTCTCTCTCTCTCTCTCTCTCTCTCTCTCTCTCTCTCTCTCTCTCTCTCTCTCTCTCTCTCTCTCTCTCTATCTATCTATCTTTGTACCTTTTTAGCATTAATTGAGAACTATTAGATTGAATAATATATGTAGTATAACTTGTATTATAACCCCCTCTCTCTCTCTCTCTCTCTCTCTCTCTCTCTCTCTCTCTCTCTCTCACCCCTTTCTTCTTTCTCCTTCTTTTCCAGCTGTATACATCCTTATCGGGGCAGGTGGGCTCATGATGCTTGTGGGCTTCTTTGGCTGCTTTGGGGCTGTGCGTGAATCTCAGTGTCTTCTCGGATCGGTGGGTATAGTATGGATGTGTTTCTCCAATGTCACAAAGCTTCCGAGATGTTCTGTCAAAGGATCGTCAATATACCTACTCGATCAAATGCACGTGAACATTTTTTTTTACATTAAAATGTATAGATCACTGAAGTAATTGGAAGCCTGTTGGCCTGTATGTGCATACAAGTTAGATGAGATAGTTCTGTTGTGTTGCTTTGCAGTTCTTTGCTTGCCTACTGATAGTCTTTGGTGCAGAGGTTGCTGCTGGTGTGTTTGGATTCTTAAACAAGGAACAGGTAAGGATTCTAGGATTTAAGAGACTGATATTGAGTTCAACCATAGCATCAGTTAAGACTAGAACGTCTCATTATTATTTTTTCCAGATTGTTGAAGAAGTCCAAAAGTTCTACAGTAGCTCCATTGTTGATGGCTCCAATAACAATGGCACAGATATAGCTGTGATCTACCACACTGTTGTAAGTTTAGATCCTTGCATCAATTTATTTTGATTCCGAATGTATATTTTCTGCAACCTCAATTATCTTTCTTCTTATTATTATTATTATTATTTGGTTTTATTTACTAATTTGTCTGTAGCTGAGTTGCTGTGGTGGTTCCTCAAGTGACACTGTCCTCTGCCCTGAAACTGATGAGGAAATTCAGGTAGGGTCCCCTGCCCTCATCTTTCTGTAGCATGTTTTGTCCACATGGTGGTAGTATTGCATTGTAAAATGGTCTGTAAAATCTCTTCAGGCACTGTGCTCTCGTATTCATAACATATTCAGTTGATATGGTAAGTTAAATTGTGACAATATAATATAAAAAAATAAAATAATAATAATTGTAATGTTTTTATGTTTCCAGGACTGTCTCACTGCAATAACAGAATTCTTTAATGAAAAGCTTTATATCATTGGATATGTCGGGATAGGTGTTGCAGGTGTGATGGTAAGGAGTAAGAATCATAATGTTCATCTAATATCTGTTTTAGGCTTACAAAATATCAATTGGCTAATTTTCATTGCAGGGTCAAAAAGCCAATGTCCATGACCTGAATTTTATGATTTTTGACAGTTATCTCGGTCAAACAGACTTTATAATTTAAACGCAACTCCCTCCTGTATACTTGCTCCTAGAACAATTCTAAAAACAAAGGAATATCCTTTTTACAATACAATCTAAATCGAGCACCTTATTGATAAGTATGGACTTTGTTGTGGCCCTGTTGTGTTTTGGAAAATATACAACACTTATTTCTTTATCTTACAGGTCATTGGAATGATCTTCAGTATGGTCTTGTGTTGTGCCATCCGGAACAACAGGGAGGTCATATAGACATTGACAGGCCAGCTTTCCAGCTGTCCCTCCCATCTCATCTTACAGTCCTGTCCAGAGCCTAAAAACACTTTTTAGTCAACCAACCATCCACTCTAAACTAGGAGCTGTCGACTGGAATAGAAGACCGACAGAGGGAAAACATATTTATTTAATGTAAAGCTCTGGGAATTTGGATGTGAGGAATGTGGAGGATCTAAACTAACAGGTTTATAAGCGAAACACATCCCAGAGGTCAGCACAGGGGTGGAGTGAACCATCACCAAAACTACACTCTCTGATCTTTTTACTTACCGTTTGGCACTATGGTACATTGGCATCATTAATGCATTCCACAAAGGCTGCTGTAGACAACACATCAAGCCACCCTCTCTTTTTGACATTGGAATGTTATTGTGTATATATATATATAAATATGAATGCTTGTCTGTATCTACTATTTACAACATTTAATTCAGGCCCATGTCAGACAATATTTATGGTAAGGGCATAGCTGTTTTGGAGATTAGACTAGCTGAACTGTCAGCACAACATATCACAACATTTAAAACTAAACACCCCTTAGCTTATATAGCAGATACTGCTATATAATAGCAATAAATTGCATCGTAATATACCCTACAACATGAAACTTCTCATCTTGAAAATCTTCAGTCATGAAAATGGAATGGTTTTGAGAATTTTTTGCTTATGAAGTTTGAACTCATAGTGAAGTAGCACATTTTTGTCAATTCAATTGTGGATGTAAATGTTAAGTTTTTCTAATATGGGTGTATTATACTATGATGATTTCGATAAGCCTGTGTACTTTAAATTAAATCCATTAAATGTGTTATTTGGCATTTCAAATTTTATTCCTATGAAAAAACAAACCACGACTTGTAAAATATACATAAAATAAAGTAATAAATTTTTTGTCAGAGAAATAAATTGCCATATTAGATGTACTTATGCATTTAGGATTAAAGTTCTTGGAATGAAAAGACAACGAAATAATGCATTGTTATTTATTGTTACATATAATATAAAACAAACCAAAAAAAAGTTACAAGATTAACAACATCCAAAGTCAAGTAACATCCAAAGTCAAGTAACAGTCTATTCACAGTAACAATTATGCCATTTGGCGAACAGCCTTTTTCTCAATGTGAAATAATTGCCAAGCCGCAGTTAAGGCATTGCACCAAGATGAATACAAGATCCTGCTACTTCCTACTCCTACTTGAGACCCAGTGTTTTATCACACACACAAACCAATTAGATATTTATACTGACAAACTATGGAAGTTCAATAAATCAATGTCAACATCAGAAATAATTCCAAGACCAAGTCTTTATGTAGGCCTGCATATATAATACAATATTTTTGTAATTGATCCATCATGTCAAGTTCAAACTTTCAGATCAGTTAAATTGAAGATTAAAATTACTTTCTAGGTGTACATAGAACCTTAAAAGTCACCATACAAAGACAACAATAGAAAATATATTTCATGGAAGGCCTGGGACTGCAGATACATGGCCAATAAAGTAACACAAAACATAAATGTACTTCACATTATTGCATTAAACAATGTGAAAAATAAAACAGTGAAACAAGCATGAAATTAATAGGTAATTTCTTCTTGAATGTGTCGCACACAACAAAAACACTGAGGAAAATTTGAAATGAAGTCACCTTTTTTTGTTGTCTTATTTTAAATTGGTCCCCTCTCGTTTCCCCTCACAGAGGGAAGATGAGACGGACTGTCCCGGCAAGCCCGATATACGACTGCAAGTCGGTCCCCAGCTCAGCAAGGCTGATAGCTTCAAGTGCAAACAGAGGTCACAGCCCATTGAATAAGCCAAAAATTTAAGGAAGCGCTGTTCAACCGTTAGACCACACAGGATGTTCAGTAACCACAGCCTCTGCAGCAAGTTGAAACTAAGAACAGCCTTCTTTGTAGTTCACATTGTTTAGCAACATATATTTGTATCGCTGTGTGTAGCAGGCAGGCTTTGGCGAATATAGTCCTTTCAAAACCAGAGATGACGTCCCTTGCACCGTCCGAAAAAGTTGAGATTCGACAGGTCTCACGCAGACTGGAGACCGAAAGGAGAGTTGTCCAGGATATATTCTCCGATGCCGACAAAGTACATGACCTGCGCAATACCGAAGAGTGGAGCAATAACCAGCGCCCTGCAGCCTGCGCCTTTAAGGAAGGCAGCGGGGCCCTCCTTCTGCATGATCTTTCTATAAAGACAGCGGAACAGGAAGAACAAGAAAAGAGGTTGGTGAACGCGACAACAAAAGGAGTAGCAGAGAGAGAGCACCGCCAAATCATGAAAAAGCTTACCTCACACAGTCGACGACACCACTGTACGTTTCCTCATTGGCTCCTTTAGTCAGAGATTGCAATCTGGTCTTAACCACTGAAATGCATTTTGGAAAGAAAAATAAATAAATAAAAGCAGGATGTTAGATACAATAATTTGTCACTGAAGAACATACATTTTACATTGCATACACTGTATACACATTATAGCCCCAGCGACTTACCATCACAGGGGTTGACAGCCACAGCAGCAGTGGACCCAGCCATGCAGCCAGAGAGGAAGGCCCAGTGGAAAGGTGCCGCCTCATCTGGACTGGGCTTGCCCAGGCGATTCAGGTTGGCAAACAGTGGGAAGTAAACCATAGAGAAAGGCACATCTCTGAAAAGACACAAACAAAACCAAAAACTCAATCAAGACCAGATCAAACTTGTTAACAGAGCCTTAAGAGGCACAACCGTTTCAACGATCAGGGGATAACCGGTTTTACCTAATTATAGTGGCTCCAAGTCCTTTGTAGAGTCCCTTGATGCCCTGGGTCCGGAGGAGCTCCCTGGCGATCTGTGTGGCGGACACAGCCCGGGATGCAGGGCCCGCTGGGATTACGTTGTAGGACCGGGTGAGCACAGTATTGGTAGCTGCCAGTTTAGTGGGAGGCATAACACCAGGCACTCTCTGCTGGGCAGCTGCAAGGACATTGAAAAGTACAGAATGAACATTAAGAAACGTACATTTATGAGCATATTGGTCAATATAGCCAGTGCTGAACCAGTGATGGGAATGTGGCTAATTGAATTTCCAGTAAATGGCAAATAACACCACACTCGAAATTGCATGGTGTGAACTATATCTGGCGAACTATATCTGATGTACACAAAAATATACTCGCTTACCTAGTCTGCCTGCATCCTGGAGCTGAATTTTGAGCATTTCCATGGGGGTTGTGACCACAACCTGGCACATGCCTGCACCACATCCGGCCAGCATCTCCTTAGATACGGTCAATCCCTTTCTGCAATAGTAAACAACAGTCCTAATTTAGCCAGACTGAGCGAGAGGGAGGGACTATCTGACTCAAGTCACACCAATACATTGTGTTCTAAAACCACATCATAATATAATGCATAAACACAGTCGCGGCTTACCCATTTTTTCCAAGATGATGACGGAAGAAGTCGTTTGCCGCCAACTTGATTGCTTTCTCAGGGGTTACCAAGGTCAGATTTACAGCAGCACCTGAGGAAAAAAATTGACTTTGTGATTGCTGTGCTAATTGTCATTAGGGGCATACAAGGTAGCAATACTACGTCCAAACATTCCCATCCAACTATCCTATGCATGTACAATATATTAACAGTAACGCAGTTCATTTACAATTTTACAAATGTAGCAGACAAGAATAGAGCTCAGAATGGCTTTGTACACACAACAGGAGGTAAGAATTGACAGAAAGTTGATGCAAAATTAGAACAGAATGTAACTAAAGAGTCAATTCCAGAAAACAATGAAAGGGGATACAGAGAGTTAAGACAAATGAACTTTCTAATGGAATTACAGGTCCCAATTAATATGTCAAATTAACATTTGCGAACACTTAAAAACATATGTCTGAAGGAAAATTACAAGGATGACAAATTAAGAATGTTTTCAGACAAAAAAGGTCAGTCAAGAAATGTTAGTAACAGAAAAAACAAGGGGGGTGGAGGACAGAATCCATGTGGACTGTGGAAAAGTAGTAAACAAAGAGCCTAGCTACACTGACACAAGAAGAAGAAACAATATTTAACAAATAAGTACATAAAACAAAAAAGGGTGCCTAGTTAAAAGTGCAGTTTTGTAAGAACCATTAAAGGATTTGCCTCCAGCGTGGCTGCGCCTTATCGGCTAGCCTTCAATATCCCAGGGGGACCCAGTCTGTAATATGAAAAACACAGATGCAAACAAACAGCATTCCTCTCAGAAGTGGAGAGCCTGACTATTGTCCATTCCCCACAATTAAAGGCCCAATTGATCATACTTAACCTGTTTCTCACAGAATGTAAGCATAGACCAAATTGTCCTATTTAGTATCATAGATATTTAGAACATTTAGATAGTATCATTCATTATCCAATCATTCATCACAAAATGTTAAGCAATAGTAGTATTTTTTCTTCTGCCTTAGACTTATGACTATATTGCACTGAATAAAATTCCATTGTAAAAGGTACCCTCCAAGATGGTAAAAACTTAAATACATCAGTAGATCAAGCAACTAATGCAATACGTGCAAATCTAACATTATATAGACAACAATACATATTTTTTTGGATTACCACAACCAAGAAGCGGTACCAAAACCAGATTCGTAAAACTAAAATGTTACTTTTGTTACACTTTTTTTTAAATTAGTTTGGCACTGTCTGCGGTTTACAATATATAAGCTTATATGTTGCAATATATGGACCTAATCTAAAATATGAATGATCCTTACCTCTATACATTCCAAAGTAACCTTCAGATCGAACAGTTTTAATGAGACAGTCCATCCTTGAAGAAAAAAAATAATAATAATATGAACAAGAATACATTTTTAAAGTTAAGCTATACAATGCAGTTTTAGCACAAACATTGTGTGTGTAATTATATGTATTAATATAAAACAATCAACAGCAGCAGTAAGGTAAGGAAACTCAGGACATATTTTTCTACTTGTAATGTCTGAGAGGACTAAGAAATATCAAGGGATTAAAAGTGGAGTGGAAGGTTAAAGGTTGAACAGAGCAAATAATTTTCACCCCCAGCACACATTCCTGAAGGGTGGGGTCACTAGGGTGGGGTGTGTGGAGCATTGAGGTATAACGAGAGTTGTCAGGCGCTTATGAGCCAGGCATTATCATAGTCAATCAATTGAAAAGTAATTTTTTTGTCTTTGCCTAGACTAGCAAATTGATCAATTCGAAGAAGGGGAATTCATAGCATTTCATGTGTCTTTACGTGGTTTCAAAATATGCCATCACAATTTGTGAAGTTACATGTCATCTTAAAAACTTGAAAGATAAGTGCAGTTTTTGGTCAAGACTTTAGTATAGCTGGCTTACAAAGCACACCCTAACATGTTTTTTTTGTTTGTTTATATTTTGAAAGCTTGGGAACTAATGACTTTACTAGCGCATTAAGACTTAGTTCCTAAGTAAGTAATCCTTGGGCGGATGTGACATGACACACTGACTCACATCACACGTGTCTAAGATGACCAAAATACTTACATGTTTCTATAGACTTGATGGCCTTGTCTTTGGTTTTGTAACCTAGTTTTTGCCAAGTCAATGGGAAACACGCACGTTACCCCCACAATGCCAGCAATACCGCCATTGATCAGTTTGGCAGGAAGACTGAAAGAAAATACAAATAAATCTACAGTTTATTCCACACATCAGATGATTTGAGAATGTTAATAGCTTAGACAAAAGTGCACTTAAGAGTTGCCTCTAGTATTCAAAATATAGGCGCAAAAACTGTTAAGAATCTATTAGAGAAACCCGCTTTTAAAACATTGAAACATGCTTATTTTAAGTCAGAACAAAAATATGTGTGGAGTAAACAAGCTTTTCAACTAAGAATAGCACTCATTGGGAATGCAGTGTAGAATCATGCAAGTGTTACAGTATGTTGCATAGCAACCCACACCAACATGGAAATGGGAATAATAGCATGGAAATAAAGACTTCGAACAAAGTTTCGTGCTTAACGAAAACTAGGTAATACACATAAATGTATGATTAGTTAAAATTATTACAGGACACAATACGTTGAGTAGCTGCTCTGCAAATTAATAACGTGTCAAAATGAGAAGTAATAATTACCTTATTTTTTGCTGAGACATGTTCACTGGCAGACGTAGTAAGGTAAATGAAGACAAAAAGATTGACAGCTGTTGTCGTTGATAATCAGAAACCTTTAAATGGAAGGACAAGTCTTAGTTCATATTTAGACACGTTTATATGAGACAAAGTAAACTACTACTTACTAGCAAGACGAGTAAACGCGCACACGTTAATATCAGCTTTAGCTTAGCGGGCTCAGCGCACTCCGTAGTAAAAAATTTAATAGACCACAAGATCGTAAACGTAAACTGGGCGTGTCAATTCACATACCGGAATTCCACAAAAGGGCACGGTTGTGCTTTACGAAACCCGGGCTAGCCAGCTAGCAAGCGAATAGGATGCTAGGAGCTAGCGAACTACTATAGCGAAAGACACTGTAATCAACAATTACAGGTAAAATAGTTGACGAAGGTAGGAATAAATAAACTGCAATATTGCAACTTGGTAACTATAAGTTAGCCTGGCCAAACGGTCGGAGCTTCCACCAGCTTTCTGTTACTTGAATGCATACGTACTGGTTGTCTTACATATTATGCATTACATCTATTAATTTGTCTTGATAATTTTAAACAATCTCATGATGTGATCTGGGTAGCCCAATTGGTACTCACCTATTAAGTAAAGATGTATTTTTCGGATTGGAACGAATGAGATGTGATCCGTCTCGTATTCGCAGTCACTGTGATCTTCAACGACGAACAACTGTTCTTATAAATGACTGAGTTGAGTAGTACGGTAACTGGAATTTTCCATTGCTATGAGCATTTTGCTAGAAGGGGCGGGTTCTAGTCCGTTGTGAAATCGACGTAGTAGCTCCAAATCAACCAATCGCTTTGTGCTGATTTACATACGCTCATTCATTTGCTTCGTTTGGCTTCTACTCGCTTGAGTCAAACAGAGAAATATCTGGACAATAGTTTAACAACTTGAAAATAAAGAAGTGTAACAAATTGGTGCATTGTATTCTATTCTATCTCTACTATATTAGGACATTGTATTCAACTTTCTTCAGGTCAGGCTAAGCAATTGTTTTAGTGCCATAAATTAGGCCAATTTGAAATAATGCCCACAGCCTCCAGATATTTTGACCTCAGCAATATTATCTCTGCTCAAGCCATGATACAAAGTACTCTTATCAAATAGTGCACCACGATAGTTTTGGGGGACAGGTACAAGACCCAACAAATAGTTTTATATTAATTGTAGAATGTAATCAAATTGTAAGATTGAGTCTTGGTTAATATTTGTATTCAAGTCCTGTTGTCAAGACTTGCCATGCAGGGAGGGGACATACAATAAAGTCTACTATCAGCGGTCACAATACATAGTGCAGCATGGTGTCCTATGACAAAGATCGAGTTCTCAGGTCTATTAAAATCACATGGGGATATGATGCTAACCACCAATTCCCAAATACTATAGGAGAGCCTCTTGAAAGTGTAAGGCTGGCTAGTAGCTAATTGTCCTCATTAAGACATACCTCTACAGCTACAAGCATTGTTAACACTTTCAATCTACTTATAATTCTATGTCTATATTGTTTTAATTTGTGGTATTCTTATTGTGTTACAATGTATCATATTTTGTATTTATGGTACTGTTAGGGTTAGGCCTTTGAACATACTCACTGTTAATGATCATAGTGGTAAAAATAAATGGATCTTTAAAGCACTCAAAGCTAAATTGTAATGTGAAACATTTTCAACACTGGAAATTTTGAGTAGTCTTGTCATCACACAAAGACAAATCTATACATACATGGTTAGTTTAAGCGAATAATGAAACAAGAAACCAAACTAAGTGGTTTGTTTAAATAGATTGAAGTGGGCATAGGTATGTGGCCCACATAGCTGCGTCTGGAGTAGTGCTGAGGTGGCAAATTCTTTTTTGTCCATTGCTTTATCTATTATGGTTTTGGGGGTTTAGTTTTGAAAACATCACCATGCAGGGAATGTTAGCTGTGTATTGTTTGGTCTGAACAGTGGGATTGTTGGAGTCAAATCAGGTTAAATTATTTGATATCACAGACACAATTACAACAAACGTAGAGCTCTGTGTAAATGTCTCATAAGTGTTGTACTAGCCATCACCCATCTATTACTGTGAAAACTTACTCAAAGGTGCCTCCTAACTAGAAATTGTAAACTGTGGCCACAAGTCAAATAATTTTATGATCTTTTTGGAAACTTGTCAAAACATTGTCATGACTGGTTTTACATTTTTCTGTATATAGTAATTGATTATACGTGATAGAGTGCTTTTCTATACACCCAAAGCGTTTTACACTGTATGGGGGAGACTCAGTGCGTGGCACCCACCTATATGGCTTTGGTCAGTACCTATTTATTAGGGAAGGAGATGCTATTGTTTAGGAATGCTATTGTGCTTGGTAATTTTCCATCTGTACCTGCCCCTCCACAATATCCTCCGACCTTGTGTTATCAATCCAATGAGAGGGCATGTGAAAACGTGAGTCACTAATCACTTAATCCAAGAATATGATGTCATTGAGAGTCAGATTTACTGGAACAACATGTAGGTAATGTGTCCTGACAGGCTTATAATTTCTACACAAACATACTCCCCCCTCTGAGCTGGTGGCCTATTATTAAGTCTCAGCTGTCAACCCAAATGCCTTTTGTGCCTTACAGATCACTCATAACTCACATGATATTCTTAAATATGAAGGCTATAATGTAGAGCTTTTGTAAAGTACGTATGACCAAACAATGAGACAAGCCTCGGTTTCTTGAAATTAAGGAAATTGTTAAAATATTTCTAGCATTTAAAGAGATGTTTGACGTAGTAACTTCCAGAATGTAGGAGTGTCTCTAAGCAGACATCTGATTAAGTAGCTTTTTAAACAGCAAACTGATTTCAGTAACTTCTTAAGCCTATGAACTGCAAAATACTGTGTTTAGTGTGAGAACAAGGTAGGAGTCAGCTTTGTAACACAGGATGTGATTAATGCAGATTACTGATATTCTAATTACAGACTACAGCTTTATTCAAGTTGTGTTCAAGGTACAGTGCATTCAGAAAGTATTCAGACCCCTTGACTTTTTCCACATTTTGTTACATTACAGCCTTATTCTAAAATGCATTATATTCATATTTTTATCTCATCAATTTACACACAATATCCCATTACAACAAAGTGAAAACAGGATTGTAGAAATGTTTAACATGTTTAAAATTACATTTACATAAGTATTTAGACCCTTTTATATGACACTCAAAGTTGAGCTCAGGTGCATCCTGTTTTGATTAATCATCCATGAGATGTTTGTACTTCATTGGAGTCCAGTCGTGCTAAATAAATTTGATTGGACATGATTTCAAAAGGCACAGACATGTCTATTTAAGGTCCCCCAGTTGACCGTGTCTGTCAAACCAAGCCCTGAAGCCGTGAAGGAATAGTGTGTAGACCTCTGAGACAGGTGAGGCACAGATCTGGGGAATGGTACACAAAATGTCTGCAGCGTTGAAGGTGCTGAAGAACACAGTGGCCTCCATCATGTCTAAATGGAAGATGTTTGGAACCACCAGGACTCTTCCTTAAGCTGGCCGCAAGGCCATACTGAGCAATTGGGGGAGGAGGGCCTTAGTCAGGAAGGTGACCAAGAACCCGATGGTCCCTCTGACACAACTCCATGGTTCCTGGGATGGTTTCCCAAAGGACAACTATCTCTGCAGAACTAATAAGGCCTGTTTTAAAAGATGGTGGTCTATGGCAACCTCAACCTTAGCCTCACTCGCCCAATCCGGCATTTATGGGAGAGTGGCCAGACAGAGCCTGGACCCTAACCCGATCGAAAATCTCCGGAGAGACCTGAAAATAGCTGCGGGTCGCCGCTCCCAATCCAACATGACAGAGCTTGAGAAGATCTGCAGAGAAGAATGAGTGAAATTCCCCAAATTGTAGCAACATGCCCAAGAAGACTTGAGGCTGTAATCGCTACAAAAAGGTGCCTAAACAAAGGACTGAGTAAAGGTTCTGAATGCTTGATGAGGGTAAAGGGTCTGAATGCTAAATGTAATATTTCAGTTTTTTTAATATTTAATTTTTTTTGCACACATTTCTACAAACTTGTTTTTTGTTTGGTCATTATCTGGAATTGTGTGTAGATGAGAAGAAAATGTATTTGATCCACATAGAAGGAGGCTGTAACACAACAATGTGAAGGGGCCTGAACACTTTCTGAATGCACTGTTTTGACTACCATTGAACAGCAAAATTATCTGTTTCCATTCCATGGCTTAAAAAGGATCTCAACCAACAAAGGGACATGCACAGGACCGTCCTGCAAAGCAACTAATGTCGCCTGGGTTGAAAAGTGTAAACATCCTCTTTGTTCCTTTGTAGCCAAACTCACCACAAGTATAAGAATAAAGTATTTCTGCTTTATTTCTTTTAAATGATTAGGGGGAGAGTAACATTAGACATTTATTTTAAGGATCAAGGGACGAAACGTAATTGCTCGTGCCTGGGTAAGGATAAATATGTTTGAGAGGCTTGGAGCACCTGGCACCATCTCCGCTGGACCTGTGAGCACACTCGTTGCTGTCCGTTTTGCAGGACCCACAGTGGCAGCTGAGAGCCACAGGATAGGTGTAGAGTGGGTTGGTGTTCACAGGGCAGCCTGGTAGGAGAGCTGTGCGGTACTCCACCTTATCGTAGGTGCATCCCCGCTGGAACAGGAAGCGTGGGCCTGCTATGTGTTTCATGTTACTGTCCTGGTCACGACAAACAAACACAGATTAGCAAACACATTAAACTACAGATGTTTACATAAAATCATATAGAATGCATTTCTAAACTGAACAAAGAACTACAATGTTGATTCAACTTTTAAGATGCACAAAAGAAACAGCTTGTTTGGTAACTTAGTGAAAGGCCTGACTTACCCTTGAGTAACAGAAGCCCACACAAATGGTGGTGTTGATTGCTACACAGAACTCACACTCCTGTTTTTCCACATACAGAGTATAGTCAGTGGGTGCACACATAGGAACAGCTGGTCTGAACACCATGCAAAGGAGACTGCACATAAACAGGTAGGACTCCATTTCAAGTAGACTCCGGTAATTTCTTCAAGTAAAGCTCCTGCATGGACATGGAAATACATTATGTATATATCTTGTTAAAACACTTCAGAATAAGGTATCAACGTGATGTGACATTGAGTTCCAATTATGATTTGCTTTTGTTTTTAATAAAATTTTATATAAATGTGACATGACTGCGTAGACACTGTTGTACACAGACCAAACTCTGAAGTGTGAAGTCTTTCTTGTCTGTTATTTGCGAGTCACTCACCTGTGGGTTTGTGTGCGCCTGCAGGCCTGGAGATGCTGTGTGTCTGATGGTACCTCGCGCTCTATTTATTAGAGCAATTTAATCCCCCTAGGTCTAGAAGGAATGCAGGTTATCTCTGATCAATGATGGAGCATGGTATCCAGTTCTCCACCCATTATGAGGATTAAATGCATTAAATGGATATCTCCCCATGAATATAGGCATGATTGTCCTCTTTCGATATCAAGCAAAGTAAAAAACATAAAAATAAATTAAAAAAAGATCTGCTCATTCTAGTTAACCAGCAACGTATATACCAATAAATGACTGTTGGCAAGCAATGGACACTAGATGTCGCCATTAAAGAATTACATTTGCTTACTAAAGATTGTGTTATTAAAAAGAAAAGTCTCCTGCATAAAAAACAATTAGAGCAACTTGAGCTGGACTTTAACCTTGTCAAAAATATATTGCATACAAATGCTATGTGATCTAAAAAAAGGTCAATAATACTAATGCAGGCACAGGCTTGTAGACTATATTTATGACCAGTGCTCAACACAACAAAGCAAGTGTTCCTATTAATGAAAACAGATTGACAGGAAATTAACTAGAATTGTATTTTGAGGGCATATAATGTGGACAAACTTAATTGCGTGGTTGACAATAACATTATTCGTTGTAAAATAAGATTTGAGGACAGAGCTTTTCTTTAAAATCCTTATCAACTCTGTTTTCATTTGAGGTTAATGATTGTTAAGCCCATCTTTGTCTCATTGTCACATAACGCTGTATTTCAAGAAAATGGTAATGATTTATGTTGGATAAATTGCTTGCCTTCACATCACAGAAAGTAGCTGTAGGCCCATACATAACAATCTTTAAACTTTTTGGGCTTTCTTTACTGATTCTAATACTTGATTTGTCATTGATTGGCATATCACACGAAAATGTATTTTGGTTTGAAAATAGATGACAATTGTATTGCACATACAACCTTTGCTTTATTAAAGTACTGAGCTTGACCTAACAAAGAATTACAATTGAGGCATTGCCACATACGATTATTATCTTTTAAATTTGTACATAAAAAATGTACACAGGCACATCTCTTTCCATCAAGTCTAATTTATTTAATTTAACCTTTTAAATTTGTAGGGAGACCAAATTGAGAAGTTAATATTTCCTTAACTATTGGGCTCTCTGTAGACTAAAAATACTTTGATATGTGATTCATTAAATATTTACTTAAAATAGAACATAACCAATCATCGCTTACATGCATCCAGAAACGACAATGCACTCATTAGTCTTACTATATAACACACCTGTCCTCCTGAGATTAACGTTTTGAAGGCGAGTAGGAAACTACTTAGTTCAAGCACTTACAAAAAGAAAGCTTTACTGTTTACTTTTTTTAAATTTGTTGTTTAAACTAAAAAAAGTTTTATTTTAATCAGCAGCTATTGTGTTGCTGATTAAAATTTTCCTTGTTGTTTCAATAGCTCTGTATATTTTTGGCAATGACTAATTTCAAAAAGGATTACTTCATAGATCAGATTTAGGCTGGAAAAAAAAACATTTTACAATCAAGGAAATCTAGCCAAGACTTCAGTATCCGTTGTCCTTGAGAGATTATTAACTTGTGTTTTTATGACGGGCTGATAGTATACCTGCAGTTTGTTCTATTCATCAGAGAAAGGACGGTGGATGAGATAGGTGAGCTAAGGAGAAGTGCTGTTTGGATACTCTTCAGATCACAGCAAGTCTGCCATTGCTGATTTTTTCAGGGTTCACTGTAAATATTTAAACATATTTTATGTTGGATGTATATTGTAAGCATTATTTGCGATTGGAAAAATATCAAAATGACATTTGCTTTTTAGGCAGAGGAAAAACATTCAGTTTGCTGTTTTACTTTTGTAATATCTCTTTTTAAACAGAACTTGCATTAGACAAACATTGAAAAGATTGTTCTTGAAAATTTGTTGTTTATATTTAATTGTTTTACTTTTAGGTTATGTAGTCTTGGATTACCCTATTTAATATTATAATTTATTTTTCTCTTATGATGCGAAGTTTACTGTTTTTCTATCAAATAGAGAATGTATTTTGGAAAGGAATTTAAACATTGGCAAGATTCCGTAATTATATACTGCAGTTAAATAGTAAAGGATAGACAAGGAGCTAGAGTTTCAACCTGCAAGTTATTTCATCTGCTGGACTTATTAACCATGACTGGTACAGGGGGACCAGTGGCTTCTTTCTCTGTGTGGGACTATGTGGTGTTTGCTGGAACCGTACTGGGGGCCGCAGGCATCGGCCTGTTCCAGTCTTGTAGAGGAAAAAAGAGCAACAGCGGCGATGAGTTCCTGCTTGGCGGGCGTCAAATGACAGCTGTGCCAGTGGCAATGTCCCTTACAGCAAGTTTCATGTCTGGCATCACTGTGATTGGAACACCGGCCGAGGCTTACCTCTACGGTGCTACCTTCTGGATCTTTGGCTTTTCCTATGCCATCATGTCCTGTATCACTGCTGAAATATTTGTCCCCCTCTTCTACCGCTTGGCGATCACCAGCACCTATGAGGTAATGAGGCCTAGTTGAACTGATGTTTAATCAAAAACCATTAGCATCAGGGGACCAGAAGCAAAAACGGAAAAAAGTGTACAAGGAAGCAACGTAGGAAGATGAAAAGAGTTCGACCTATAAGACATCAGGGTGCTGTGGTATTTAACACACTGAGTAATTCTAAGTTTATACGGTGGTTTTCTGCTGTTATCAGTGAGAACACAATTACATGTTAAAGGTTAACACACTCTATGTGTATGGAGGCATGTGTGAGCATTTTCTGAGAGATAATCAACTTTTAGAGGTCAGGAAGCATGCAGGCGTGTTTTGATGTCATCTTAGGCCTATAGCTTACAGGAAAACCATAGCAAACTGGATCTATTTAACGTGATGAATCATTTACCTCCAAATGGTCTTTCAAAACAGATTTGATATCAAACTGTAACTTTGATGTTGCATTAATTGAAAACCTGGTCATGAAGATCTACAATGTGTATCTATAATCCATATACTGTATATGAGATATGTGATTGCTTTGAGGTTTTTATTTTATATATATACATACTGTATATATTGCACATCTGCTGTATGGTTTATGAGGACATAAAATCCACTTTATAATGGAGTATGACAAAAAGCCATGTGTAAATTAATGTACCATGCTTCTTTTCTTTGTAGTATCTGGAGATGCGTTACAACAAATTAATTCGTGTGATTGGGACGTCCATGTATATCATACAAACGGTAACTTATCAATATTAAGAAATACTTATATTATTGAAAAAAGTATGCTGATCAATTATTGTTCCAGAAGCATCAATGAGGAAAGCTTTCTAGCTTTCCACAAATAGATGTACTGTCCCGCCGTTGTACTACTGAGCCAGAAGGCAAAGCTCTCAATCTACCGGTCTATCTTCGTTCCTACTCTCACCTATGGTCATGAAGGGTGGGTCATGACCGAAAGAACGAGATCGCGGATACAAGCGGCAGAAATGAGTTTCCTCTGGAGGGTGGCTGGCATCTCCCTTAGGGATAGGGTGAGAAGTTCAGCCATTCGTGAGGGACTCGGAGTAGAGCCGCTGCTTCTTTGCATAGAAAGGAGCCAGTTGAGGTGGTTCGGGCATCTAGTAAGGATGCCACCTGGCCGCCTCCCTAGGGAGGTGTTCCAGGCAAGTCCAGCTGGGCGGAGGCCGCGGGGCAGACCTAGGACCAGGTGGAGGGATTATATCTCCACACTGGCCTGGGAACACCTTGGAATCCCCAAGTCAGAGCTGGTTAATGTGGCCTGGGAAAGGGAAGTTTGGGATGCCCTGCTGGAACTGCTACCTAAGTGACCCGACCCAAAGCGGATGAAGATGATGATGATGATGATGTACCGCCGTTCAAAATAAATTAATGCACCTGTCTTTTTCCATGTTTGTATCAAAACATTTGTGACTTTAAGCTGAGCCAGCTCATTAGCATGTTTCATGCCTTTGTTATTTTCAATCAACTAATGAAAGTCTGTCATCCTAGGCCCTGTACACTGGCATGGTCATCTATGCCCCAGCTCTTGCACTCAACCAAAGTAAGTTGTATTCATTAGCCTAAGATAAGCTGAAGATATTGATGATTTAATGTGAACAGTGGAAATATCGGCCAACAAAATAACATATTTTAAGGTAATTAAACATTTTTGATCCCATCAATTTGTGTTATCAGTGCCGAGAGTGGACTTAGATCTGCAGATGATGTATCCTGTTTCTTTGAACTGGCCATCTTTAAACACTAGCAGCTGTCATCACTCTTATAAAGTGAAATTTTAAGCAAATGTTTCATATGTATATATTTATATTCCTGCTATCTTTTAGTCACAGGACTGGACCTGTGGGGGGTACTGGTTGCAACTGGAGTTGTGTGCATCTTCTACTGCACCCTGGTTAGTCAACCATGTTACTTTGCAAAACATTGTGAAACATATTGTGCAACATTTCTGTAATACCTTTCCGTCATAATTTCATAATTATAGTACTAAAGATAACACACTGAAATACAGGTAGGTGGAAGCTTTGTGTTACGTAGTGTAATTCACTGTGTGTGTGTGTGTGTGTGTGTGTGTGTGTGTGTGTGTGTGTGTGTGTGTGTGTGTGTGTGTGTGTGTGTGTGTGTGTGTGTGTGTTTTACCCGGTGAACTTATCCCTATGACTGACTGTGTTTCAGGGTGGTTTGAAGGCTGTGATCTGGACAGATGTGCTGCAGATGGCGATCATGCTAGCAGGTTTTGTGGCTGTCATCGCTAGAGGAGCCGTGCTACAGGGGGGTCTGGGAAAGATCTGGGAAGACGCCGGCAAAGGAGGCCGTCTTGACGCTTTTAAGTAAGAACATCCATCCATCCATCCATTAGCCATACCGCTTATCCTATGCAGGGTCGCGAGGGTGGGCTGGAGCCTATCCCAGCCGACACAGGGCGAGAGGCGGGGTACACCCTGGACTGGTCGCCAGTCTATCACAGGAAGTAAGAACATGTACATGGTAAAACCCCACAGAAACAGATGTTACAGCCATCAGGAATTTTAATTCTCTTGAAACATTTCAGCTTTGATCCAGACCCTTTGAGGCGCCATACTTTCTGGACCATTGTGGCAGGTGGTAGTCTTATGTGGGTGTCTATCTATTCCATCAACCAGTCCCAGGTTCAGCGCTACATCTCCTGCAAAACCATGAAGCAAGCTAAGCTGTGAGTCATTTTTCTGTGAAAAAAATGTAATTGCTAAAATGTAATATGCATCACATGTGATTAAAATGGATACTGCACACACACGATGACTGCAAAAAAAGGTCTTTGATTAATATTAAAAGTGGAACTGTAGAAGCCTATAAGCTTATAGAGTGCATTGTTTGTCTGTGTTACTGATCTCTCTAGGTCCTTGTACGTGAATATGATTGGCCTCTGGTTGACAGTGAGCCTGGCTGTGTTCTCTGGTTTGACTATGTATTCCATTTACAAGAATTGTGACCCGCTCACCAACGGAGATGTGGGCGCACTTGACCAGGTAATTTTGAGTTAGAAATAGGAAAATAAAACAATTACAAATGAACCTTTGGTAGCATAAATACAAAGAGTTTAACATGATAATGTGTGTGTGTGTATATGTCTGTGTGTGTGTGTGTGTGTGTGTGTGTGCACGTGCATGTGCGTTTAGCTGCTTCCTTACTTGGTAATGGACATACTAGCAGCCTATCCTGGAGTTCCTGGGTTGTTTGTGGCAGCTGCATACAGTGGTACTCTAAGGTAAACCCTACAAGATCCAAAGACAGCAGATTATAATTCTCTTATAATTGACATATTCTCTCAGATATGCTATATCAACTGGTTATCATCAACGCATTTTCCGTAAAGTTGTAGGTTATCTCTTATTGAGTGTTCTGTTTCAGCACAGTGTCGTCAAGTATTAATGCACTGGTGGCCGTCACTGTGGAGGACTTCATCAAACCTGTGTTTAAGAACCTTACACAGAAACAAATTTCCTGGATGAACATGGGTCTAAGTGAGTATCAAAGCGCTGAGCCTGAGTGTCTCCCCTAAATTAGCTGTCTGTAATGTGTCGTGTTAGGGAAGGCATTAATCCATAAACTCATCATGGTAAAAGCAGATTTGCACTTAATACGTTTGTATTACTTTACATATACTTTAAATGATAATTTCATAGATTTATTGAATGTTGTAAAGTAAACGGCATTGCTATATCTCCAACAGGTGTTTTCTTTGGCTTCTTGTGTATTGGAATGGCTGCCGTGGCCTCTTCCATGGGCAGCATTTTGCAGGTTAATTAGACCTAATGAACTCCTACTCTCTTTTCTCATAGATGATTAAAGTTGCTCTCTATTTTCTTGTAGAGTTACATGTTTGTATTGTTATTTTTATTGTAAAGCACCTTGTAACCCTGTTTTGAAAGGCGCTATATAAATAAAGTTATTATTATTATTATATATCTTTTCAGAAAAAGAAAACCTTTTAATGCTTTATTTTATTTCTGTATTGATAGTAGCACTTCAAAGAAGTGCATTTTCTTGCACAAGCAGCACACAAAACATAGGATGCTATTCAACACCATCTGCTGACCATTGGTGGATATGACCACATGGTCATTTATAATTTTTTTTTTTTTTTAGGCAGCCCTGTCCATATTTGGAATGATAAGTGGCCCTCTTCTTGGGCTCTACCTAATGGGCATGTTTTTCCGCACATCCAATTCCACCGTGAGTATCACTAACACTGATATAAGTTTCTATACTTACTATTAAGAGAAATATAATTCGTTTCACTATCAATACAGACATGAATTAGTAGATATATGTTTGCAACAATTTGAAATGTTTTACAATGTTCAAAGAATGCACAAAGAAAATGCAACTCATTAATAAAATCATGTGAAATCCTGTAATCTTGCTATATCTGCATTGCAGGGAGCCTTTGTGGGACTTATTGTGGGTCTTGTAATGACCCTGTGGGTGGGCATTGGTGCCCAGATTTACCCACCCACAGCTGACAAGACCAATCCACTTCCCCTTAGTGTTGCAGGATGCAACCGCACTGTGGACCTGAACTTCACCACTGCAGTCCCATGGACTAGTCCAGGGCCCCTTACCACTTTGCTTGAGTGAGTCACATTCTTTGACTACACATTTCTTTGCTGAGAAGTGTATGGGTTAAACCCTAAATGAGAGCAACAATTCAGATAATATTGTCACCTGAATAATTTAGTACATACAAGTATACAGTCTGTTTACCGCTCATAGAAATTTGCAAATTCTAATTAAATATAAAATCAGCCCTTCGGGAATAAGGCTCAAAGGGTGCCGCTCGGTTATTGCAGACAGTTTTGCATTAGAGTTCCGTGTTGTTGCAGTGATGGCCGGCCTGCTCTGGCAGACTCATGGTACTCCCTATCCTACCTGTACTTCTGTCCCCTGGGCACCCTGGTGACAATGATTGTAGGCCTGGTGGTGAGCGCCATCACAGGTGGGACATCCTCTTTTTTCACACTGCTCTCTAAAAGTGCACCCAGAAAGCTATGGTGTAGTCTTTTACAAGAAACTTGATATTGTTCCAGTGGGACCTGAATGTGAACATGTGAGTTATTTGTTTGTTTAACGACCTTTTCAGGTGGGTGCAAACAGGAAAAGCTACGTTCAGATCTGTTTGTGAGAAAGACAGATTTAATCTGCTTTAGCTGCGGCAGAAACGAACAGGTAGGCAGCCTTTTGTTTTTCAGGGGAATATTGTTTCACTATGTATATTACAAAACATTCGGTTTTTTTGGGACTGATATAAAACGTTAAATAAATAAATATATTTTGTATAAGTGCTAATAAACATTGCTGGCATACTACTTAAAATGCATCATATTCTTGCAGGAATCGGAATCTCAGTTAACAGAGAAGCCGGGCACAGACCTCAAGAATGGAGTTGACAATGTAGCGTTTAACCACAGTGACACTATGAATAAATATGTGGATAAAGTCACAGAGATGTGATTAGCACAACTATATCAATGGGATTTGACAGTGCTCAGTTATATATTTTGAAAGCTAGTCTTTGTCAGTTCTTTTCGTTCAGTTGAATCGTTCCAAAAAAAGTTGACCTTGCCCAATTTGCGCTCCAGGCAGATAAATGCACAATGCAACTTGGTGGATTTTAATGACTAATTGACCCAGGTCTGATTAAAAGTAAGATTTTACTACCACTGGACTTTATAATTTGTTGAGAACACAGATGCATGTTTTGAAAGTATGCTGCTGATAAAGAGAGTATTTGACCAGTTTATGTCTATGTTTCACAGGACTGTATGATTACGTACTTATCAGATCACTGATATTATCAAGCGTATTTAACTACTTTAGATATTGCAATTAATTAATCAGTTAAAGCCCTTCATTTTCTAATTGGTTGGTAGTTCTAATGATATAATATATAATATTTATGCATTGTTAATGCATTGTTCTATTGTTATTTTACACATTAATTGAATCACATTTTCCGCTCTAATACCTGTATTATTCCTCTCATGTTACAATACAAGTGAATTAGCTGTATATTGGCAATCTGCTGGCTAAATGATTCCAACATTGACAATGGACCAATTCATATTGGTTTTGCTGAAATATGCCATATTTCAGCAATTTCAGCAAATTCTGCGGCGTGGAAAGAAATTCAGGACTCCCAACACTCACAGTCACACACACACACTCACTCACACAATAGCAAAGCTATTAAAACCTTGTCTCCTTGGCAACATACAAAAGGGTAGGTTAACAAAGCAGTGCTCCGCCCACTTTCACCTGTCACCGTGCCAAGGACACAAGACTTTTGCTGTTTGTGGGAGTGGAGTCGGAGCCACTCAATCAATAAGAGCGCAAGACTCAGCCAAGAGCAGTGTTGCCAGTTCCTGGTTTCACCCTGGTCAACAAGGTAAGGCAAGCTATGCTTTTGTCTGACATGAATCTAACGGACCGAAAGTAAACTATAGACTGTAAACAAACTCTAGTGATATACCATAGCTCTCAGTTCTCTGAATAACGTTCATGTACTCTTAATACTGTTAAGATTTAGAGAGGAACTAATTGTTTTTAGTTTAAAACAATACCACGACTATAATCAAATGATGTTGTGAGTTGTGGAACTCTAAGGGAAAGGTCAAACCATGAATAATTTCCTCTGGCATACCTGATTGTGCAAGCCAGAAGTATTACTAGACAAAAAAAAGTGTAGATCAGTAAAATACAAATTTGTTTATTGCAAATTAATCTAAAGAAGGAACTGGTCTTTTGTGATTAGGCTTGGTAATTACACGTTTTACTTTTTATAAAGGTGCCAAGGATTAAGGACACAATAGCCATGGATATTGGGCTGTTTCTACTTTTGCATTGTTGTGTTTTGGCCTTTTCCTCGGGTATAACTACAGCAAGAAACCTCAAGGGAGACTTCTTGAAATCCACAACTGTCCCTGGTTTCACTGGTACAATCTCAACAACGACAGCTCCAGTCACTAAACAGACACTCCAAACCGCCAATGTTTCTTCATCTAACACCACTGTTGACACTCGGCCCACTGTTGTAACAACATCTAACTCAACTGCTACTCCACCTACCAGCTCTTTAAATTACTCAACAATAACCACAGTTGAACAGCCTGTAAGCAACAGCACATCCCAAATCACCCAGTCCACATCAACCTGGAGCACAGCAACGGGCACCTCAACTGTAACTGCAGTACCAGGAACTAATGCTTCCTCAATTGCAACAGCTCAATCCACCCACGCCACTGTCAATGATACAAGTGTATCCCCAACCACATTCAATACACCAACTGCTGTTTCTCAAACTATAAATGCAACTACATGGATGCCAGAAACAGTGAATGGCACCCAAGGTAAGTGACATTTTCTTTCCATAATTGGCATATTACACATGGTTATCACAGTTTCAAATATTAATTTCATTCTTCATCTGGATTTTGCTAGGTTTTAGGCTAGATTACTCAGAAAAGACCCTGACCATTCTATTCAGTGTTGTACTTGGCGTGATTGTACTGGGAATGGTGACCTACGTGTTCCACAAATGCAAACAGAAAATCCAATACTTACATCAACCTCTATACAATACAGAAGAGGATACAGGTAATATCATTCTGTCTTTAATTAACCATACAATTACTGATCTCTTACTGCTACTTGTTTTTTTTCTGATATCACCTGCATTTACCTGAGTTTATAAAAGATATTTACATGCTCTTTTCAGTGGACAGATTTGTAGCTGATGATGACACACTTGTAATTTCTGGAGGGCTATATGATGGGCATCAAGTCTACGACAATCCACCAACAACCACGTTAGACCAAGCACAATTCCGCCTTGAGTTTCTTAATGAAGGCTCCTCCTAATTATTCAAGTACTGGGTTTTTTGCTATTTCATGACAGGGTATTTTTCTTTTACTAAATAGTGATTTGCATTGTGTTCTTTAAAGGATTGAATCATTGTTGTCAGTGCACTGAAAATAAACATGATACTGTCCTTTTTATTGTTTGTCCACTCTTGTGACATATTTGTTAATCAAATCAAATCAAATATATTTGTATAGCACATTTCATACACAAATGCAATTCAATGTGATACACAATGCAAGCAGAAACATACAAGGAAGGAACAAAACACCAACAAAGAAAGAAAAACAAATGTAATCGGAGAAATACAAGAAAGAACAACTCAGCCAAATGCATTAGAGAACATATACGTTTTTAATCTGGATTTAAAAGTAGTCAGGTTTGGAGTGAGTCTCAGATCTTCCGGAAGTTGGTTCCAGCTAACAAAGAACTCCCACTAGATTACATCATTGTTATGGGGATATATCACAAGTGATCCGTGAAGCTAAATTCTGAGAATCTCTTAATACCCAACCCATAGCAGGAGGGCTTAGTTTAAGATCACTCACAGGTTATTCAGATAACTGTCCAATGTGTGTTCAAAAAGGAAACCAAAAAAAAAAAAAAAAAAAGTACACAGCAGGGAAAACATTTATATTTAGGTAAATATTTAACCTTTACTTTAATCTTAAGCATAAGGCTAAAGTAAAAATAATTTAAAAGAAAATGTATACTTTATAAGAAGTCAGTAAGAAAAATAAAGCAAGAAGTATAAATGATTGGCAACTCTACTCTGAATTTATATAAGTAATATTGTGATATAATATTTTTATTTTATTTTATTCTCGTAAATTTTTTGATATTCATTCGCTGTCATCCATGACTTCATATTTCATATGGACTAAGATCTGAGAATATCCACTGAAAAACTCCTTTGGTCAGCCATCAGATGTATAATTAAAATGTGTGTCAAACTTTGATTCAGGAAATGGCTTTAGAAAAGTAGCAACATAAAATGCTAACTATCAGGACAATAATTACAAAGCCTGTAAGGTAAGTGTATAAATGCAAATTTGCAACGAGTAAGGTAGTTTAAAAACAAAATCTGTTGTAAAATAAAAACGGAATCTCATCAACGGAATGTGTAGCAAAACGGTTTCATGTTCATATTAGAAATAAAAAGAGCTTTCTGGCCATTTTCCAGCATGACAATGATAGAAAATCATATCCAAATCCACACAAATGAATTTACTGACAACACAGGCTGTGCTATTGGAGTGGCTGTCCTGGTCCTGTGACCCATATCTGTGCTCGGTGGTAAGGTCCAGGGACTGATGGTCGCAGATATTTGGCATGAAGGAATGGTTCTGGTTTTGTTCAATTACATTCAGTTACGGAGGGCACTGTAAACCCTAAGAAAGTTACTTCCAAACCCAAATGTAGTACCACATAAGATTTGCCCGAGCAATTACTAACCAGTAAGCATGTGCTTGTGGAACATTTGTGGAAAAAAAGACAACTTGAAAGAATGTTGGAAAAAAACTATTTGTTTTTTTTTAATAATACAATTATGTCCAATACAGAAAGTAAAAATCAAAAATTAAACCCCTTTCAATCTCTACCAAACCCACCCTCATCCAACCACATCTCGGCAGTTTGTGCAGCAATTCAGTCTGGGAATAAAAGAGCACAACGCACACAGACAAACACTTCCCTTTAGGACCCAGTGGCAGAGGGCAAATAGTGTGCCCTGGATAAGACCAGCATGAATACAAAGATTCCATGATTTAAAACGTAAAAATAAAAGTTATGAGAACCGCCAAATCACTGCTGAAGATTTCAGGGCCACTTAGAAGAATACATGTTAAAGTATATCTATTGTATCCTTAATATAATGATGTCCCCTTGAAACCCTTATACACAGCATCCAATGACTTGAAATGAAAAACACATGGGTATTGCTCCTCTCCCAAAAATGTCCAGGAACTGTGCTAATTTTGCAGTAAGCACACGTTCTCTCAAATGGTGTCGGTGTCTTCATTCTCTTTGAGCAAGCTTCAGCAAACCACAAGATAATTTTGAGAACATGTCGCAAATCGCTTAAAAGATAAGACAGAGAGTTGGGACAATTTATTTTTGGTCAGATGGAGATATGGGTAATAAAAGCTGAGAATGGGAGAGGAAGCGCAATACCATGTTGAACAACAGGACACAATTCCACTTTCTTTCCCCCTCCCCAGCAATACCAATGCATTTAAACCATATAGGTAACTGGGTATGGCAAAGTCAGCAAGAGAAAATGCAACACATCCCAGATGCAAAATGTATTACAGTGTAAAACAAACCCAAAAAAATCTGGAGCAGAGTCTGTGTCTGTCTGTTGTGTGCGTTAGGGAAGGGGGTTCTCTAGAACAGTAGTGCTCCCATACTGCCCATTTCACTCTGCTCCTTGACAAAGATCTCAAAGTACTGGTAGATGATGGTGACAGCCAATAGAATTCCAGTACCAGAGCCAATGGCACCTAGGAAATCCGCCATGACCGATAGCCCTCCTATGCACAGGCCACCAAAGGCAGCAGCTGTGGGGATGTACCTACAAAGATGAGATAAAAGTATAAAATAATGTGTTCTCAGTTGACGTTATTACAAATACCACGTCAAAAAGTAAACCCTTTGTAGGGATTGTTACCTGTTCAACTCATGCACCATAGATGTCTCTCTGTGTCCCCTCATTACCATCTGCTGCTCCTTCAGCTGTTTGGCCACCTAAAGAAACGAAACCACATACGCCAAACAATTAGCCAGTCAAAAGATAAAAAAGACAATCAAAACCAAAACCTATGCAAAGGAAAACGTAGTGAACAAATCAATATCACAGACAAGATATTATGAAACTAAAGAAAACATACATCTTTGGCAGAAGATCCTGAGACCTCAATCCAAGTTTTCGAGAAGAAAGCACATGAGCCCAGCATGAAGACGATGTAGATGGACGCATGGACCGGGTCATCCAGAACAGAACCAAATGACTCTGGGGGAGAGAGGTAGTAGCAGAGGCCACCCACGGGGTAGGCACGAGCTGGCCCACCACCGGTACTGTCCTGGAAAAAAGAACATGTACATCTTGTTAAAAATAGCCCTCTGCAAAGTGTGACAAACATGTGACATAAGCAGCTGAAGCCACACGGCAACATAAAACATGCTCTTTGTTGCTCCTCACTTCAGTATCCACGGCTCCCTCGGGACAGGAAGTCGATCGACAACACGAGTTTCTCGGATCCGTTGGGTGATGTACTTACAGACCAGGTCCCCAGCAGGTTGACCAGGAAGTTGCCGCTGAAGCGCGTGGAGAGCATCTGGGAGATGACGTAGAGGTTAGAGACCAAAGCAGACTGCAGGATGATGGGGATGTTGGAGGTGTAGAACAGCTTGATGGGGTAGGTGTTGTACTGGCCACGGTAACGGGCAGACTTGATGGGCAGGTCCACTCTGAAGCCCTGGACGTGACGGAGACAAAGGGTTTGACATCCAGGCTAAACTACAACAACGCCAGGTCATAATCGTGCCTTTTTAAGGATGGTCATTCGTTGTAACGAATGCCTGCGAGTTTGAAATTCTAATTTAACTTGCACTATTGTTCCTATCAAAGAAACTCAACCAAATACTTCCTAAACCAAAACATTTTCCTAAACCATCAAAAAAGACAAAAATGCAATTCATGTAATCACAGATATAAAAAGGCTATTTTGACTCGTGCCCTCTGCTGACCTGGAAGTATATGACTACAGCAAAGACGAAGACGGTGGCGATCAGGTTCATGAGGTTGGGCAGATTTTGTCTGTAGAAAGCCTCTCTGAGGGCACGCACTTTGTCTGTGCGGGTGGCCAGCAGGTGGAAAAGGGCAATGATGGCTCCTTCAAACTCAGTGCCTGAAAACACCAGAGGCACCGTGTTACTATTAGCCGGGTTTGGATCAAGGTCAAAACAGACTGATAACACAGGTACAGGATTTGTTTTAAGTGTGACTTTCAAGTCAGAAGGCAGTGCAATACCTCTGCCGGTGTTCACCGTTGTGGGGCTGAAGGCCTTCCAGACGATTGTCTCGCAGATGTTGGTAGCAATGAAGAGAGAGATGCCAGAGCCTAGACCATAGCCCTTTTGAAGCAGCTCATCAAGCAGCAGGACAATCAGACCTGCCACAAACAGCTAAGAAGACAGACAGGAAAGAGGTTAGAACTGTAAAACACTGTCCAAGTAGTTTGACTCTGCACTAAACACAGCCCAGTTGCATCACGCTGGGGGACACAGACTTTTGAAGTGGGTGAAAAGGAGAGGCCGCTAATATCGTAAGTAAATAAGATGTAGTAATATGCTCACATTCTTTTAACACAACCACAGGTGCGTTGAGGGTGAATCTAACCTGAATGATGATGAGCAAGCAGATACCAGCTCCCATCTCAGAGGGGTCCCCATACATCCCAGTCATTACGTACACAATAGCCTGTCCAATGGTGATGATCATTCCAAACACTGTGGACATTATTATTTTTATTATGTAGGATACTTGCATAATTATTTATATATGTATACGTACATTCACTATATATTACATTACAGTGAGTTCATTTAATCTGGGTTGCACAAGTGTTAAGGCCTGGCACGCTTGGTCTAGCAAGTTTTTGCAGCTGCGGGATACAAGGTATTTGTCCGGAATTCTATACGATTGTGAGAACAGTGGGCTGTTTAGGCACCATATATTGTGAGGAACTACCAACTGAGCTACACAAGGGGACAAGTAGACATAGGCTGCAATTCAAATCTTCCACTGTTTTGGAGAATGTTAAAGCTTATTGTCTGAAAATACATGACTAAAGTAACTAATATGGATTTAGAGAGCACTGGCTTTGCAATACACAGTAGCAACACAATAAACTGCTGTTTGCAGAGCTAACTGATCAGTGAAAGGAGAGTAGTCAGAGGACATACGTTTTTGTGCCCCGTTAAAGAGGGCCCTGTCCTTAGGTGTGTCTCCAACCTCAATGATCTTAGCTCCAGCCAGCAGCTGCATGATGAGACCTGAGGTGACGATAGGCGAGATTCCCAGCTCCATGAGAGTACCTTAAAACAACAGAGAAAAAAAACAAACTTAGAAATCAATCAGCACAATTTCTGTACATTCTATTGGGGTAGATGAGTTACAAGGTGCCAGGGACCAGTAGGATAAACGCTATGTTAGACAGCTTCTCTAAAGAGATACAGTCTGATAACACCACACAAGGTCTTTGTCTGTTCTGATTACTAAAGCAGAGAGGATAATTTTCTGTTATCGGAGTACTTAAGTCCTGAGGGCTGTGTAAAGTTTGCTTCAATATTCAAAATAGATTTGTCTTTGCACTGTTTGCTACTAGTTGGTCACCTCTGTTGGAAGCCAGAATTACTCTCATCCAGTAGAAGGGATCTGCAGAGTCCGATGACATGATACCAAAAAGTGGAATCTGGAGGTAGGGGAAAAAAAGATGATGTAAGTGGCATACTAAATAGTAGATGGCACAAAAACATTAAATTAAATTGCATGTGAATGTAACGTATCATGGTAAATTGGATTGCAATTCCGATTCTAGCGTGAAACTGTAACAGCAGCAAACTCAAAAGCCAATAGATCCATCCATACTAACCTGGCAGCACACCAGGAAGATGAACAGGGTGATTGCAGTCCATAGTACTTTTTCTCTGAACTGGATCTAGAGGTATTTAGTAAAGAGAGAGAAATAAGTAGTTCATTAATAATGGTAAAAAAATGAGTTGAAGTAAAGCAAAACACAGAAAGGTATTGTCAAAAGTTTACCTTTCTTTCTGGTTTCTGAATCTCAGGAAGGACAGCACAAAACGGCTTGATGACTTCCAGAAATTTGACTGTTGAAATAAAGGTTAGGTGGCTAATTAACAAAACATCCAGCAACAGTGAAGGTCGACGAAGACATTATTTGATCGTTCTTATAAAGGCTTCAAAGTCTGTTGTTCGCTACTAGATATCATCTCATCATCACATGTCTGTAATTACTAGTCAAGTGTGTGACTACTTACTTGTCAACTTTACACAGTTATCCTGAAATATACTTTTTATACTATTTTTTTTTATTGGAACAAATGGCTCAACCTTAAGGCAAGCAGGTGACAGGTTACATAGAAAGTAATGCCTGATATCCCAGTCATGAATCGCCTAAAGTACATTCGTTGCTAGCATTGCAAGCTATCTGGCGTTAAAAAGCTTTACATAGCGTAGAACGTTACAATAATAGTCCGCTAATGTTAGCCATAACATATCACGATAACATATTTTCATGAATAAACTATAACAATGTTACAGTAGCTAGCTACATGGTAATACGTCAATATAATGTTATAAGGTCAGCTACGTTAGCAAGTGCTTGCAACAGCTGATGATGATGTGTCTTGTAAGTTAGCAAGCAAGCTAGCTAACGTGCTAAGTTTCAATTTTGGGCCTAAATAAAGCATTTTAAAATTAAATGCACGCTGCAGTGAATATGTAATTAGGATAGTGTTTAAGTGGGTAAAGTTACTTACTGCCCATGATGCCTTCTGTTAAATTGTTATTGTGTTACTGGTGCCACTATGTAGGATCAGCACCGTTTATGTGGCACCATTCAGCCGCTCAGCACTGAAAAGGAAGCTTTGTAAAAGACACGTCACCAGTGAAGCCGCTACTACACGTCAGATCTTCGGAGACCTTGGAGACCTCTTTTTACTTTCTTGAGCAATCTGATTACTGATTAACGTTAAATCACATGCCCATTGACACAAAATATGAATATCGGGTAATATTCTACACAATTATGAAATGTGCAAAAGTTTTGATGATCGAATTCAAAATCAATGCAAAAACCTGTTTTAATCCTACTTTTTTCTCCTAACTTTACAATTTATAGGGCTATATTATTATGTTCAACAGTAACACTGATTGCCCCAAGTGTAGAGGTGAGCTGCGGTTGCCAGGTTAGACAATTATTTCCAGCCAAACATGGTTTCAAAACTATTTTTGCAGTCTTGCCATTGCTGCACAATGCTTGCTCACTACCCTCCCACTCACGTACACTCACCGTAAAGTCGCTAAATCGTGGCACAGTCACGTAGGAAAACAAACAAAATGGCAACGAATGTCTGTAAGACCAAACTCTACCACAAGGTTTCAGAATTGTTCCACCATCGTGACATTACAACGCAAGCTCACAATATTGTAATGTCGCGAGATTAGCTCTGCGCATTCACGTACACAGACAGACGCCGCGTCTCAATATAACCAGTAAGCCAGAAAATGATTTGGTATGTAAATAGTATGCCATATCCAGTATGCCAAAAATGCATGCAACAATACATACTTTGCCAGTGCAGCTAAATATCTACTAAAAGGAAAAAGTAGTAGGCCTATACGATTTCAGACGCAGATATCTAGGCTGATGCCCATAGTTTACAACAACCATAATGCAAAAATTGTTTACGTTCCAGACTCCTGGCAACACAGTGTCCTGCACTGTCCATCATGTAAGGTTTTGCGTCACTGAGCAGGTTTATAAATATTTGGAAAACGGCAATAATTGTGAACAATGAGTAGAATCTGAATTTATCCTGGCATAAAACTGTAATTAAATCAAACTAGACATTCTTGCAGATGTTGAGAGATGCTCCAGACTGCGTGTCTTTGCTTACTTTAAACTAGCCTATATTTTTATCTTTCCCTCTATCTATTTCTGTGTTGCTCTTATCTTCTGATTTGTATTTACACACAACAAGAAAATTAATATCATGAACCTAAATTGAAAAGGCAAGTTTTAATGGGCGGGACAGTAATATTGCATGGTAAATGTAATTGACTGCTTGAAGGCTTGAGGGTGATGCTACAGATCAGCAGTGAGGAAACATTCAAATTGTCCATATACATTCTAACCAGTCCACTCTTACTGTATATGTAGGTGTAAATGTGGTTGTTGTCAATGCAGAATATGAGCTTGAGTGTTGCCGACTGAAACTCTTGACTGAATATTTCACATCTTGCTTAGTTGCAGGCCTACATAAAGAGTATGACTCACAGTGTCATTTCTCTCAACATAAGCATTCATGTAAGGCCTATTTCTGTAAGGTGGGATGTGGCAAGTTTGTAGCTTTCTTTTCCATAATCCGTTATTATTTATTTTTTATGATTCATTTTAGTAGCAGTTAAACCCCCAGAGGTTAGATGACACATGTATACGACCAAAGGTTTATACTGCTAATATTTTTATTCAAATTAACCCAAGTACATCAACACTTCCATAGCAATGTGCAGCAAGCCGAATACATGCAGTTGCCTGAGCAATGGGAAGCTGATATGTGATAAACAACACACAGTGACGCGAGTAGATGGATAATTTGTGTCCATTTTAGCTCAGTCAGATCCTTTTTCCTTATTTTTGGAGATGTCTAAATATATAGTGAACTTCAAGGTGTGAAGACTTGAGTCTGAGAAGATAAGTCAATCTGTGTGCTATAGTGTTAATTAATTTCAGTGTGAGGATGATTGGAAAAGAACAAAAGATAACAGATGTCTGAGGCATGTTATGCAATAGATACAACAATGAATAATATTATCTACATTGATATCTATAATTCCGGATTTACATGTTACACAATGTGGTTGTATTACAAATCAAATATAATACGATAAGATAATAAGAAAATTAAACACAGAGAAAATGTCTTATCTAGAAATAAGACTCCTAATTTGTTTACAAATCCATGGCTTATTTCCAATGGAAGGGTTAAGTAAGGATCCATATGTGTGTGTGTGTGTGTGTGTGTGTGTGTGTGTGTGCGTGCGTGCGTGCGTGTGTGCGTGCGTGTATGTGTATGCATGCCTGTGCACACAAATACTGTGTTAAGCGGATGATGTCACCCTGTTTAACTATGTGTCTTTCCATCCATAGCAACCACGGTCTCTGTGTCATGAGCTCTTTACCATCTGGAAAAAAGGAATACACGGATCCAGAGCAAACTTAAAAAGATGCAGAGACAGGCAAACCTACAGACACAGGCCCATCCATAAGCAAGGCACATTGCCTACTTTGAGACAAATAAACATGCAGGGTGCATCCTATTGCTTTCATGTTTATCATGCAAACCAATGAGCGCTCTAGTTGTGTAAACCCAAGATTTAAAGCCAACTCGGATTAAAGACTAACCCATAGGGGGAGTTGAGAGGGAGATGTTCGTAATGGAAAGAAATTAATATTCAACTAACAGAGAGAGTTTAGATTTTCCTTTCAAATAAATAACAGGTCTGGTACCCTTTGTCCTCTTCTTAATGCTGAATGGGTGCCAACAGCAGCTGCCCTCCACTGCCAAAAGGATGGCCAATGGCAGAGATGCGTGATCTTTCACATAAAAAGGTGCCAAGCAATATGGTTTTCACTTTTCAATAAGTTAAAACCTTTGATGTGGAAACTGATAATTGAAAGCTAATATCCATTCCCACTTAATAAATATTGAGCAAGCATTCAATCTAAGCTCTCCATGATAGATGAAGAGCCAACACATCAATCTCCATGAACATACAACGTAATCAGTGTTAAGGGTAAGAGATATGAACTTGATAAGTGACGTGAGCAATGACTGCCAGGGTGTGCCTCTAGTGATCTCATTAAGGTAATTAAGAGGTCAGTGTCAACATGTCTGAAAGCTGGCAGTGTTGTCCAGCTCAGCCGTGACAGAGCCCTTGGGCTGCTGTTCTGTACCATGGCTAACTACGTCACTGGCCGCCTTACATAACAACAATCTAATTCCATCTTGTCCTGCTTTTGCTGCTCCTCTTCTTTATGTTGGTCCGTTTCTGTCTCTGTACCTCCATATCTCCAGATCGTCCCTCGGTCTGAATTTGTGGTCAAACGGCCTTGCAAATGTGGAAGTAATCTAATCTCATGGTAAGACTGTCAGGCCAGTGGTGTTGGAATTTAGATGCTGCTTGGATAGTTGAGGATAGAGAAGAGGTGGGAAAAGTGTAATGCCCATTTTCCCCTCACCATGGTAATAAGTGTTGTAAATATTGTTACAAAAGATGAAACCTAAATGAACATTGAGGAAGACAGCAGAACTGACAATGTCCCAGTTTCGGAAAACTGAATGCTTCACAAAAATTCAGACTCTGACCAAGATATAAGTTTTGTAATGTTTGTATGTCCTTACCTTCTGTGTCAAGGACATCGCCAATAAACACTAGTCTTCCAAATATAGAAAAGCAAAGTGGTCAGTAGCCCAATGATAAGGACACTAATCTGTATTTATACTGCATAGCACAGATAGCGTATGAATTATGAAAATGCAAGTGAAAGGCTGACGATGACTTATAGGACAGTTGAAAGTGCTATAATCTTTGAGCAGTGGTCTTTGTTTATAAGATTTCTAATCGTACACACAGAAGTGAAACAAAGCTAATCCTGCAATAAACCCCACTTTGTATTTAAAATGGAGAGGTAGTAATGTTATGACAAGTTTATTCTTTGCAATTTGAGTGGAGGAATTCAGTTTATCAGAAATACATTGGATTAGTTGTTTGATGACTAGAAATAGTAAAAAAAAAAAAAAATGTATATATAATGTTCTATTGTAGGTAAAGGGGGGTATAAACATGTGTTTTCACAACAATCTGAGAATATGGGGCACTATTTCATCTCCAGCCTTACTTCAAATGCTTTAACAAAAACCATGCTTCTGTTGCCATAGCGATTTGAACAACTGTTACACAACTCAAAGCAAGCATTCCCTTATAGTGTTAGCCAATGCTTCACAGTATCTCTGCTATGTTGGCTTACCAGTACATGTGTTGAGCAGCATCTCTATCATTCTACTATTGTCAGCTATACATTTCTTTAGGAGACTATAGTTAATGGCAAATGTCCATCTCTCACTTAAAAGAGGCCATCCAAACATGAAAAAACGTTTATCTTGGTGTCTCGAGCGTGTGAATGAATGTAACTATGTAATTTATTTTATAACTAAGGTTACTTCAAGTTCAAGTTCAATTTTATTTGTCATTTGTCAGCAGTGCCGTACTTGAGTCCAGAACTTAATGTTTAAATGTGATGCTCCATCAGCAGCATATATTAATTCATTTGTGTGATTATGTTTATTGTGAGAACCAGTACATAATAATATGACGGGACTCAGATTTAGACCTATAGGGACCGGGGCTTGACTCAGACTGGAGGGTCAGGGACTCGACTACAGCACTGCATGTCAGTTTAACACAATGACAGTAAAATGTAAAATGATGGACCTCTCCGGGAACCATCACCTTATCGTGGTGGAGAGGTTTGTGTGTCCCTATGAACCTGGGGGCTGTGTTGTCTGGAACCTTGTGTTCCTGGTAGGGTCTCCCATGGCAAATTGGTCTCGGGCGAGGGGCCGGACTAAGAATGGTTCAAAAACCCTCATGGAAAAAACTAAAAGAGAGGATGATACCCGGCCCGGAGGAAGCCCGGGGTCCCCTTCTGGAGCCAGGCCCAGGAGGAGGACCCGTCAGCGAGCGCCTGGTGGCCGGGCTTGCCACGGAGCCCGGCCGGGCATAGCCCGAAAAAGCAACGTGGACAACACCAACGTCTCGCCTTCTCCGTCCCGTGAGCTCACCACCCGCGGGAAAAACCAAGGGGGTCGGGTGCGCTGCCAGAAAGGTGGCAGTGAAGGCAGAGGTTTTCGACGGATCGGACCCGGGTGGCAGAGGCTGGCTTTGGGGACGTGGAACGTCACCTCTCTGGGAGGGAAGGAGCCGGAGCTTGTGCGGGAGGTGGAGCGCTACCAGCTGGATCTGGTGGGGCTTACCTCTACGCACAGCCTCGGCTCTGGAACCTCACTTCTGGATAGGGGTTGGACTCTATTCTTCTCCGGAGCTCCCCAGGGTGAGAGGCGCAAGGCTGGTGTGGGGATACTCACGAGTCCCCGGCTAAGTGCCTCTATGTTGGAATTTACCCCAGTGGACGAGAGGGTCGCCTCCCTACGCCTGCGGGTCATGGGGGGGAAAACTCTGACTGTTGTCTGTGCCTATGCACCGAACAGCAGTTCGGAGTATTCGGGCCTTTTGGAGACCCTGGATGGAGCCTTGTATGGGGCTCCTGAGGGGGACTCTGTAGTCTTGCTGGGGGACTTCAACGCACATGTGGGCAATGATGGAGACACCTGGAGAGGCGTGATTGGGAGGAACGGCCTCCCGATCTGAACCCGAGTGGTGGCTTGTTATTGGACTTCTGTGCTAGTCATGGAATGGCCATAACGAACACCATGTTCGAACATAAGGATGCTCATAAGTGTACCTGGTACCAGAGCACCCTAGGCAGAAGGTCGATGATCGATTTTGTTATCGTATCATCGGACCTGAGGCCATATGTTTTGGACACTCGGGTGAAGAGGGGGTCAGAGCTGTCAACTGATCACCATCTGGTGGTGAGTTGGGTCAGGTGGCGGGGGAAGCCTCTGGACAGACCTGGTAAGCCCAAGCGTGTAGTGCGGGTGAACTGGGAACGTGGAGGAGTCCCCGGTCCGGGAGGACACCCTCCGGCGGGGCTTCTCTGGCATCCCTGTGGAGGCTGGGGGCATTGAACCGGAGTGGGCGATGTTCAAAGCCTCCATTGCTAAAGCTGCGTCTGAGAGTTGTGGTCTCAAAGTCTTAGGTGCCTCAAGGGGCGGTAACCCTCGAACATCCTGGTGGACACCGGTGGTCAGGGGAGCCGTCCGATTGAAGAAGGAGGCCTTCCGGGACATGCTGTCCCGGGCGACTCCGGAGGCAGTTGCAAGGTACCGACAGGCCCGAAGGACTGCAGCCTCGGCCGTGGCAGAAGCAAAGCAGCGGGTGTGGGAGGAGTTCGGAGAAACCATGGAGAAGGACTTTCGGCTGGCGCCAAAGCGGTTCTGGAAGACCATCCGACACCTCAGGAGGGGAAAGCAGGGAACCATTCAAGCTGTATACAGTAAGGATGGGACGTTGTTGACCTCAACTGACAAGGTGATTGGGAGGTGGAAGGAGCACTTTGAGGAACTCCTGAACCCGACAAACCCACCCTACATGGTAGAGACAGGGCTGGAGGATGATGGGGGATCAGCATCAATCTCCCTGGCGGAGGTCACTGAGGTAGTCAAACAACTCCACAGTGGCAAAGCCCCAGGGGTTGATGAGATCCGCCCAGAAATGCTGAAGGCTTTGGGTGTTGAGGGACTGTCATGGATGACACGTCTTATCAACATTGCGTGGAAGTCGGGGACAGTACCTAAGGAGTGGCAGACCGGGGTGGTGGTTCCCCTGTTCAAAAAGGGGGACCGGAGAGTGTGTGCCAACTACAGAGGCATCACATTACTCATTCTCCCCGGGAAAG
Organism: Galaxias olidus; assembly: GCA_026901105.3. NCBI lineage: Eukaryota > Metazoa > Chordata > Actinopteri > Galaxiiformes > Galaxiidae > Galaxias > Galaxias olidus. The sequence goes on from JAPMUY010006667.1 coordinate 347,333, forward strand.
TATACTCCAGGGTGCTGGAAAGGAGGGTTCGACCGATAGTCGAACCTCGGATTGAGGAGGAACAATGCGGTTTCCGGCCTGGTCGTGGAACAACGGACCAGCTTTTTACCCTCGCGAGGATCTTTGAGGGGGCCTGGGAGTATGCCAATCCGGTCTACACGTGTTTTGTGGATTTGGAGAAGGCGTATGATCGGGTTCCCCGGGAGATACTGTGGGAGGTGCTGCGAGAGTATGGGGTGAGGGGGTCTCTACTCAGAGCCATCCAATCTCTGTACTCCCAAAGCGAGAGAGCTGTGTCCGGGTCTGCGGCAGTAAGTCGGACTCGTTTCCGGTGAGGGTTGGCCTCCTCCAAGGCTGCGCTTTGTCACCTATCCTGTTTGTGGTATTCATGGACAGGATCTCACGGCGTAGCCGCGGGGGAGGGGGCTGCGGGTTGGTGGGCAGAGGATTGCATCACTGCTTTTTGCAGATGATGTGGTCCTGATGGCATCATCAGTCTGCGACCTGCAGCACTCATTGGATCGGTTCGCAGCCGAGTGTGAAGCGGCTGGGATGAGGATCAGCACCTCCAAATCTGAGGCCATGGTTCTCAGCAGGAAACCGATGGATTGTCTAGTCCAGGTAGGGAATGAGTCTTTACCCCAAGTGAAGGAGTTCAAGTATCTTGGGGTCTTGTTCTCGAGTGAGGGTAAAATGGAACGAGAGATGGGCCGGAGAATTGGAGCAGCGGGTGCGGTGTTGCAGTCGCTCTATCGCACCGTTGTGACGAAGAGAGAGCTGAGCCAGAAGGCAAAGCTCTCAATCTACCGGTCTATCTTCGTTCCTACTCTCACCTATGGTCATGAAGGGTGGGTCATGACCGAAAGAACGAGATCGCGTGGATACAAGCGGCGGAAATGAGTTTCCTCCGGAGGGTGGCTGGCATCTCCCTTAGGGATAGGGTGAGAAGTTCAGCCATTCGTGAGGGACTCGGAGTAGAGCCGCTGCTTCTTTGCGTAGAAAGGAGCCAGTTGAGGTGGTTCGGGCATCTAGTAAGGATGCCACCTGGCCGCCTCCCTAGGGAGGTGTTCCAGGCACGTCCAGCTGGGCGGAGGCCGCGGGGCAGACCTAGGACCAGGTGGAGGGATTATATCTCCACACTGGCCTGGGAACGCCTTTGAATCCCCCAGTCAGAGCTGGTTAATGTGGCCCGGGAAAGGGAAGTTTGGGATGCCCTGCTTGAACTGCTACCTCCGCGACCCGACCCCGGACCAAGCGGACGACGATGATGATGATGATGACAGTAAAATGTATTTCCAACTCCAACTGAATTTCCAACTGTATTTCCAATGAGCAAACAATACAAAAAGAGTAAAGAATGAAATTAAACGTATTAAAAGTACATAATATAGATAAAAGTAAAAGATAGTAAAATCAGTTGGCATGGAAACAATGTAAATGTCATGTCACTTAAAGTTGTCCACCCTGTGCACTGGGAACCAGTTGATGTTGATGGGGATGCAGCTCCTCACCTGCTTCCTCTCAAAGTCCACTATCAGCTTCTTGCTCTTTCTGATGTTCAGCAGGAGGTTTCTTGTCCTGTCACCAGCAGGTCCGACACTCCACCTCCCTCAGGTAGGACATCTCATCGTTGTTAGAGATCAGGCCCACCACAGCTGTGACACCAGCAAACTCAACAAAGGAGTTTGATTCAATAGCGGCCACGCAGGCATACGTGTACAGGGAGTATAGCAGGGGGCTCAACACACAGCCCAGAAGTGCTCCAGCAGGGATGGACTCGAGTCTGTGAGAGAGGATGAGATTTGGCTGCTCATCCTCATCACCTGTGGTCTACCCGTCATGAAGACAAGGACCCACCTATATAGGAAGTTATTTAGACCCAGATCCCCGAGCTTTGTGACAAGCCTGGAGGGGACTATGATGTTAAAAGCTGAACTGTTATCAATATACAGCGATCTCACATAACCCCCCCTTTTTGTCCAGGTGAGAAAGGGTGGCATGTAGGATGTGGGCGATTCATCATCTGTAGAACTAACAATCTCACAATCTTCAAGTTCACAATCATGAAGTCACACAATCACACACACACACACACACACACACACACACACACACACGCACACACACACACACACACACACACACTCACAAAGATTTGAGTTGACAGAACCAGGTCATTTTGATAGCCGAAGCGGGCAGATGAATACATCTCTCGAACCAAGAGAGGCTATAACAGAACACAACTATTTAAGATTTAGCCCCAGATTTATTCTTTTGCTTATTCTCCCCATCTCTCCATCTATCAATCTTTTCAGTTTCCCTGACTTCCCTGACACTTTGATGTGTCAGATATCTTGAGCTTTATGAGTTCTGTCTTAAGCCTTCACTGAGGCCCAGTAAACACAAATCAAATATACTACCGGACAGTAAGGGGTTTAGGGTTTTAGGGACATTCTGCACTCCCACTCTGCAGGTCAACGTAAAGAGGATTAGTTGTTCTTTTGTTACACTGTGGTAATCCTGGAGACAGTCTGCTCTTTGTTCGAAAAGAGATTCAAAAGATATGCTGCCACAGATTCTTTAAATAGTAACTTGATAACACAGGCTAACCTGTCTGATTGGCTAGTACAGTGGAAAGTTCGGTATGAATTATATCCATGAGAGCCCATGCAGCAACCTTGACCGTGTGTTCTAGGGAGGGAAGGGTAATGGTCCACGGTCCATGGTCCATCCCTGCTGTTTACACAAGACACAGTGAAAGCTGTGTTCATCAATTAAAGAGCCATTGACTAGGCAGAAGGGTGGACTGCCTCACCGTCTCCCACATTCCCCAGAGAGCAGACGACTGACCCGGTGACTCCTCATCTCATTCTGCCCGAGACCGGATAGGAACTGACTATGGCCGGTCAAGACACAGTATCCACTTTCAGCCCGGGTGACCTCACAGCTGGGTGCTTTTCTCTCCCTCGCTGTATGCTCTCCCTCGCTGTGTACTCTCTCTCTCTCTCTCTCTCTCTCCGATTGTCACATCAGTCTGCCTCCTTCGCTCCTTCCAACAAACACTGACTCTGCATTGTTATGTCATTGTCCATGTGATGCTTAGTCTCTTCTTTTAATATGTGGATAGACATAGAGACAGACAGCATGTCGTGATGCAAAAAAAAAATGTCATAAAGGCAGATATTAAAATCCATCTATTCTAAGTGTTACGACCGGCTCAAGTGGCCATAACAACTGATGTGGAACTGATCCATATTGGTCCAAGCGCTGGGGACTGTGTGTGTGTGTTTGTGTGCGTGTGTGCATGTTTTTGTTTAAAGGGATAGGTGGGAGGACTGGGGATGAGTTGTATTGAGTTGCAGTTATGAGTTGCAGTCATATTTTTCATGCCAACCACAGTGGAGTTAATATATATTTAATCATAAGCTGGCACTAAACACATTTAATAAAATTGTATTCAATTTAATTGTAGCAAGAATTTAATGATCTAATTAGTTTTAGGTGAGTGCCTTTTGACGTCAATTGAAAACACTGATAAATTAACTTTTATACGCTAAAAATGAGCAGAGGGCAGTCCATGTTACGCAAACTCTTTATTTCTCCTCCGAAAAACTGTGGACAACACAGCTATACAAGATAGGGGAACCTGAACATGGAAAATAACAATATTCATTAATATCATTATTGACATTATTAATATGGAATGTAGCATCCATTCATAACATTTTAGTTGTTTTTGTTTATTTAAGAAACATGTCAAATAAATAAATATCTATATATATATATATCCTCTGTCTCTACAACCAATATGAATATAGACTCTTTGAATGGGGGGTAGAGGGAAGGAGGAATGCCCAAATGAAAAGAGCATGAAGACGATGGTTTTCTTGACATTTTCTCACATCAGATTTTTTTTGCACAGATATAAAATCTCAGACCTTCTTTCTAAAATGTCCCCTTGGCGGAACAGGTGGGCAGAATCGGGATGAAGCTATGAATGCTAGCACCTTATTTAAAATGTTCAACTTGGAAACCTTGCTTACACTGTTTGTCTTGTCTTCGTTATTCTATTCTTTCCTTTTTTGCAGTCTATTAAAAAAAAGAAGTTGAAGGTGAAAGTTTGTAACGGAGTGAGAAAAGATGAGGGTGGGTAACTCTGGGTTAACTAAAAGTCACAGACTCAAAGAAATGGCAGATAACTAATTGCTTTAACATAAACATTTAGGACTCAGTTTGACCTCCTGAAGTCACAGGGAACAGAAACACAAAGAGAGGCGCACCGACAGCAACAAGGAGACCTGTGGGAAAGTCTGGCTACAACATTATAACGGAAGAGCAGCAGCATACATCCCCTGCCCCTGTAATCCAGTGAGCTTCTTCTTCTTCCAAGAGCCATAAAGAGACACAGTGTGTACACTTGTGTTTGTAATGGTGCATTGGGGGTTTGTGTGTGTGTGTGGGTGTGTGTGTGTGTGTGTGTATTTGTCCATCTAGTCGGTGCTGTGGTCCTCCAGCTGAGAGATGATGGTGATAAGGTTTTGGAGACCAAAGATGTATCCCCTGTCCTGTCCCTCGTGAACCACACTGTCCTCGCCGTAGTGGCGGCAGGTAGTGTGGGCAAAATCGATCATCCTCACGTCCACCGTGGGACCAGAGGGTTCAGATTGGGGTGGGCAGCGGGTTGCGGCCGCGCTACTGTCGCTAGTGTTGCTACCACCGCCGCTGCAACTCAACGCTGTGGAGCTGTGAGAGAAACCAAACGCACCCGCCTGTTCGTCCTCCTCTTCCTCCTCTACCTCTTCTTCCTCCTCCTCCTCCTCCTCCTCTTCTTCTTCGGAGAGACCGTCCTCAGTCCGGTGGCGCCTGTGTGGGCCTCCGTCGTATATGATGAGCAAGGAGCTGGAGTAGAAGCGGTAGGACTCGCAGCACTCCAAGGCGCTCTGCATCTCTTGGAGCCGGCGCAGCACCGGGGAGAGCAACTCGCGGCGTAGGCGCCGCCCGTCGTGGAAGAACTGGAAGAGAGCCTCCTTGAAGCCCTGCAGGGTCAGCTTGCGGCCGTGGTATTTGCTCATGAACATCTGCTGGCCTGAGTCCGACTGGTACACCTGGGAGAGAGGAGGACAGACAGATGAGTTAAGGACCGAACGTGACGCGCCCAGCATGAACATGTTGCTCCAGCTCGGCTATGGTGCTGCAGACTGGATTCAGCCGCTCACCTGCATGCCACACAGTCGGACTCCTATGGAGGCGGAGGTGCTCTGCTGACACTTGCGGATCTGGAGGGCCTTCTTCTCCTCGGAGGCGTCGTCCCCGTGCTGGCGGGTGCCCATCTTCAGGTCCAGCACGCACGGCATGGCGTGGCGCCATGTCAGGTTCTCCAGCAGGATAAATTCTGGGGCACGCGAGTCAAGGGAGCTGAAGCCACACAGCTGGAAATGTGCCCCGCACCGTGTATTGTGTTTAGGGGAGCACGTTGGCTGTGTCCAGATTGACAACAAAATGCATCGATACGGGCAGTATACACAGTCAGTTAGATTAGATTAGGATTACTGACTGAAACCAGTGTCTCCTATTCAAACCATTTGCTCCTAAAGAGAGAAAGAGGTAGAGAGAGGGAAAGAGAAAGCGAGGAAGAGAGAGAGCCGAAGAGAGAGCGCTGTGTTTTCTCCGTTCAGTGAAAGGATACTGTATTGGTTGCGATGCTTGGCATTTTCCTTCATCCTCTGCAGGTGCTGTTGCTGGCACTTGAGGCTCCAGGGGTTATGTTTCAGCTGGGGCAAGGACGTACTGCTGTTGCTGCTGCTGCTACTGTTGCCCTCCACCTCTGTCTGCTGCTGCCACTCCACCTCCATCTCCTCCTCTTCTTCTTCTCTCCTGTGGCTGGTAGAGAGAGAGGCTTGGAATGAGAATTTCCCTTTAACATGATTTAGCTTTTATCCCAATCAGTAATAAGAAAAAATGAAAAAAAATGTAAGTAAAAAATAAGTAAGTTGTATTTAACACTCGTATTTCTATAAAATGTGGACAAATATGTTTTGTTGTGTGTGTGTAAGCAAGTATATACTCAGTACGTTTTTCGTTATTCATGATAATATCGACTTTTAATAAGAACAGGCTGATGGAGTAAATACAAGGAATTGCTAGACAAAAGGAGAGGGGCCTAGCAGAGTGAAAGAAGGACAGTTTGCATAGATCACGGTGTGCGAAAACCCTTTTGTACAGCAGGTGGTATGTACATTTTTAACAATGCAGAGCCGTAACAGGTAGACTATGTTTGCGTGCCTTCTCCAACAAACCTGCTCCCTTTGACTTCGAGGTCAGTCACTGCCTTTATGCTATTGTGTATTTTGTATGTGTGTGTTTGCGTGTTTTTGTGTGTGCGGACGTTGCATAACCTTGCGGCGCTGTCAGATCCCAGCTTCGCTATGTTACTGCCTTCGGGTGATACAGGCTCAGCAGCATCTTATTTGCATAACTTGTACGTGCGTTCTGTGTGCAAGTCAGTATTTCACAACGCGATTGTGTTGCGGCCCATTGTGCTCAAAGCCACCATCGGACCATATCAGCACCTTGAGTGATTTGACGGGTAAGAATTTGACAGGGTCACTGAAGTGTTTATTTGGCTCAGCGTGTTCCTGTTGGTGCTAAGGGCCTATCCCTGCTCCAGGGGACCACACCTCGCTTTACATCCTCAAAGCAGGCAGTGTTAATTGGTTGCAGCAACTCCTGATATGGTAATGAGACCCGAGGGAATAGATCTTGCGTTTCTGTCGGCGTACCGGTTTCGGTTGGCCCGAGTCTCACCTTTCGTCCTCGCCCTTGTGGGGGCGCCTGGCTCGGCCATCCTGGCTGTAGTTGTCATCCATCAGCAGGGTGGAGGGCATCTTGTGAGCCCACTGCAGCAGCTTGCTCCAGGACTCGCATTCGGCCGTGGGGTCCTTGTTCTCCAGGTCCCCCGTGTCACTGCGGAGCGGGTAGGCGATCAGGCACAGGTTCCCCTCCTCGTCCTCATCGAAACTCACAGATACCTCACCTGAGAGAATTAAAGAGAGAGGAAAAGAGAGAGGAAGAGAGAGAGAGAGAGAGAGAGAGAGAGAGAGAGAGAGAGAGAGAGAGAGAGAGAGAGACACACACCAAGAGAGAGAACATGAAACTATCCAATGAATACATCAACGCAGTGTTTAGGAATCCCAGCATCCAAAAGAAAGATTAAAAAAAGCTGGGATGTCTAAAGCATCTCTTACCCCCATAGCCCAGCTGCTTTGTTTAATTTACACAGCCTTGTGCACTGGCATCTCTTTAGTCTGCTAGAGATCAACTCAGACCTGGACACAACTACATGGGATAGTGCAGATACCGAGGTCTCGGCAACAAGTTGTGGACAGAACAGAGAGGGACAGTTGGGTGAGACAAATAGGAGGGCTGGGTGGTGGGAGTACAGATCCATGTACATGTATTTCCAGTTTGTACACACAGCATTACCCTCTACTGTACATTATGCAGCACATCATTACAAAATCATGTCAGCCCAAACATAAATGACACAAGCTTTCGGAAGTTGCAATGCACACCACTGTTTATTTAGGGAAAAATGACCAGTGTACCACCAACTGTGCATGACATAGAACGGAGTACATAACAAGCAGTTATATCGCAGTCTGAACACATCATAACAGCACTTCGACAAGACTTTGACACAAAAATAATTGCCAAATTCCAAAAAGCCAAATATATAAGTGAAGCAAGCTCTTAGGGACTGTGGAACACAGCCAACATCCTTGGTATGTCCACAAATGTCACATTCTTAGTCAGCACTTAAAACCAGTCAGTTTAGCATTTCCAACGTTCTCAGGCAAAAGCTTAAATGAAAAGGTGTAAGATGAGATGTATGGATGGATGTATCATTTATTATATGTAAATGATGTCATGTCAGGGATTACAAAAACTGCAAGCAACTGAAAAGTGAAAACTGGTAGAGAGAGAAATAAACGGTAAGACACAGGAAAGGTTGTCCACAACAGTAGGGAAAAAATTCATATTTTCCCCTAAATGTCCAAAAATGTCATCACAAAAAAACATGAAGGGGAGGGGGAGGCTCAGCCGAGGTCAGCAACGTCCCTCTCAGCTTTCCAGCCAAAGAGTTCTGTCTCAGGCAACCTGAGCCCGGCAGGGTACACTCTCACCCTGCACCCCTTTCACCTTTGCTGGCAGGACGCACAGGGCAGGCAGTGTACTGGACAAAGAAACACTATCTCCCACCCACATGGCTGACTTACCTGATCGCTTGGCCTCCTATGCACAAACAAGGCCAGGCCACCCTGCCGGGGTTATATGGTTCACACACACCCAGCCATACTGGCTGGTCTCACTGCTACACCGCCCTCCTCTGGCAGGGTTCATTATAGTAGAAGATGCACCAGGGAGCAAACTACCACACAAAGTCCACTAACATACCCTTCAAACGCTAACTGTCATAGTGAAATGACCCGTGGAAAGACTAATCTATATGCAATGGTTTGCTGTCATGACAGGCAGGCAGTGACAGAGAGCAGGGAGAGAGAGAGAGAGAGAGAGAGAGAGAGAGAGAGAGAGAGAGAGAGAGAGAGAGAGAGAGAGAGAGAGAGAGGCATGAACAACAAAACATCACAGCAAAGTAGCAAGACAAGACAAAAACCAAAACACACACATAAACTTTGTGGGTCATGTTCGAAGGGTATTTTGAAGGCCCTCTTACCTCGGTATTGGGGGGTGAAGTTCCTCATAGCAGCAGGGAGACTTTTGTAGAACTGATGCTCTCGTGGATTCAGGGGCTTGCAGATAGTCTGCTCGCCGAAACGCAGCACACAAGAGTGGCCTCCCACCTGGTGCACAAAGGGTTCAAGCAGTACCCCCTTCTCCAGATAGCGCTGCTGCTTCTGCTGCTGCTGCTGCTGCTGCTGCTGTTGTTGTTGTTTTTGTTGTTGTTGCTCTGCTTCCATGGCCTCCTGGGCCTGAGCCTCCGCAGCCGGACTCATCCTCCTTTGGCCCTTGAGCTGCAGCGGGCATTAGCCTCCTCTCTCACACACACGCAAGCCGTGGTAGGGGCTTTAAAAGGACGCGCATTCATTCATTCAAACACACACACACACTCACACACACACACACACACACACACACACACACACACACACACACACACACACACACACACACACACACACACACACACACACACACAAAAACCTTTTTTCACAAACAAACAGGCCTGCTGTCTGGTAATGTGATATCTGGGATTTTAATTCGTTTATTTAGATCCCTTGTTCTGCGTCTTCAACGGATTCTGTGTTGATCTCTCTTCGATGCAGCAGGACTTCTGCTGAACCAAAACAAAGAGAGACAGGAAGGAGGAAGAGAGAGACAAAGATTCAACGTTTCATCCCTCAGTGTTCTCTCGTTTGTTACTAAGGATCCCGCCAACTCATCTACCCGTGTCCAGACAGAAAGCACTTTGTGTCCTTTGGCTTTGAAAAAATACAAAGAACTAGGCTACAACACAGCAGCTCTAGCTTGGAGCACGACAGACAGATCCTCTCCTCTTCAGACTGAAAACCCTTCTGACAGCCAGCGCTCGCACACCACTGGTAAACCTCAAACAAGCCTGACACGAAGCCCGCCCCGCTCAGCCCCTAGTCAACCAATCACAGGCAGCAGGGGCAGGTTGTTGGGTGGTAACCTTTCTGAGGGAGGAAACAAGCAAACAAAGAAATGGGCGGGGGGGGGGGGACTCAATGGGAAGTCAGACCGAGAGAGAGAGAGAAAGATTGCAGCCGGGAGGGGGAGGGGTAATCGGGACTCGGTATGAGAAGAAGAGTGCTTAAAATTATTTGACAGACCAAGAAGCGACCTTTTGGGGGGTTAGTCACTAAATCACACAAAGTTCCGGTCTCAAATGTATTGCTAGGAGCTGGGTTTCAGTGTCAAACAGCAAAAAGGAATTTCCAAACTTTTGTGTCAGAGTCAACCCCTTGTGTTTTAACGTGGCTTAACACTAGATTGATGCTGATTAGATGGCAAACACTTTGGACAAGAGGAGGGTTAGAGGCGTGGAGGATGAGAGAGGGAAGGAGTTTAAGATTATAGAGCTGCAGTCGATGTGGAAACCCAAGGCTAATCCCATGTCTCCCTTAAATGTATCTTCACACAGATTATCATGGTAGGAACAATAACAAAGGAATGATAAGGGCATGACCAGCCAACATTTGAGACAGCATCTCCGTGTATTTGGCGCAGTGGTTTACAACTCAACATATTGTCAAAAAGATGATCAAACGGAACAACTGACCTGGGCTAAAATATAGCACCCGAAAAAAAGCGACTCCTTTCAGGCTGGTGTGTGACTGGCGGTAAAAGTAGAAGGAGGGTCGGGTCATGAAGGTTAGAGGTCAACAATGAGAAGGTTTAGGCTACAGAGCCAGTTATTGAGCCTCCAGGCCAGGTTGCAGGTCGCAATCCTAACATAGTCACCTTTACTGTGAACCATTAAGGACCATTTTAACAGGCACTATTGGTCTTTTAAAAACGGCCCGACACAGCCTGAGCGTGGAAACATTGTACGACCGAGTTCATAAACAACTGGTCATTGCAAACAGGTGGACGAACAATTATAACCAACTATTCAGGTGACTTATTCTCTATAAAAGCCATGAAGGATATTTAAGAGAAGGAATGTTACAGGGACCATGGGACAGTCTGGCTGTAACTCTGTGAATGTGTGTTGGCACCGAGCTACTGTGCAAGTGCCAACAAGAGGTACACAGATAGAGGACATAGACTGAGAGTTATGTGTGTGTGACCTTGGTGTAGCGCTAAGGGGATCATACAGAGTGTTCCCATCCTGAGGTGTGTGCCAGACAGAAATCCACTAACATCGGAAGCTAAGGCCCTGCTAACCTAATAAGAGCAGGAACGAAGACGGAGCACGTCGCCTTCATCCACTCACCATGAAACAATACATCGACTAAAGTGCAATTGAAATGACTTTTGTCTTCTTTGAGCGCAATAAACATTTGTTGGGTTTGGATGCATGGGGATAAAAAAGTAACAGCAGAATCCCCAACAGGTCATGGACTGAGCATAGTAACACATTTTAAAAATAAGAACCTGCCCACATAGCACACACGTTTGTCATTTAGGCGCCAAGTGCGTCTCAGATAGAATGTATCGGGGGCTCAGCCAGTGTTGTACGTGTACGGCCTGCCCCAATGTGGTGTTGCCCAGTATCCCTCTCTAGCCAGGAGCATGGCACAGAGGACATGTTGGGGGTAGGAGCAGGTGTGGGTGTGAAGGACAGACCAAAATCTGGGCACAGAGAGCGGGCAACTGAAGTGGGGCTAATATCAAGTTGCAGAGTGATGTTAGACTGTGAACAGGAGGCGGTGGCTGGTATGATAGCAGAGTCCCAATAATATGAAAGACAATAACAAAACAAAAACTCCCACACGTATACGCAAACACACACCACCGCATTTCAACCCTAGAAAACAGAGTATTAAGGTTATTTTAGTATGTTTAATCAGGTAAGAAATCTGTCAGAATAATACAATACAAGCACTGACAAAGGTAACATTGCTTGTTTGTCAAGTTAAGGGTGGTGTCCAAGGACATTCACCGAATACATACCCCGGGAACAACATGTTAATAACTTCTTTCAAGGTAGTGGTGAATGAATTGAGTGAAACATATCCCCAGCCCTTACCAACTGACTGGACATGATGGTGCTGACCTCTGAGCCATGATAGTGTACTAGTATTCTTAAAATATGATTAAGATCATTATGCTACTCTAATGACTAATATGGTAAGCAATAAACAATGCAAATAACATGGAAACATGATCATTTCTACACCTTCAATGAAAGAAAGCACTGAATTGGAGATGATTTGGTTAATAAACAAACAGAAACAACCTTCCTTAGCTAACCATTACATGAACCATTATATCTATCAGCTCACCCTAAACACAATTTGAATGGTATTAATAGTCTGCATAAGGTGACACCTTCCACTAACCTGCGCTAGACTTCAACCAAGGCAGATTAATAACAATCATGCATATGCACGTGCAACCCACACCCCCGCGCGGAGCCATCCAATGCCCTGGCTTTTTCCTGCCAGTCTGGTGCAGTGGAAAAAGGGGTCACCTCACCTGGGAGGCCGTGAAGCGATAGACCGATCATCTCACATCTCATCTGATGGGCCAAATCCTCTCCAGTCATCACATAAGCCCCACTAAAAATACCTTGTGTTCGCAGCTATTCAGGCTAATAATACGTTGTCCTACTTCTCACTAGAAAGCAATACGCAGGAAGGAGCCGGCATGTAAACACAGTGGTGATTAGAAGGGAAGCCGCTCTCCGTGGTTGCAAAAGTGACAAAGTGGACACACTGTTTTACCGTTGTTTAGGAGCAAAATCTTAATGGCCTCACGCAAACACACTTTCTCTCTCCTCCTGTTTCATAGTCACACACATACACACACACACACACACACACACACACACACACACTCACACACTCACACACTCACACACACACACACACACACACACACACACACACACACACACACACACACACACACACACACACACACACACAGACACACAGACACACATACTCTCTCTCTTGCATATCTCTAAAAAACATCAACATCTCTGACCCATTTTGGCAGTCATCCTGCTGACGCTGCAAAGAGAAAGAGCAGAAAGGGGAATGAGTTCGATGCTAACTGCTGCGGTGATGAGGAGGAATTTTTGTATTTATTTTACATTTATAGTACATAACCAACTGAAAATGTCTCTTTTTTAGTAGTGCCCTGTTTAAAATAATACCTGCATTTAAAAAAAAAAAGCGGCGTGAGAACTGGGTGCTTATGTGTTGGGAGAGATTGTGAGATAGTCCGTGACAGTAGCCAATACATTATATTAGTAAGCAACGTAGAGCATGCAGGAAAGCCGGGGTGGAGAAACTTAGGAGACAAATGGAGCAGGTAACGGGACAGGGAGGGCAGTGAAAAGGGGGACATGGAGACAGCTCCTTATCCGAGCAAGTCTCTTAATAGTGACACACATTCTGTTGCCGAGTCCATCGCTTGAAGGACTGGTTTTAAACCTTTGCCCCAGAGACAGCCAGAGCCGTCTCAGTTGGAAGCATGCCGCCTTTAAAATGTACAAAGGATTCTTTTAGTTCCTTTGGATTGTCAAATTGTGAAAGGAAGAGGTCACCCTATTGGCTCATCAACCCAACACCTCCTAATATAAACGGCACACCTCTCTCACTCTAAGCATTACTGTGTGCAGACTTGAGTGACCTCAATACAAAGACATGCTAGTGCTGTGTGATTGTGATGACCGAAGCATTCCATGCGTTTACATGTGCGCCGCTAGTCTTTGTTCACATGTAAGGTAACACTGGTAGACTGCAGGAGCAATGGAAACAGAGCATGAGGAAACTGAAGGGAATCACACACACACACACACACACACACACACACACACACACACACACATACATACATACACAAACACTCTGCATACCACCTTAGTAAACCTGCAGTCAAATAACAGCGGAGCACAGAGGAGCACAGCAGAGCTGATCAACATCTGGCCCGTCCCCAGGCAGTCTCTCTACTCAGCTGGACACATGTTCTGGCTGCCAAATTCATGGTCGAACACATTCCTCGAAGCCAAGTTGCTCCCTTTCACTGGAAAATGTAAGAGTTATTGGTATGATGCAAATTTCTCTTAAATACAAGCCTGTGTGTGAGAAAAGAGAACTGTCTGCCGTGTCTCTTTCCAAGAACGGGAACGGATTCTTGGAGCGTGTGGCAAAAAAAGGAGCCCCACTCTGTGTGTGTGTGTGCACTCACGTAGGATCTACAAACCTTTTCCTTGGAAGTATATGGGAAATGCCAAATTCCAGGGTACGGCAGGGGTTTCTGAACGTGGAACAATGTTCAATTGTAAATGGTTGTGTTCTAGTGGTGAAGTGTGGTTCATTCTAATGCTTGATAGCCTACGTGTCATCTTACAGGGACACACACCTTAGGCTGAAGTTACATTTCCTGAGCCAATTCACTAATGCCCAAAGTATCCATATCACTGGTGCCATGCCAGGTTCCCATCCTGTCTGTCTCTATACTGGTCTAAGGCTTGTCAGTTCTTTAAAATAGGTCTTTCACATTGTATGTTATTTTTAATCACAGAAAACCCGTCCGTGAACATACCTCTCCGCTATGGTTAGGCTACACTTACACTGCATTATAGATTGGAAAGGGGCACGTGCATATGAGGAGCAACGGATTACAGAGGTGTTGGTTGTGTTGCTGTTTGACTGAGGTCAAACCCTGTCTTCTCACTGTCAAGCAGCCCACATTTACATAAAAGGAATTTGTTTGTGTTTGAATGTCGTGCCACGCTGTTTCCATATAAAAGTCCTTGACCCCGAGTCAGAGCCCCTTTCAAACAGAGACATTAGTTGTTGGTTGGTCGTAGCAAAGGCTATATTAGCTTCAAGTATTTTTTAAGACAATTTATATTGCATTAACAAAAATACTGCTAGCTTGTCCACTAACTGCTAAAGTAAAGCTTGTTTGACAAGGAGGGGGTGAGAGAGATCAGTCACAATAGTTATCATTTATGAGTGGACCAACTCTATTAATATGATCCGTGGAGGGTAAAACTTGCCATACAGCACACTTGATCCACAGGGAGCCCTATACCAATTAGATCCTTGCAGTTGAAGGAGTTCCTGCTTTTTGAATTGTCCACATATACAGTGCCTTGCAAAAGTATTCACCCCCCTTGGCATTTTTCATGTTCTGTTGCCTCACAACCTGGAATTAGAATGGATTGTTTGAAGGTTTGCATCATTTCATCCAGAGAACATGCCTACAACTTTGAAGATGTGATTTTTTTTTATTGTGAAGCAAACAACAAATAGGACAAAATAACAGAAAACTTCAGCTTGCATAAATATTCACCCCTCTAAGGTCAGTACTTTGTAGAGCGGCCTTTTGCGGCAATTACAGCTGCAAGTCGCTTTGGATAAGTCTCTATGAGCTTGCCACATCTTGCCACTGGGATTGCTGCCCATTCCTCAAGGCAAAACTGCTCCAGCTCCTTCATGTTGGATGGTTTCCGCTTGTGAACAGCAATCTTCAAGTCTGACCACAGATTCTCAATTGGATTGAGATCTGGCCTTTGACTAGGCCATTCCAACACATTTAAATGTTTCCCCTTAAACCACTCAAGTGTCGCTTTAGCAGTATGCTTCGGGTCATTGTCCTGCTGGAAGGTGAACCTCCGTCCCAGTCTCAAATCACAGGCAGACTGAAACAGGTTTTGCTCAAGAATATCCCTGTATTTAGCACCATCCATCTTTCCCTCGACTCTAATCAGTTTCCCAGTCCCTGCTGCTGAAAAACATTCCCACAGCATGATGCTGCCACCACCATGTTTCACTGTGGGGATGGTGTTCTTGGGGTGATGGGATGTGTTGGGTTTGCGCCAGACATAGCGTTTTCCTTGGTGGCCGAAAAGTTCAATTTTAGTCTCATCTGACCAGAGCACCTTTCTCCATACATTTGGGGAGTTGCCCACATGCCTTTTGGCAAACTCAAAACGTGCCTTATTAACACTAAGCAATGGATTTTTTCTGGCCACTCTTCCATAAAGCCCAGCTCTATGGAGTGTACGGCTTATTGTGGTCCCATGTACAGATACACCAGTCTCTGCTGTGGAACTCTGCAGCTCCTTTAGGGTTACCTTTGGTCTCTGTGCTGCCTCTCTGATTAATGCCCTCCTTGCCCGGTCTGTGAGTTTTGGTGTGCGGCCCTCTCTTGGCAGGTTTGTTGTGGTACCATGTTCTTTCCATTTGAAGATGATGGATTTGATGGTGCTCCGGGGGATCATCAAAGATTTGGATATTTTTTTATAACCCAACCCTGACTTGTACTTCTCAACAACTTTGTCCCTGACTTGTTTGGAGAGCTCCTTGGTCTTCATGGTGTGATGCCTCTTGCTTAGTGGTGTTGCAGCCTCTGGGACCTTTCAGAAAAGGTGTGTTTATACTGACAGATCATGTCACACTTAGATTACACACATGTGGACTTCATTTCACTAATTATGTTACTTCTGAAGGTAATTGGTTGCACCAGAACTTTTGAGGGGCTTCATAGAAAAGGGGGTGAATACATATGCACATGCCAATTTCCAGATTTTTATTTAAAAAAATTATTTTTAAAAGATATTTTTCTCATTTCACTTCACCAACTTAGACTATTTTGTGCAGATCCATCACATAAAATTCAGATTAAAAAAACATTTAAATTACAGGTTGTAATGTAACAAAATAAGTAACTAGCCAAGGGGGGTGAATACTTTTGCAAGGCACTGTACATGTAATATACTACGTAACTGAAGAACAAACTATTTTCAGCTCCTCTGTTAACCATTGGAATATATTGTAGCAACTGTACATTGTCATACAAAACATTTAATGTATTACATACTTGTTTTGATTCAAAGGGGTGATAGAAAGAATCATGAATAAAATAACTACTGGGATACTATACATAAAGTTTAATATAATAATAAGTAGACAATTAGTCTAGAGTAGTGACAATTGAGGGAATACCAAAAAGGTTAATAAATTAGACACAGAAAAAAATAAGTAACCTGCTCTAAACTCCAGCCCAAGTTGTACAAATGTAACAAACCAGACCAGAATATTAGACACATAATGCTACAGACTATGTCCAAAGTAGAGTTACTTCAGGCAATCACACAGTACTGCCAGACAGTTACAATATTAATACTGGATGAAGGCACGCCACTGATGCATGAACACAGTACACAGCAAACACAAAGATGAGGACACACATACAAAGATAAGTTAAATATAATTTACATAAATGTTTTATATTCAGACAAAAAATTCGCTGTTTTGAACTCATGACCTATGTTAAATTATGAAAAAAATGCACTCTTCTGCAAAAAAAGGAACTTTAAAGTAAAGCAATAAAATATGTTACCTGTATTTGCGTAATTCAGTGTTAATAAACTTAATAAAATGGCCTGGTATAATCTGTCCTACATGTGTTTTCACAACAAAGCCCTTATTCCCTCTAAATGTTTTAACTTAATTTAATGGGTAATCAATGACCTGCCTTGCATTTATCTAACCAGGATACAATGTGGAACGTGGAGAGAATAATACAGAGCCATAGAGTGTGCTGTATGCTCTTTGGTCTCTCTAGGCTGAGTGGGTGGAATGATGAAGCATCAGTGTTAGGTCTCGTCAGGGACTGTTCTAGTAGTGAGGTGAGATCTCACGTCAGATGGCCACTAAGTGGGATGCCCGCTTTTGTACAGTAGTCTCAATGTGGGCAACCGAGCAGCGTGTTTCTGTGGCACGCACAGAACGGACAGTTCCATCCCTTCACACCATCTACTACTAAGACACCACTATCCGCAGCTTTCAGTGTCTACTATGGCACCTGCTGATCATTAATGCACGGCCTGTTCAACAAACCAAATCGGGTCCATTGAGCTATACAACCAAATCTCTATTAACTAAAAGATGAGGGACAGACCTGCTCATGGAGCACTTTATAAACTTTTTGTCTCACCTCTCAGCAATGTTTAGCGTCCACCATGCATCAACCCCACCATTCACACTAGGTGTGTGTCCCTTCCTGTTGAAACCCTCGTTCTTTATCTGTCTCAACACTCAGTTGGCGCTCTGCATCTCTTCCTCTCTCATTAGAGAGTGCATTAGGTTGAGCCGTGCTGCTGACGGACATTTACAGAGGATCAGAGAAGCTGCTGAGGTGAGTTGGCCTTCCCGCAAGCTCCGGTGGCTTGATGACGGCCCATGAGTGGGTGTCATTGGGAAACCTGGGCCGGGTTCCAACCAGCGGCCCAATCACCTGAGGAGAACAGCATAGAGACAGAGAGCGAGAAAGAGAGAGCGAGAGAGAGAGAGAGAGCGAGAGAGAGAGAGAGAGAGAGAGAGAGAGAGAGAGAGAGAGAGAGGGCTGCGCACCACTCGGTACAGTGGAAAAGTACTGCAGCCTCACCAAAGTACACAGGAAACACCTCAATCAGGTTTAGCTAGAGTTGTCACCTGCATACATTAGCATGCACACGGCCGCACCTTCACAGAAGGTAAGTTCGACACGAACATAGACGGCTTTATTTGACACATAAACGACAAGAGCGAAAATCCTTACAAAAACACTGGCCAATTTGGGCTAGCTCAGTTTATATATTTCCACATGTTACAGTAAACTATACTATGCAATATGGATCGAGCGAGCAAGTCTGTTCTGAAAGAGTAAATAAAGAGAAGAAAAGAGGAGAATAAATGTTGAATGCATCAGAATGCATCAGCTGAGAGCACTTCCATAATGAAGAGGTGTGACTGTGTGACTACACAATTTCTCAATGGGAGACTACGATGGTGTTTTGAGCAGACAGATTTTCTTAATGGAATCCCGCAATTTACATTATAATATCTTTCTGTTTCTTTTTTAACATTAGCAACATAGAGTAAATTTTCAGGATGAAGTGGGCCCGCCTGTGTTGAAATTAAAGCCATAACTTTGATGATGTCAGGCAAGCACAATCACGTTCTACCATCTAACTGCACTGAACCACTTCAGGCACTATCATTCTTTTCTTGTTCACCACTATTAGCCTTTTAGCCTTTCATTACACAACTGCATTCATGTCTGTCTCTTTAACATGCCCATCTCCAAAAATGTAAAGCTCTTTTTAAGATTCAGAGAAGTGCTATTCCAATGAAATGTATTTTTATTATTCTTATTATTCCTATTCCCAGCCCTGGTTCCACCAATACACGTGACTTGTGTTATGACTGTGCTGGTCTAAAAAAGGCCAAGGTCAGAAAATGTCCTTGGTTAGATAAGTAAGATGATGCAACATTGTTGCTATGAAAAGCAGACACTGAGATGCAATCCAACCTTGCCTAAATAATGTAGTTAATTAGATCAGAAACTGATATTGACGTTGCCGAAAGACATTAATTTATAGTGCATTAGCAAAAAAGGGAAAAAAAATGTAAAAAATTATTCTTTCCATAAAGAGACAGTACCTCTCTTGTCTTAACTCAATTTTTCCAGGCCCACATGCATAACATACAGAACAACAGAAATATTTCACTGGGTACACATAACACATGCACACTCGCACACTGTCTAATGTCGCCATTTGCCTCTATGGCCAGATCAATGCCATTTATAGCTAGCTTCCATCCTGCCCACTTCTTGCCAGGTCGTTATCCGACCATGCAGACAGAAAATGCACAATGGCTCTCATCAGTTTAAGTTTAGAAAGATTGCACTGGGCCTGTGGAATGGTCAGCCCACGTCCACGTACCAGTCATAGTCCACCACCCGATGAGGCAATCTGCCGCCACATCCAAATTATGGGTCTGGCTGTCCCCCCCTCCCAATTACAGCTCCATAACAGCACCCTGACCTACTCCAAACAAAACATCCTGTACAGAGAGAGATGGAGAGAATAAGAAGAGATGGGTGAAAAGGAAGGTAGAAGAGATAGATCTATGGCTGCTGTGTATAGAAAGGAAAATTTAACGAGGACGAGAAGCCAGAAGATGAAAAACAACGAAAGATTGCTAGTTGGTGGATATGTCACCATCAGACTTGGTGGGATTTTAAATAGGTTACTGGAACAATATAATCCAATGCATTTTTTTAAGATATAAAGCTAGTATACTTAGTCAATTGTATTTTGGGAAATTGTATTTATTTGTTTGCTGTGCTGGTTGTAGAGATGGGAAATGGGTTATGTTGCAGTAGTTAGGCAATAGAGTCTATTTTGAAAGTATCCCTTGATATAAAACAGACCTAGCCAGGGTGCACTGTTGTGTAGGCTGTTTGCCAGACTCAGTACCCTTTTAAGTACAAATTGCAGGGTTTCCCTCCCTGATAGACCCAAACAGAAACAGCGCACACCTGTGACACCATGACCTAGTCCAAAAACATCAAAGTAAATGAGACAAAGGAAAGTGAAACAATCAGTGAAAATGATCATTTATGTGCAAATGAGCATAAAACAAAAGAGCAACAATGTTTCTGTTTCGCATATTAGGAGAAGCCTTGCCATGTTTCTAAATAACTCCAAACAGCAATATTCTAAAGGTTTTGTACACAGCAGAACCGCAATTGACCTCATCCGCCCTTCTCAGTCCGTCTCTCAACGAAGCCGTGCTTCCTAAAGAGCTTTCCTCCAGATGGACGACCCTTCAGAACACGCAACGCACATGCTGTTCTCTCACTGCTTCCCTTAGATGTCAAAGGTAGCTCTGGCTCTTTTACTTAAGAGTGTCAATGCAGGAATGATACGGGGACATTATGTTATATACAAGACAGAACATAAAACACTCACACACACCAAACGGTTCTTGAAAGTGTAATCGACGAGGCAATTTCAAACATAAAGATAATTGACAAATACTGTAAATAACTAAGTTATGGGAGCAGGAAATTTTTAAAGTTGCAGTCTGAAATCCTTGGTGGCTAATGTTTTGAAAACTATATCCAGATGCACACCAAAAATAAAAATCGCAATGGAAAGGAGAGGGAGATAACAAGAAAACTGAGAGAAAGATAAAAAGGGCGGTGAGTGAGGGAGTGAGAGATCGAGAGAGATAAATAAAAATAAAAATAAAGAGAGCCCCAGAAGTAGTGAGAAAGAGAGACAGGGAGAAATAGTTACACAGTGTGAATAAATAGTAATAGAGATGAGAAGACCGACAAAAGAAAGAGATAAAACGTGGAAGTTTCAAAGAAAAGAGAGGCAGACTCCAGTGGAACTGTCGGCTATGCTAAGCGAGCTGCCAGTGCCAACAACTGCTATAGCCAACAAGCCAGTGAAAGTGAGAGCAGAGGTTAAATATAAGCTGCACTAATCATTCAACAAAAGGACATCTAATGAGACATGCTGGTCGGAGGACGCCTGCCAGTTAGAGGGTAAACACACAGAAAGAGAGAGAGAAAAATAGCTAGAGAGAGAGAGAGAGACAGAGAGAGACAGAGAGAGAGAGAGAGAGAGAGAGAGAGAGACAGAGAGAGACAGAGAGAGACAGAGAGAGAGAGAGAGAGAGAGAACCAGAATGTAGCTCTGCTGGCACCTGCCCAGGATTATGCCATGTCACCATGCTCACCCACAGTAGTGGCTAGCTCTACCTCACAAAACCGTTGTTGTGGTGTTGCAGAACCGAGGCGTGCCCCGGACACTCTGGTGAGGAACAATGACCTCTTCTCTCTGCCAAACCCCTCAGACAATTAATCACACAGTTTCCACAAGAAAATAATTCATGCCTCCCCTCAGCTGAATAACAGAAAAATGTATATGGCTAACTGCTGCAAGCCAAGATGATTTATGTACAATACTACCTG
The DNA here is from genome assembly GCA_026901105.3 of Galaxias olidus. NCBI lineage: Eukaryota > Metazoa > Chordata > Actinopteri > Galaxiiformes > Galaxiidae > Galaxias > Galaxias olidus. The sequence goes on from JAPMUY010006667.1 coordinate 368,816, forward strand.
TTGTCATTCACGCTGGCCTGGTCATACTTTCCATGACAAGAGATTGAGATTTCTGCGTGCTGCATACTACATTCTAGCGGTCCACTGTCAGGGGGAAGAGGAGCCCTCAAACAGTTGGATGTTGAGAGGAGTTAAATAAATTATTTAGAAAGGTCAAAGGAGCAGTGCTGGCATCGTTCCTAGGCTTGACTTTGATAGGGGCCCAAATAAAGACAACGCGGTGTACACTTTCCCTGCACAGAGCGATATGGTTTCATTCTCCCCTTGCCTGATCTAAGCCAAAGAAGGCTATGCCCTTTCCTTTCCCTCTACAGAGAGGGAAACCCCTCGACTCCCATGCCACTGGATGATGATGTGATGCGTTGTTCAGTGTGAGATATGAGGTGAAGATATGATATCCAAAAGATCTACTGTCCCAAAGCGAGTGGAAGAGATGGTTGGCATGTTCCTTGGGTTTCTCCTTTCAAATTGTAGCCTAGGTTCCAGCAGCCTGTATACTTTCTGAACAGGGCATTGTGAAAGTACTAGACCACACAAACATAACTTCTTAATGAATGATTTTGAGTGCGTAACTATATTTTAAGATATGTACCACACGTCTGAGAACAGTGCAAGAGTTCCATAGAAATGCAAATGAGGGTGTGTTTGACGCAGTTGTCTAAATTCATCTGTCCAAGCAATGCTGAAATGTATCAACTCTCTCCACCTAACACCCCCTACCCCTCTAAAGCCCATGGGTTACTACCATTCCAAACCACTGAGTCCTCTAATTCCCATGGTGCCAGCAGAAATGGGCAAGATGTGTTAGTGTGAGTGCGTGTGTGTATGCATGTGAGCGTTCATACAGCAAGTGTGTGTATTTTCTTGTATAAATGTGTGCATATGAGTAGCACATCTCGTAATTGGAGCCTTTGCTTACATCAGAGAGATCTCGGGTCCAAGGGGACTGGTGACTCACAACGGGACACTGCATGTCTAAGGAGGAGGGGTCAGATGGGGCAACACAGGGATTTCCAAATAGCTGAGGACTGGTGGAGGGAAATAAGCTTGTCTAAAAAGGAAACCTCTGCACTCCAGCAAAGAAGTTTTAAACTTTTACTTTGGTTCAAAGAGCCAACAACAAGCAGGAAATCAGGAGGAACTAGTACGCACCACTGAAGAAGACTTTGCTACCAGGCTCACTTCAGGTATTTGCGTACCTGAGCTAAATGGGACATTGGAAAAACAACCTCACTAATGAGATGAGCGGCTTGGGAAACGTCTGCCCACAAATACTGCTCAACAAAGCCAGCAACAGCTCGCAAATACACACCGAGTATTGTTCAAGTAATTAAACCCCTTTAATAAAGAGCACATAACAGGGTTAAAAAAAGGGCTGTGCTCACTAGGCAAGCTTGGGAGGAATTAATCAATAATGTTTGGTTGTTAAATGACTAAATAAGGTGTGTGCTCAGAATGAAAGAACAAATTAACTAGCCAGGCATTGGAAGTATTCAACTAAAACTGGTAATTTTTGAAACAATAGACAACATAACAACCCATAAGCCAAATTATTATTTTATTTATTTATACAGGGGTAACCGACTATGGCAGCGATGCTGTTAAAACAGCGTAAAAAAAAAGCCTGATGCAGTAGGCTTGTTGGTCTTTTAATAAATCCATCATCCTTTATATGTTACTTAGGTTTTGTCGATTTTTTTAACACTATCCTTGCTACTTCCTGCCATTTCAGATAGATTTACAGGTGCCCCAGGAGGGTAGCGACATTTTGGAACTATGTAACAACACACTTCTACACGTTCTTAGAATTCAGCCTTTGGCTGGCATGGCCTGGGCTGGTTCAGTTGGTTTCTATGAGGCCGCTCCCAGCAGGAAGTCAAATAGATGACAATGCTGGGGTAGATAGATAAGTAGACAGAGTAGCCCATTTGACACACAGTATCAAACATACAAACAAGCCAAGCTTTCAACTGTCCAGGTCATATACATTTTTCATTCACATAGGGACAAACTCGTTCCTCACCTAGCAAACATTCCTTGTTTGTGATCATTTATCTCCAGTGGGAGACCGACCTGTCATCGCCAGGCCATCCATCTGACCTAGGTTTCCACTAACATAGTATCATATTAGCATAGGAACAAAATACCCCTGCTGCTGCTGCTGCTGCTGCTGCAGAGTGGAGCACTGAAGTAGCAACAGGTGACTTTAGAAAATGGTGATTTTGGGCAACCGCAAGTGGCTTGAGAAATATGCCTTGAGTTAGCATAGCATATTATATACTAAACAAAACAGGTTACGATTCTCTGACTTCACAGTTCATATTATACAATTACTTCACCAGGAACTGATTGGTAACTGGACAGGGACAGCCACTGAGGGTATTCTGCTGTGAAAGGCTACACTGCTGCCTGGGACCTTTTGTGATCAACTGGAATGACAACTGCATAACACTCAGACTTCAGTAAAATAACAGTGAGAAAAATAACCCTTTCGAATTGACAGGTAACATTTAATGAAAACGGCAAATAGAACATCCCATTATATCTGGGGAATCGAAAAAATACTGTTAGTCTTAGGGATTGTGAATGCAGTAAAAAAAAAGCATTTCAAATATGTTTTTGATGCTGTGATTTGATAAGATCTGCATTGAGGCATTTGTAGGGGTTTTGTAGGGGGAAATGTGCCAATGTCCATAACATCTACATAGATTACACAAATAACAAGCCACCAGCTGTTCTCCATAGCCGGTTATAGGCAGCATATGTGGGTTGGTTATTTTCTTGTCAATCTGGCTAGAAACACAATACAGCTGCTTAGTATCGACACAATAGGATGGAGAAGTCATGGGCTGTTCTCATACTGAAGGATATGTCACATTTTCCTGGGGTCAGAGGGGTTTTGGACATTTTGTTGTTGTTCTGCCATAATGGAGTGAGAAAGTCCAAACCAAGTCTTCACACTAAAGTTGCAGCTCGGTCATAATATTTATTTCGCTGGAAGTGCTAGGGATAGGGAAGTGCAGTAAAATGCAACATATTTTAAGGCTTGCCACCCTCAGTCAACGTTTTGGTTTTTGTATGGAGCAAGTGTGTTTTCATGTGAACCTATGTGGGAATGGATATTTCAGAGTGATCCCACAAACAGTAATAACATGAAAAAAAATGCAGTTAAATGAATGGCACAGAGGTTGTTGCTCAGCATCTTGTTGTCATTTGTCTCATCTAAAACTGAATTGAGTACGCCCAGTGTTAGGCAACAAATCAGGACATAGAGAGAGGGAACTGTGCACTGGGTCTGTTTGTCACCGTTGTTCAAGTTATGCAAGACGCCAAGTGATGCCAACTTTCCTGGAATGCCTGTCAGTGGGAGCTGTTTGGAGCTAGACCTGAACAGAATGGACTTTCAATTCATTAGTGCAAAAGGAGTTCATGTTCCGCAACACATCCGTCCGGCAGTCTGGATTGGGTTCAACTTAATTGTATTATTCTACTAGTGAAATGAATCAGACAGGTGCTTGACTGACGTCTTCGAGCATTTCCTCTGGCCCACATGGAGATGCATTAAGAAAGAGACCTGGTAAATAGACTAGAGTACTGGGGGAAAAAGCCCTGAACCTTTGCTAAATGCTTGGTCTCAATCGCACACACCAAGTATTTGTACCAAAGGCAAAATCTCTCCAAGTTGTCTCTCTCAACCTAGACCACCCTGGTGTTGCGCCTTCAGTAAGCCACTGATTAGAATACTACCACAGAGAAGCAATTTGGAACGCAGACATTTCATTATGATAACAATGGAAATTTAGCAAAATTGTGATTGTTCAATACCCTATGCAATGACAAATTTTCTCTATAAGATCACAGCTCTCACCATCTCTACTGTGCTGGCAGGTAAAAAGGTAGACCAGCTCACATGCAGAGTAGGCCAAAACCTCCGAAAGACTGGTATAAAGTCAGTGGTCCTCACAGGGTCTTGCTGAGAATAAACAACAACCTGCAGCCTTAGTTGAAAAAACATTAGACTGATTATTTTTTCGCAAGTCAACTTGTAACTTCATATTTGAACCCCCCAGACTTTCCCCTGAAAAGTATATCATGAGTCAACATGTTTAGAAGAGGGGCACAATAATTAAGGTCAAATTGGCTTATTTAAATTAACTTCATTTTTTTACTTTAGTTTTCTCATAAAGTGTGTAGACCACGCCATCGTGTGGTAGAAGAAAATATTACCAGCAGATGATTTTATCCAATTTAATTTACAAAGTTCATCCATTCTACAATAGTAGGAAAACTGTAGGTGTGATTATACATGAACTAGCTAAAACGCAATGAAGGTGCTAAAATGCATAATTAACGAACAAGTGAAACCTATTTAACAAGGGTCATAAGGCGCGGATTTGTTGGAGGATCAATATTATATTATGCAAAGTGAACATGCTACCGGCAACACCGTTAACTCCGTCAGAAGTAATAAATTAACTGTTGATAGGTATGTGTTGGTTATTGCGTTGTTTCAGTATCCATCAAAAAACAGCTTCCGCCACTTGATGCCGAAACCCGGGATCGAACCAGGGACATTTAGATCTTCAGTCTAACGCTCTCCCAACTGAGCTATTTCGGCTCCTTGATCTTATGGTGATATACACACTATCCAATACTTGAAAGCACTGGAATATCGCTTCTAGTCCATGATTTAAATATAGCACAACAAAGCACAGAACGATTTTGTCAATCTATCCGAATAATAATGTAACGCTACATGAAATAATACTGCAAGAATCATGATGTGCACAGTTTTTTACGTCGTCGAAGCCGAAATAGCTCAGTTGGGAGAGCGTTAGACTGAAGATCTAAATGTCCCTGGTTCGATCCCGGGTTTCGGCAGAGCGAGGTCGCACTTTTGCGAAGTAGAAATGTATCTACTTTTTAAAGAACTTCTGATGTTACATATCACCTAAATACAAGTATATACAGTACTACACAAGTGTAAGGATGTGTAACTTTGTAAGGAAGTGTAACTTCCTCCTGAGTCTTACCAATAGTTAATCATAATTATAATTATGAATATTTACCGTTGAATTTGCTGTACGGTTGCATTTTTTCAGCTTGGCCGCCATCTTGAAGGCAAGAAGGCCTTCTGAAGGGTATGCAGGTCAAACCTGCAGAGGAGGATGTATCACAGCAACAAAAAAACAGGTTAACAATAATTTTTTGAGCTATTTTCAATATTTCTACTTTTTACTGTTTCAAACCTTTTGAATTATATGTAAAAAGGATCTAAAAACAAGTCAACTTACCATTAACAATGTATAATTGCTAGTTTACTCTTGGCTCCAATGTAATGGATCCAGATATGATTTGTAGGCCTCATGGTCTTGATATGAAAAGTTAAGGCCTTTCAGCTTCTATTTAGATGGCTGTCTTATCTTGTAGCAGATGGCCATGATCTTTTTTTATAAGATTTCCATACAATCTTTTTTAGATCCTTTAAGCAGGTTATGTCCGGTTATGTCAGGTTATGTTCCGTCACATTAAATAAAAAAATGAATGCTCAAATGCCAAATCATTTCATTTCTTAATTGTAATTGCATCTTTTGTGACAGAAATCTAGGCCTATCTAAATCACAATGTGACATTGATAATGATATGTATTTGCCAGTATGGCGCTAAGCGATTCAATTACAAACCTAAAAGCATTAGCGATTTCATTTCCTTTATGTCCCACATTTTGTTGAGAAGATTAAAATTACTTCGCAATACCATTTGAAATGTGTCATATTTGCCCCTTTAAAAAACAAAACGGTAGGTTATACTTTATTTTTAAGGTGTGGTGCGTGATAAATCATTGTTTCTCAAGTATTTCGGTGCGTATCTCCATCTTTGTCACGGACATTCGGGCTGGTTTGTGACAGGAGCTTTAGAATTACACAGAAAAAGCACAAAATGTTTTGATTGGTTAACAGCGTGAAAGGTTTTAAAGGACCCACCTGCATGCAACATTTGTGCAACATTGCTGCAACGTCTCTGCAACTCTGTTTTTATTACCTTAATTCTACGTAACTACCAAGTTACACCGCTTAAAAACTTTCTAGGTTCAGGTGAACTAACAATTTTGTTTATAGATTTACCATAGTTCCTAGATGTCTCAGCCTCTATATTCTTATCATTATTAATTTTTTGAGAAAAAAAAAAACTCAGCAAGTTAGTAGTTCCAGTCTTCCAGATAAATAAAAGCAGAAAAGACATCAAACAAGCCTCGTTTATCCAATTTATTTAATCGGTGTCCGTGTCAAATGTATTTTACAGACATTAATAAAGACTCAAAATGACTATATGCCTAACGTGTTACAGCCAATATAGAAGTACACATTAAGACAAATAAATAGGCATAACATTGTAAATAGTGAAAAAAAGGCATACAAAGCGGATCAACTTGAGGTCAGATAATGAGTTTGAGTGTGTGAATAAATCAGTATAAGAGTTGGTGGTAACTTATTGGACACAAACATTACATTGATAATGTGCTTCATGTTACACGTTGACAATATCAGATAGTTCAGCAAAGAATCTTACCATGTCACGAAGTACAATTACTGTGACACAAATAAGAGTTCGCTGTAAATTCTCAATGTGAACTATTCTCAATTGATTTTGTAAACACTACACATCTGTACGGCGTGCATGAGTGGTTAAAATGACTCCTTCTGCCGAAACCCGGGATCGAACCAGGGACATTTAGATCTTCAGTCTAACGCTCTCCCAACTGAGCTATTTCGGCTTGTCGCTTCCGACCCCAACGCCTGTCAACTTGACAAGTTAATTAGGGTTGTCATTATTGAGAAGATTTTCTTAAAACATGATGCTACTTCAGGCAGTAGTCATCCATCCATCCATCCATTAACTTTACCGCTTATCCTGTACAGGGTCACGGGGGGGGGCTGGAGCCTATCCCAGCGGACACAGGGCGAGAGGCGGGGTACACCCTGGACAGGTCGCCAGTCTATCACAGGGCGGCAGTAGTCATGTAACATATTATTTACCTAAGTAGACACATACAGGTATTGTGGAAACTGTTCCATGTTTTTAAAACAATTCAGGTTATAACCCTAAACATAACATAGTTTGGTACTACATATATAATAATAACCTATGTAGAGTGATATATATTTACAGTAGGACCTCACACAAATATATATTTACTTCATTATTATATTGCATTCTAAAACCACAGTAATTATTTTATATTTTAATTTATATTTATTTTTTAACAAAAGTTAGCACTTTATCCTTCTATTCAAGATTTAAGGTGGTGTTGAAATAGGATTGATTCAATAGGCTCATGTAGATTTGAGTATCTACCATAAGTATGTCAATACATTATCTTAAAAGCTGCCTTTAAGTGCTGAGTGGGTAGCATTCTGATCATTGGCTGGCCAAATATTCATTTGGAGCAGTTATGTAAGCACTTTAGTTAGAGCAGTAATTTATAGTGTAAACAACTCCTTTTGCGAACAAACGTTTTAAAGAGATATACAATATATACATTCTACATAAAATATATTTCTTCCTCTGATCTGCTTTTTTGCAAAATATCTTTATAACGCTAGTGGACTAGTAATTACACATGGTAGCCTCTCCCAGGGCTTAACCCATGTTTCCACGTCACATTTTACAAGAAGGTGCCAAACCAACCGCTAATTAAAGTATGCCTGTGACTCTCTATGAGTTCTTTAAAACAGCACATATTGAGTCAGTGAGTCACAGAGGCTCCGCCAAGCAGCGCTCGGTGGCCTCGCTGCGTTCTAGCTGAACCTGCCGCCCATTCTTTTTGGGCTCCACCCAGGAGTTATGTATGACGGTGCCCCCTGGCGAGGGGTCCACCTGGAGCAGAGTGACCACCCTCTTCTTCACCTTGGCACGGAGTGCGCGCCGAAGCTTCTGGCGGGTGAAAGCATAGAGCAGCGGGTGGGACACAGTGGTACCATAGGCCAAGGCCAGGAACCAGAGGCGGAGGCTGACCAGGGTGTCGCTAGGCCCCAGGCCGAGGATCAGCATGTTGGCCACGGACAGAGGGGCCCAGCAGCCCAGGAAGCTGGTGATGATGATGAGGGACATCCGGAACACCCGCCGCTGTCGTTCACGCCGGTCTCGATGGCGCCTCACGGCCCGCCGCAGAGCGATGATGGCAGACACGGAGGCCTGGACACCTACGGTGACAGGCATAGAGTTCGCAGCACCCACCTCAGACCTGACCAATGGGGCCGAGGAAGACAGCGGTACAGGGGACGTGGCTGTGGGGGAGGGGATGAGGGGAGGGTGGGTGAGATGCTTGGAAGTGTCGGTGATACACTGGCCACCTTCACCTTCAATCACTCCCAGCGCCCCTTCTCTCTTCACTTTTCTCTTGCGGCGCCCTCTACAGGAAGGGCCCCCTAAGCGCCGGCTTCTTTTGATTTGGGAGCCGATGCGGATGTTGAGGGCCCTCAGTATCTTGGAGTACGTGAACAGCATAACAGCCACTGTGGTAAAGAAGATGGGAACCTGCAGCAGGAGGTGGTAGTACATGCCCAGCTCAGTGTGGTAGCCTTGCCCACCCACACACAGCAGCGTCCGGTTACGCCAGGCCGGCATCCGAGGGGACGAGGCTGAGACCACAGTTCCCTGCTCACCGTCCATTCCCCCGCCATCGCGGAAAACCTCCACCTCCAGGAAAGGTATGAAAAACACCGCCACAGAGGTGAACCAGACTGCAACCAATAGCAGCGCGGCCCTATGTGGCGTGAGCAGCCGATTGGCCGGGCGTACAGAAATGTCGTAGCGGTCCAGAGTGATGACCAGGACGTTGACGGCGGTGGCGATGCTGGCGAAGGTGACGCAGGCCTCGTGGACGCAGCAGAGTGCTGCCAGGTTGGGCCCTGGGGGGAGCAGCACCACCACCAGGGTCAGGGGCACGCACAACACGCACACGACCACGTCCAGAACGTGCAGGTTGACAGTCACCATGTTGCTGACCGAGTCCACCAGGTTGGACTGGGAGGAGTAGAGCACCAGCACGGTCAGATTGCTGCTGAAGCCCAGAACCAGCTCCAGCATGAGGAAGGCAGTCAGGGACACCTGGAAGCCCAGGGGGTAAGGCATGTGCCAGGCAGCAGGCCCGGACAAGCCCCCTCGTCCTTCTTCCTCCAGGGCTGTCAAACCCCCAAAACTCGCCACCGTCCCGGCCCAGTCCCCGGTGGCTGCCGGGTTTAGAGTGAAGCTATCCGTCTCCATGGTGACCTCTCAGGCCTCATGCACTTCTGTTGTCAGGGCAGTGATTAGGTCACATGGCGCACCAAGCTGAGCCTCCATGATGAGAGTTGGGAGTGGGGGTGGGGGCTACAGTGCTGTGTCAGTACTAAAGAGAAGGAGACAGGTTGGAAAGAGTTTAGGAATGAACATCAAGGAGGAAAAAAATCCAAACGGGTCAAAAGTCACATATTCACACACACACACACACACACACACACACACACACACACACACACACACACACACACACACACACACACACACACACACACACACACACACACACACACACACACACACACCGACTCTCTCACCAATATGTGCATTAGCAGATGCTCGTCAGTACCTGCAGGGGGAACAGGTGCAGTAGAGCTAGAGCCTCCAATCTGTCTTATATCAGTAGCACTGATTACCATCTGTGCCGAAACACTTCACACAAGCCGTCTGGGAACTGCAGCCAGTCACAATAGACTAGTCTGGGGCTGTCTACCCCTGTGGTCTCACAAATCGAATGGAGCCAAGTAATCAGACCCAGTCACTGAAATCCACTGAAATGGCACACTTGCAATTTAGTAAGCGAACAAATCTATAGTTCAGAGACTCTGTGAGGAATTTATCTAGATTTAGATTTAAAATACCTTGTGACTGTCATGTCAAGTACACTTTGTTTGATATGTCCTGATGTGTTGTTTCAATTATTCCTTGGCATTGTAATTAGTGAACAATATAGTCACTTTTTATTACGACAGAAAGATATACTACTGAAGCAGCATTATATTACCGCCCCATAGGCGTAGCAACATCATGCCTTATTTGACAGATAAAACCTGGCACATCCCACTAAGACACAGGCTGGAATGTCCCCATCAGCCCTTGTGGCACATCATTATAGTTAAGCAACAGCATGACTGCTTGGCAGCGGTTCCAGCTCAAACGTTAATGCGTGATCATTGACTCTGGAAAGTGATCATGTCAAATGTGGGCCACAGGGTTTTACTGAGTACATTTTCAACAAGTTCTAGTAAACTTGAGTTGGTGCTAATTTTATACAGGCATTTCCCATGTGTTCTAACTTTGCAGTAAGAAAGAACATATATGCTGTGCAATTGTTGTACAATGAATAACCCCCCCCCCCCACTCCACTCACACAATTCAAGATGTGGATGATATCAAGAACAAAAACAAATCCTTGTAATTGTTCTCAAAACACCTACAACCTATATCCCTCATACTCTGGAAACCAAACGTTTGGTTGAGTGGTGGACCTAGTTTCTACGCGTATTGGTTTCCATGGCAACCAGTCTGTAATGAACTAGATTAATAAGGGCACAAATGTTGTAGTGTCGAAGTGTGTGTCACACTGTAGCCAAATGGCAAACTGACACCAAAATGGTCTCGCTAAGGGAGATTTTTCGACTGTAACTAAACAGCTTTCACGGATGGCGAGTCAAAGCAATTGAGAGATATGGATTTTCGATATGGTTTGAAATTAACAAGTGATTTAAGTGAGCAAGAGATATGTGACGAGCAATGAGTTGGAAAAGAGCGAGTGAATACGAGATTCAAATAAAAATTTAAAAATTTTTTTACGGAGAAGGGAATTATTTTTTGGGTCCCCATAGTCAACACACATCATGGGCAAAGTTTCCAGCTGGTGCTGTTTGTGAACTGACTAGGCTGTGGGATTGTCACTAGACTTGGAGACGGAAAGAAAGAAAACGAATGAGATTGGTGGGTGCGCAATGATAATAACACACGGCACACACATTTAACAGTAGATTTCTGTACTGCAGAGGCAGATGTTAACCTAACGTTAAAAACATGCCCATGGCACCCATATTTCAATGGAAATGGAGCAGAGACAAAAAAACGGAGGAAGGGAAATAAGAGCGGCAATCTATAGCAACACAGGTAAACAAGATGCCCCAGGGAGAAAGACCCAGGTTGTGTTTTTTCCACCCCAATGTCTCACATCTGCCTCCCTATTAATCTCCTGCTTGGTGGTTCTTCCCTACAGATGGCTCCTGTCCCGAGAGAGCTACAATCACCTGCAGAGGTGGGATGCTTGGTGCTCTGCAGGGGTAGAGGCTCACACCAATCCAAAGTTCAGGGAACCAATCACCTCGGTTGGTGGGAGAATGGTCTTTGGGCCATGGCTGGGCGACGGATCGTTGCTGAGCGGAGGCCTGTTGCTTCAGGTTTGGTGATACCGTGTGTTACCTACACTTGTTGTTCCTGGGGTGGCTTTGATTCACGGTTCACTGGTTGCTTATAAATGTGGAGGGAAACACACTAAATCTTTGTTACGTTCCTGTTTGAGGGGCATGTAAAGTATAGGTTGTTGAGTCCCCAGAAGTGGGCATTGATTTTACGGTGAGGCTCGCGAAGCTAGAGGAGAAGGTGTGGAGTGACTGAAAGACAATCCAATGTTGATTTGACCCCAGGTGTAAATTCACATCGGTGTGTTCCATGAACATAACAAATCTCCTTTCCCTCCATATTAAAGAAGTGATGTGTTTTTCTACAGAAGTTTCTATGAGCTCTGAACTACAAAAGCAAAGCAATGTAGGACTTTGGGTCCTTTTTAAGTCCATAATAACCCAGCATCAACTTCTTTGTAAATTCAAATCATGCGTTACACTCAGCTTGAGAAAACGTCTGAATCACAGGTGCATGGCCCTGAAGCTAACTGCTTAATTAGGTCCCTTGCAAGTAGAGAAGGCTCTCAGGGACTCTTAGAGATTAAGGTAACTGTGTACTGTATAACCATGACAGAGACATGATGACACCAGCTCAGGGTATCGAAAAGAAAGTAAGGTACCAACAATAATCAACACATAATACATAGTCCTCATAATACAGCAATGACGTTTAATGAGAGAGATGGTTTGAAGGACTTCGAATACTTTGCTATTCTGTTGGATAGCCTCAATTGTCCTTACCTTAATTCTTAATTGAAAGGTGTGACAATTTTATCTATTCCTCTTTGCTTGGTTTAACCTAATTCAAATTATCCTCTCTCTTGCATCTTTCCACTGCATTGTATTTCTTTCCAATTTCATGTTCATCAAATTTCAGACTCTCTTTGAGTTGTGAGATTTCCTTGAGAAAACCTACTTAAGTTTTATATTATGCTCCGCTGTCTAGTCATTCACAACTACTTTGAAATAAAAAACACATAGAGGCGGTTAACGGGGGGTGTTCAGCGATGCAGAAGCGCTGTCCAAGCAGTGACCCAGGCAGTGCCGTTGAAAGGAGCATTGGGCATCGATCTCTAATCTGGGAAAGGCAAGGCGTGAAATGCTGTGGATCGATTTTGGAGCATTTAGTAGTTTCAAACAAACAACCACTTCCACCTTTCCTGCCACCACCCTAAACTGCGGCCAACCCACACACCCACCACCCCCTCTACCTCCACTACACACACACACACACACACACACACACACACACACACACACACACACACACACACACACACACACACACACACACATTTGATGATGAATTTAAGCATAATGGAGACGAGAATGGAGTCTGCCAGGATGACAATGAAGATGGGAAGGATACACAAAAGGCTATTATACTGTACTTGCTGTACTGGAGGAAAAGGTGGCCAATTGCTGATTTCCCCTGGAAAAGAAGCAGTAACGGTACCACTTCTAGGAGGGTAAGATCTCAATCCTGGCGCATTGTGTTTCCTCAAAGTTTGTCTAATATAACAGCTGGTCACAAAGAAAAATAAGGGTTCAGACTTAGGGAGGGAATAAAATGTTTCTGTCTAAGTATATTTACTACAGTTATTGAAACTTTAGTACTGCTATACAGTAGCTCACATCATACAAATACACTGTTGATAAATATGTAGCCAATTTTGATATATGCAGCCATTCAAGTTGGATGTGTAACAGTGGAAAAAATAGCAGTGCTCAGTACTAGAGGACGTTATGGCTGGTTGAACAAATGAGTCAAATAAAAGATGAAATAAAAGCATGGCCAGACAAAGCCCCACTGAAACACACAAACCACAAGTGCCGTAACAAACACATGCAGGTCTATGCAAATCTTAAGAAGCAACAAATTATTTTGGAATGTATTTCTCTGTACATCTATAACATTGGATAACATTGGACAAAACATGGATACCTCTGCATCCTCAACACAACTGCTTGGAAAGTACAATGGTTAGGTAAACACCCAGAATAAAAGAATGAGTCCAAACAAAAACCTTTGATGGCAAATAAAGAAGAGTACAAAAAGTTCCATATGTAATGAATCATTTTGGAAAGAAGTAATGTAAGCACAACAAAAAGACTAAGATTTCCTTAGAAATGTTCTTGTCTATTTGGTATTTTTTAAGACATTCCTTGGCCTACTAGGCAGGCATACAACTACTCATGCAACTATATGCTCTGGATTACACATACATGCTCTATGTTTATACCACAGGGTAATTTGAGGGTTGTGGGCCTGTTCCACTGCGGGTGGTTTATTGACCATGTGTCTAGTATTTCTACAACCTCTAATTAACGATGCAACAGACCTGTACGTTCCATCTATGCAGAAATCCAATTATAATTGGTTTCCAGGTCATAAATATTTTTGTTCATACCGTAACAAAACTAGGAAGCGTTTACTACGCAGGTCCAATGGGAGAGCACGTGGTGGGAAATATGGAACTACAAAGCCTTCGAGAGGCAGCAAGAATATAACCTTGTTGAAAACAAAACAAATACTACATCTAAATCAATGACATTGTAAGAACAATTATATTCATATATTTGTGTACGTAAGCAGTGGTTGCGGTGAGCTACTTGTTTGCAAGCTTTCAATTAGTTCACACTGGAACAAGTTGAACAACAGCAAAGCTACCTTATGAATGAATCTAGTTTGTACTAAAGCTACATAGAACATTTAGTTAAACTACTAGTTCAATTGCTTGACGTTCACTACTCAACAACACTGGCCCAGCGGTCAGGAAGCAAGAAAAAGGGGGCAGGGTTGATCAAATGGGGCTAAATTACAGTAGAGAAGCAATGGTAAAATACAAATCAAAAATCATTATTTTCCTTTTATGACCCAAAATATTTGTAGTTTCACAAAAACTGGCAACAAAGTAATTTAACTACTTCAATCACTATGCAAATATATGTAGTTGAACTGGCAGCAAGCAACTGCAAAATGTAGTTAAACAACAATTACAAGTAGTTCACTACTCCCCAACACTGAACGTAAGTATTGTTTGTCTGAGGGAGCATGTTTTTTTAAAAGCGTCAGCAAGCGAGAAATATTGAACACACCCACAAATAAGATAATATCAAAACTTGGATAGACTTCGACATTTTGGAATGAGTTGGTGCGTCAACTGCCCAAACAGCAAGGTGGAGAGATGTAAAGGCTTACCGGAAAACACACTCAGTCCTTGAAGGCCTTTGTGTTGTCCTTTCACTTGAATAATTTATCATGGAGCTTTTACCAAAATATAGACCTAAAATAGACAGTCAGTGAAAACCTGACTTGGGAGAGAAAAGGAGGAGAAGCTGATATATACGTGCACAGAAGGAGGGCAAGGGTGTCTGCATGAATATACAAGGTGTGTGTTCATGCATATGTGTGGGAGATGAGGGATGTTTATTAAAATGTCTCTTGGCTAAAGTGATGAGGTTACTTATCTGGAGACCGAGGCAATTAGAAGACAATTAATCCAATTATGGACTGAGAGACGGGTGACGTCTGCTTCCACAACACACGCACAGACACACATGAATATATTTGTGTCTACTCACACAGGCACACATTCTGCTTCCATAATAAATGTATTTCTGTGCGTCAGTCAGGAAAGGGGCTTGTCCCCTGTGATTGCAGCCAAAGAACTTCACAGGATGAATGAAGCAAAACGTGGAATGAGCAGAGTTTAGGTAAAAAAATTAATGATCAGGATTTTCTCCATTCTCTCTTAAATTACCTTGTCCCCTCTATTAAAACCCAGCTTTTTGTTTCCCTAACTATCGAACTTCCCGTCAAATAAACCTTTTAAAGCACAAACACATGCTCCTCTTTGTCAGTCGTAATGAACATTTCCTTGACAATAAATCTTCCCTAATGATTGGAAGATAATGAAATAATCCAATAATAATATGAGTGAATTTGCATATATGTGTTGTATAATTTTCCAACTGGGGAATCCAACCATGACCCAGTTAAGTCTCTTGGAAGAAGCAAAACGATTTTTATATTCTAACTACCCTTTACTTGATGTACATTTTTTTTAAAAGAAGCAATTTAACCACACAAAAAAAGAGAACCTTTTAAGGGCATTCGACAGTAAAACAGGTTCACAACATCATAATCCTCAATCATACTTCATAGAGGGGATTGGGTTCTTTTTTGAATAACTATTCCTCTTTTTAGGGTGTACCCATCTCAGTTGTTTTCTGACAAAAAGCTCTATTTCTGACTCATCTGAAAGTAGCCCCAGACACAACTTTTAAGTTCAGGTAACTCCCGGCACTTCTTCCTGCAGTTTGATGGCAACTGCGGCTCAGAGGCAATCCTCTGGCAAGCATTCAAAAGGTTTGGTTAAAAAAAATCCTGCGGTTTTGATACTTTGTGACCAAAGATGCAATCAAGTTCCGCAATTCACCAAGTGCGGTTCTTTGAAGAATGCCTGTCGAACTATCAACTAATGCTGCATGGTCAGTGTGGACTACGGTTTCACATCTGCCTAAAATAATTCAGAGAGACTCAGGTGAACTTGAAAAAAATCTATAGCGTAATAGCTATAGGAATACATTTCACTGAGACTGTTTTGTAAGAATTTCAAGTGTTGCCAAAAAAGTTTTTGTAACAAATATAATAATGTGTGACAATGTAGTATATTTTATAAAAACAATTTAGCAATTTTTTTATTTTAGTAAATGCTTATATTTCCTTATACTGTGAGTGTAAGATCAAGATCCATCTCCCATAGATGTACATCTTAAATATATTGAATACTGCTGGAAGGCATACAAAAGACAAAAAGAAAATGGACGAAAATAGAGAAATAAAGAAAAAGAAGCAAGTGAGAGAGAGTTAGATCTTTTCCTACTCAGACCTCATATAGCTGCAGAGGAGAGGTTCCCATAGGACTGTGGGAAATCAGCCTCAAAGACAGTAACTGTGTCAAGCCTCTACTCCCACAATAAAGCCTGAGGGTTTCAATACTCACATATGTGCATAGAGGAAATCAATAGGTTGCTAAAATAGTTTGGAGCTGAGCAGCAGAAATGAAACAATATTTAAAATAGGGAAGGTAGGCCAACTGTTAAGTCAACAAAATATATGACATAAATTCAATGTTAAAAATGTGTATTTACTAACTTGAAATGTAACTGAATTGAAGCAAAAACATGTGTTGGCTATTACATATTCTATATATATGTCAATTGTAAAGGACATTGGCCTACAGTAAATCATTATTTGTAATGCATATGCCGTATAGATCGCTGTACCGAGTATAGAATGTAAAAGTGTAGCCTATGCAGTGGTAATGGGTATTAGCCGCGAAACATGTGTAAGAGGGATTCGTTGGCACAAATAAAAGATTAATCTGTTACAAGGTTTGATCGTTTTGCCAAAAAGCAAGTTTTGGTTCAAGGCATGAAAGGCTGAATAGGCAAAGCCTTTGCTGACAAGATGGTCTGGTTCTATAAAATAAAGCCACCTAAAATTGTTTGTCATCTATTTTTTTCATTTATATTTCAAGTTGATTAGGTGGTAAGGTGTGCGACTTAACTTACCAAGTTCCTGTCCATATGTGTCTGCTAAAGTCTTTCGCAGGTGCACCAAACGTAAGTAGCAACACGTTTGATATTGCGTTTGTTAAAATTAGATTAACCCAGCCGAATGAGGAGGGTTTATCCTGAAGATGCCATTATTACACGTGAATGTGCTAAAGAAACTAAGGCTGAATATCTGCTCGCAGAAAACGCATGCACATAACAGAATACAGTTGCCACCATGCAATAGATTGTAGTTTCTCTCAGTCTAATACAAGCGCTGCTCCCATTGTAAGCAGACAGCAAGGTGGAAGAGTATGGACAGTAGAGAGGACCCATGGGAGGAATTTATTCGCGCGCAAATGTATTCACACATGCGAGGCTGGTCTTAAATGTCTCATTAGATTTAGTTGGCCATAATGACAAGTACACACAAATCGATTGTAACATAACTTGTATTAAATATTTTGTTCTCAAGGTCAAACTAACAGCACACACTAGTCTCGTCCAGACTCAAATCTTGCAAAACTAACATCTCCAGTTTCCCTTCCCATATCTTACTGTGTGTAGATAAGCGAACATGCATGTGTGAACAATCACTGATGCACATTGTACACACCCGACAGACTTTTTAGACTGCAATGCACATGTGTTGGATGGAATCGATTCTGTGAGCATCAACATGAGAGCATCATGTTACTGTCTCACTTCACGGAGCATGGCAAACAATCCACACCATGGTCAATATAAATAACGTCTGTGTGAAGGAAAGATATGAAACTGTAAAATGACAAGAGATGTGACAGCCTGGAGGACGAATAAAGATTATTCTGATGTAGTATTTATTTACTTCAATGTAAGAATGGAAAATCTGAAAAGTCTAATACATAATTTTTGCATCATAAGCTTATCTTTCAAACTTGAAGTTAAACAGCTACGTTGTGTAACCACAAAATGAACCCCCAGGAGAATGTCATAACCAAGCAGTAGTAATGCCCTTGGTTGACTGTCAATATAGGCTGCCTTCTATGACTCATTTGTGAAAAGTCATTAAATCAACCAAATGTTCAATTAGTCTAAAACACTGACAACATTACATTTTTCCAGCCAACCATTTTCTGTGAAATGACAGGGAGATTGGAATTACTTCTGCCAAAACGCTCAGCCCTTTACTTTTCTCAGTGGCTCATTTCCGTACCCCTTGACTTCACCCCATACAACTGCCAGCAGTACCCTATTTTGTCACCCCCGCCTTCCTTTGAGCCTGGATGCAGCTGGCAGGGCAGCACAGGGCAGGAGACAATTAGGGAAGAGCAGTAGTGACTAGCAAGACCCGGTGCCAATTACTTGGCCCAAAAGTCACACACATTGCCACCAATGGCCTTAACTAAAGAGCTCCTTCTAACGAGATGTCTGTTTCTGAAGATAGAATTTCATTACAACCCAACATAACAAATCTCAGTTTCATTTAACCAAAGCAAAGAAACAAGGACGCATTCATTCATGGTTCTTTATTTAGCATTACACAATGGAACTTTCTATCACAACAAAAGTGCATTCAGAAACACAGAGCTTGTGTGGGTCTAACACTAAAATATAGCTTGGACATACATGTAACAGATTATTTATATATATATATATATATATATATATATATATATATGCAAATAAATAACTGAGGCAAAGTAAATACACATAAAAAAACAATAAAGGGTCGATAATTGCCCAAAGCTTTTATAGTGTGCCATTGGCAGAAAAAAATACCATCTCCCATTTCCCCAGAATCTATACAGTTTAATCCTGGGCAGAGG
Source organism: Galaxias olidus (assembly GCA_026901105.3). NCBI lineage: Eukaryota > Metazoa > Chordata > Actinopteri > Galaxiiformes > Galaxiidae > Galaxias > Galaxias olidus. Next base: position 387,672 of record JAPMUY010006667.1, read on the forward strand.
GTTGCCTTCTCCTAAACGCATCATCTGATAGGTACAAGCCGTCCCCTCTAACACTGCCAGTGTAAAAAAAGAGAGCCCTGTCTAATAACCTTTTCTAGCCTAGGCTGGGAGCAAGCTTTGCAGCTGCTTGATGGTGGCATTTTTCTTGTTCTGTGGCAGTGCCAAGCCCCTCTCCGCCCGCTCCTCCTCCTCTAGCATCTGCTCTATGTAGCAGGAGGAACCCAGGAGAATGTGGCCCGTGGTCTGCATGGTGAACAGGGTCCAGCGCAGAACCTCCCTAGTCACACAGTAATGTGGTTAGAATTTTTAAAAGATTTAATGCTTCGGAAGACGTATACTACACATACACAATAAAACCCAGAAAGAAAATAGTTTGCCGTTTCAAAAAGAGAGCATCTGGTATCCCTCCAATCTTTTCCATGTTCAATACATGAATACACACGCAAGGATTTTCATAATACTGTGGACCGAGGATAAAGAAATAGAAACCTGTGATTTGTTAACTTAATTGACCTCGACATTCGTTTTACTCACTTCAGAAGGTTCTTTGCTGCATAACATCTCAGGTCATAGGACACAGTGTAAACGCCGTATAGGGTGGCCTTCATATTTAGGCAGCCAATGAAATCCTTGGGGTTGTTCTTATATAGATCAAAGGTGACCTTCGCAACGTCTTTCCTCTGCTTAGTCCTGTAGTAGTCACCCAGGTGCAGTCTAGGAGGACAATTCTGATGATGCAAGCAGAAACACTGGTATAGCGAAACGTTGTTCAGGGTAACAGACCTCTCTGCAAACCATTTCAAAAACTATTTGTACTTTGTTACTGGGCATCTTGCCTTCTGTCAAACTACACAGCACTCAAACTAAGCTCACTGATTTGCCAAATAAAAACCCTCTCTCATTTTTTTAATAATGTATTCATTTTGTCATTACCCTTTAAATCAGAGCAATACTGAAAAAGTCTGTCATTTACCTTTGTAGATATCAATAACTAAATACTGTATAGTCTGTACAAAAGGTCACTTCTAGTATCCACACATTTGTATAGTGTTTGCTCAACTATGACGAAAGAAAGCAGTAAAGTGTGTTGTTCCACACTAAAACCTAATCTTAGACACAGACGACAGCCAGGTGGTGTTCAATCACCCACACAAAAAAAAGTGTTAGGCTTCAGAATTCAGATTAATGGGTTTTAAATGATGGGGATGCTCTCTAGGAGAGAGGAAATGACATATGATAATGAGACAGTCCCAGTGTGAGTGGAGTGGTGTTAACTCTCAAGATGGTTGGCATTCAGGTGGCAGCACATCATTACACACGTTATGAAATTAATATGTAAATATTCTGCTTTTTGGATAAACATCATTGGAATGTTGAATCAGGCTTGTCAAAGCACTGGGCTGTTTGCCTCACATTGACAGATCGCAACCAATTTGGTGTTGGTTTCTTTGTTGCCCTTGCATAATAAGTCAGACGCATTAGATCCAATTAAATCTAAATGACAATGCTCGTCAGTCGATGTTATTGAAAAAACCCTGTATTGTTCAACCAAGGATCGTGACATCGTTCATGTCCATGTGCATTTTTAAAAAAGCTGTTTCTGTCCACCTCATCCATAGGAACACCATCAGAACTGATCATTTCACAGACAATCAAAATTCTTAGGGGACCACACATGACTCTTTCATGTGGTTATGCTGAAAATCCCCCTTGTAAAGGCTGCCCCATGTGGATTCTATTGAATGTGTGTAAAAGGTTGTTGGCACTGGACACCAACCTCTTGAGGGACCCACTTCTGTCCTTTTTCCAGGACCATAAAGACAGTATTGGGAGGCAGGGTCTGGAAGAACTCTTCTGTGTCTACCCCAGTGCCATCTTCATCCAGCACCAAACTGCTGACACAAGACACATGCAGAGTATCTACAGCCTGAGAGGAAACAGAGAAAGAGAGAGATATGAGAAAAGTAAATATCCTGAGGCCAGGAAGAAAATCTAAAGCGGTTTTCTGCTAACTCAAATAAAGTATACTATAATCATCTCTGAAGTCCTGACCTTGCAACGTCATGTAAACAACATTTCCTTAAATGCTATAATAAATAGAAGGGTCCTCATCTTGTCTGAATCACATGAAACCCAGAGCATGTGGTTAATAAAAGGCCTCACTGATAAAACATCATCTCAACATTTCATATACTCATACTCCTTCATGCATACAACGTTCAAGAGCCCATTCTTTCCTTTCTCGTCTCGCTCTGCACTGCTCTGACTCACATGTGCTTTTGTGCTACTAGTCGTTTAATCTGTTTCTGACTCACTCTGTTCTCCGGCGTATGACATAAACAAAAGAAAAGAAAGAAAGGACCAGCTTTCTCGTTTGCTCTTATTTGCCCACCAACTACACTCATTATCTCGCTGCCATCATCCTCGTCTTCCTACCACACCCTCTTCCTTTTGTCCCTTTCTTCTGTCCTCCTCACCTTGTTGATCAGATCTTGAAGCCCATCTGCCACAATGCCTTTTTTCAAGCTGTGGTCAGCACTGGTGACCCGGTAGGGCTTAGGTTGAGGGGTACGACCTGAAAGGAGCTGTTGGGTCATGGAGGCGCTTGCAGACACACTGGCAGATACACAGCTGGTTAACACACAAAACGCACTGAAATTAACTCAAATGCAGAATTGCAAATAGCATACCATAAGTGATGAAGACAGGTTCTCTAGGTCTACAGGGAATGGTGTTCTTACTTGGAGAGGGTTGTTGGGGTCAGGAGACTAAGGGACTTCATGGCGTAATCCATCATTTGGTAACCTACCAAATCAGAGTATTCAAAAAGAGAGCTTGACGAATTTTGCAGTAACACCACTCACCAGCAGAGGAAGCTGTACTCTTAATAATCATAAAGGCAGGTGATGAAATCGTTTTAGCAAACATTTCAACTCAACACTGTACTGTAAATGTAAGGAAGGCAATTAAATGTCCAGATTGTGACATTTGTGAGCCATAACAGTTACAAGTAACAACACCACAGTTGTGAACCTAGACAAATAAACTCAACTACGCAAACACAACCTTTTTTTCAAAGACAAAAATAAACTGTACATACTTATTATACATCTTGATACATAAAGACAACGATAAATGCAAGAATACATAAGAATCTAACATGAGAAAGGATACCTTGTTTGCAAGCTTTACTCTCTCCCTTTCTCAAAGAAATCTCTTGCTCTTGATGGTGTAGGGCAGGCTAAGGAATCTTCTTTCTGTCTCAATACCACACAGTGTTGGTCTGTCTGTATATTCAGTCACTTGTTCTTTCACCTTTAGTCTTCTTACTGTTCTGTCATTTGCTTGCAATAAGCAAGGCCTATTGAGCAACTATCTCTGTGCCCTCCCACAATCCCTCCCTCACAGTAAAGTTTGTGTGCTGTAATAGTTGATCATCGATTCTACATTATATGTGAAGTGAAGAGGAATACACATTTTGCAATAGAATAAGATACAAGAGTTGTTGGGTGTACCTCAAGGGATTAGATTAAATAGTAGGTTTTTAAACAATAACCATCAACATATTAATTAGCACGTCAAAAGGAAATTTAACATTCAGACAAATTAATCAGTGACAAATCATACTGGATGCTGTCAGTGATTAACAGAATATAAAAACTGAAGTCATGATTCAGTCATAGTACAACACATTATATTGTCTATGACATCACCTTTTACAGAGGGTGTGACCTGGGATTTCCACTATATTGCAACTTCCAAGACCATTTAATTAATCACAGACAAAATATTAAATTTAATTGGGTCAACTGTCCGAATTTCAGGACAAAGTAAATTTCTTTTTCTTAGTAGTCTAAAGGAAAAGAAGGGGTCTGATCTCAAATTAACCAACCGCTAACATTTGATAATAATCGCCCAAATGCCATATAACTTCAATGTCTATTGACTGGTAGCAGTGCAGCTCTTATTCAATTCAGTTAAATGGCCAAATACAATCCTTAACAAATCCTAGGGTCTTAAGCTTGCAGAGTATTCAACTTCCCAATGTAAATTGTTTACTACCAAACATTTCACAGTCTTTGGCCAAGCACATACCCACAATTTGCCTGCTATCCCCCTCATGCAGACACAGACTGCTGCGTACCATCTTATATTGAACATAACAAAGCCATTTCCTTATACATTGTTCTTCACGTTAATATATACTTACAACTGCAATTTGTTGGATGGTGTGCATACATAAAATATGGTGTATTATTTATATAAAAAAATACATTGAAACAGCAATTACTTTATGAATGCTAAAAAAATGTATGAATACCCCCTACTTTGTTTTATCCACACTGAAAGTCATGTGCATACATTTTGTCCAACTCACCCTGTTGGCCGCTTATAACTACAGAGAAAACAATGTGATTTAGGTATTTTTGAGAATAATAAACCCAAGTTGAGTGAAAACACAGGGAGGTAAATTGGTAATGAGAGACAGGTGTGCTGTCCTTTGTGGGCAGAGTTTATTTTCAAACAATCAAATTAGATTCCTACAGATTTTATATAAATTAACTTGACATTAATGTTTGACAGTCTATAATGCATTTGTTTAACAAAACTACAATTTAAAGTCAAGGTTGAAGAAGCCAGGGAAGTCGCATGAATTCTTCAGAACACACAAAAAATATTGCTAGAAGAAGCTAATCACACAAAATTATTGTGAGTTTAGATAACAGAGGGCAACATATGAGGGAAGATCACTTGAGGCGTAGGACTCAGTTACAAATAATCTGGTCATAATTCCAGGAAACAGTGAGATTTAGTGTTGTATTGTTTTCAAAGGTAATTAGTTCCTGTCAAACTAATGAGTCCATTCAGGCTCTGAACCTTAAGCCTTTGGGGGTTCATGAGAGTTAACAAATGTAAGGCATAAAAATATCTGTCAACAGCAGTTTTGGCCAGTATTGAACCCAGCCCCCAAAATTGTGCTTCAGGCTGTGTTGACTCACCTTCTTATTTTTTCCATTCTATTCTATTGTTTCCAAAGACAAAAATAACGCTAGACAAAGTTCTGTTCCATTATGTTAGTATGCTATAGCTCAGACTTATAACGACTGCTGATGTTGTAGGCAACCATGAAAAACAGTACATGCATGTGATTACCAAAAACATGAAAGAATTCCACTTCGATTTGTAAACCTTCAACTCTCCAACTACATGAGACTTTTGTTTTTGTAGCTTCTCATGCATCTGAACAAAATACTGGGCACCAAAATCACAAAAATAACCATAAATGATCAGGCTAAGATAATATGATCAGACTGCAAAGGGTTCTGTATTTGTCTCAGAGGTCATTTCCTCCCTGCGCCGTTGTCCCGTTATCAGAGATGTCCTATTGCGAGTGACGCAGGGTGATTTGGCTTGTGCTTATTCATTTGTGCTTTATTGGTTGCTGATGCTTGTAATTAATAAATGCGCCTGACGTCATTACAGAATAAATGAAAGACACAAAATGCAATCAGGGTACATGATCGGAATTTATTTGCAACCTTTCTCTAAATCACGTCACTATATATTTAAATGTGTAAAACACAGTAAACACACTTTCTCTATTGAACATAATTTATCTTAGAGTAAAACATTGATCGGGTTTAAATTACTTACTATAGCACAGAGTAAAGACCAGCTTCAGCTTATGTTGTCATGTGATTGGGAGTTTATCATATCATTCTATTTTGTAATGCATTGAGCAGAAGAGGCAGTCTGTGTAAAGTTTTGGCATATAATGAGGTAATTGTCAAGTACCACAAGAAAAATTACAGTGCTAAACTTTTACATTCTGTCTTCTCCCATTGATAATTATTTCTTTCTTCTAACCAGTAACATTATCTACACCAGAGGGGAGGAAAAACCTTGTGTTGTAGAATCAACCGCCTTGGCATAATGTAGAACTATGCATACTCATTTGCCAGACATAAGAACTCAGTCCTTACTTCCTTTTGCCAATGCGGGCCATAAGTTCAGCATTGGCCGCAGCCTTGGATCTCATGTCCTGGTTCTTGGCCAGGTCTATTAGGACGCTGAGGATGCTGGTGGGAACGTCGAGAGACAAGGCAAAGCGGGAGCCCTGCTGCGCTCTTTTTGGGACCTGGGAGGCAGGGCGGGGGGCTCTGGCTTGTCGTAGAATGGGATGGTACTCTGGAGGAAAGAGGGAGCTTAAGACACCACTGCGGTTCAGGATGTCAACAGCCAACATGTCCCTCTCTGTGTCTTCTCCCAGCTGTTCAGTGTCAGAGACTCTGATTTGGCCCTGGATACACCAGGGCAGCAGCAGAGCCATACATAAACATACACGGATAGTTTGCATGGTCAGGACCCTCAATCTTTGGAAAGGAATACAAGAGACAAGAGTGTTAGTTGTTTTATCAAAATTACATTTTTTAATCCTATCTACCAGACTCCTTCAATCAAGTTATGTTGTCAGACCATTAATAATTGTTTGGAGCAATGTAATTGCCGTCACTAATAGATTCCTGCTGTGATTAACATCAGTGGTTTTTATTCAAGCAGAAACTCAGGTAAGTTGCTTACACTTTGATTAGAAAAAATACTCAGTACTCTTGTTATTACATTTTTTATTATTATTGCATGGTTGTCAAATAAAGCCTTCCGAAGCAAAGGTTGCCCTTCACACTGGTGACAATTAAAAGTAATATGTTTCAATCAAATGTTCGAATTCTGGAATAAAGAATGATTTATGTTCAATCAAAGGTCATTGATGCCATCAACTTACCCAATGTCACGGTGGTGAAGTGAGTAACTGAAGTGAGTGAACTCAAAAAAGATACTTGTTTCTTAGTAGGTCTGCGACACTGTATGATCTCCTTGTGCTGAATTGTTCTCTGGCGTTCTCTTCTCCTCAGTTTCTTCAAAGTCAGCAGAAGTGTGAACAACGTTGTTGCACAGTCAATGTTCAACTGGACCTCTCTCTCTCTTCGTTCAAGGCTTCTGTCTTTTGATCCTCATCGCTCAGCACCGTCACTAACTCCTTCTGTTGCACCCCCACCTCCTCTCTGTTTATCTTATATATCTCTCCATTCCTTGCCTTCCCCACCCCTCCCATCCATTCTGCCTCATTTCCTTTCCTCTCAGTGCTATCACTCTTTTTGTCTATAAATAATGTGATGGTAATTACAATAGTTTGCCCCTTTCTTTATAAGCGTCATGCGCGTCTCATTTCTATCTTTGCCATACATATGAATATTAGGTTATGTAAAGAGCATGCAAACATTTCCAACCTAATGTGGGTGACAAGCTCTAATTTCAACTGTTCCCGTCGTGCGTAATGAGGGTGCATGTCAGATGGATCAAACTTGTTGAGGACAGATTAGGTTTGAATAGCGTTCTGATTAAGGTCACCTCAGGTGTCATTTGCTTGTCACAGAAGTAATAAATGTGAATTAAGACAGAACTAATTAAATGTATTATTTTAATCAACCTAACCAACCTAGTATAATTTATTTTACTGGAGTTTTGCTCTGTGAGCTGGACATTGCGGCATTTGAATACACTGAAACAGAAGACTGTATAGGTCCACAACAGTATGATCAAATTGACGAAGAGAACCCAAAAAGATGAGGGGTTGCACGGGCAACGGAGAAAGCCCTCTGGATAGGTACGCAGAGGAAGAGGCCGCCAACCCCTGGACAAAGGAAACGAGGACAAACGCTCCCTCAACTCCTGAGTCACCTCCCGCCCAGCCCATCAAGACATTATCTTCATCTTACTAATGATAGCTATAATATTCATTACATGGCTCAATACGCAGTACTGGCATCCTGGGGCCCCGAGGTGAAGAGCAGCCTCAGTGATCTTCAGGATGTCAACATGGAGCAGGGTTTAAACTGCACGTCATAACCTCGTAAGATCGTAAGAGGTGGAGATGACACAAAGATGACTTTTTCTTGTTCAATACCAAAGGTGGGAACAGTTGGAGGTCCACCAGCACTGCTAATGTCATAGCTGCAATGAAGAGGTCTTATGACCCAGAATAATCAGAAAAAAACATTTTGCAGTGAAGTCTGTGGAATTACATAAATTGAATTAAATGTACTTCAATTATTACAAGTTAACAATAAAGGAGCTGTCGTGTAAGTAGAAGTGAAGCTTTTGTAACTATTTGTGGGATTTTATCTTTCAGTTTTTTCATAGTAGCTTGAAAAGCAGAATTTGCAAACACAGAAAAATCGTAAACAAACAAAAAACACGAATACTAAGAATAACTGTGCTTCAGGACAGATGAAAGCAAATTCCTCTGTAAAATATGGCAATCCTGGTGTCCTTATCCTAATCTAATGGTGAAAGCATATCCCTCATACATCAGTTTTAAATCAGTGACACATAGCTCATTATAATCAATCACGTCAAATCGGTTAGTGACATCAAGTGTCAAACTAACAAAAAGTTATAGGATCTAGTTAGCGAACTCTCTTTATATATTATGCCCTCATTACTGAATATAATTTTTTTTTGTTTTAAAAACAACTATCTCATGACTTTTAGTTTAGTTCCTTCTCACGTTTTGCAGTCCTCTTAACACGTACAGCTTTTAATACAATGATCACAATGAGAGTAAACCAGAAGTTTTCTAATATTTAATTTGAATTCATCGGAATGAGGGCTTCTGTTATGTACAATAGCAGACAGAAACAAAATCTTACAACGATTCATAAATATACTTCTGCTCTACACCAACAGGCTGTGCAGTGGCCTGATTCAATTTGGGATGTATAGTTACATGTATAACAATGGTCCTCCTCTCTCCCACTTCCCAAACATCACTTCAGAAGAGGTAATCATTGATTGATGAATCATTACTTACAGTGAAACGAAACGCTCTGAGCATAAAACAGCCTTGCTTTCAGCCTTCTTTAAAATAAAAACAGTATTTTAGGTGAAATATGTCGGAGGTGGGAAATAATGGGTGCTTGTTGGTGCAAATGAGTAGAGACTGAGGAGTCCTCCAATCTTTAGGCTCGCAGTGAGAGGGAAAAGCAGATGATGGACACACAGGTAGCAACACCAAAGGAGAGGCCTTTAGAATCGCAGCCAGTACATGGCACTGCGCATTCTGTTGTAGTCGGGAAGCTGCTCAACAGGGCCTGGGAGAACAAGACACAAGGAAAAGACGGTCAAATGTCGTTTCAAAAGAGCGGTTTGCAAAGTATATTATGGACATGTTGAGGCAACTTACCGACGGCGGACACGGCGGGACACTTGTCATAGATGTATTTTGAGCAGACATCACGCACCAACTTGGGCGTCACAGCCTGAAAAGAGGGAGAGGCAGAGAGAGGCCGGTCAGGTCTCACACGGACGCGTAGGCTAGGTGGCTGCGGCCGGTGATCTAGGGTGTCAACTCACATCAATACGGGCGTCCCATTCAGCCAGAGGAATACGACGGCCATAGTTCAGGACGTGCCGGCCAATGTCGTCGCAAATTGGCGTTGTTCCTTCGCAAGGCACAAGGAGCAGGGAGTTGCAACACTCGTATATGCTTGCAAGTTATGTGTCTGCTAGTGAACAAGGGTGAGATCTTGCCTCGTTTGTTTAAGAAGGCAGGATGTATTAACACGTGCCAGTACATGTAATGATTGAGTGTGTGTGCCTGTTATAGACTGTGAAGAAGGCAGAGGTCTTACCATTGAGCTGTCCCACCAAGCTGGCCTTTAGGGCATTCTTGGCTCTGGCTACATCACTTTCTGTCACTGTGGTGCACAGGTTCATCCTTACGGAGGGGAAGAGATAGGAAATTCTAAGTAACTGATACACAGTCAGTTCCGTTTATGGTCATGCCTAATTCCACAACTTTAAGTGCGTCTTAAACAACTGGTCAGTAGGTTTGAGCACGTAGTTGCCACTGACCATGCGTTCTGGGACCAGTGCATCATGTCATCAATGTGGTGTTTGTCCGACACAAAGTAGATGCCCAGCAGGCCTGTGTCGCTGTAGGACGAGTGGAAGGCCTGGAAGCTGTGGCACAGACCGTCCTCCACCGCCAGGCGAGCCAGACGGCTGCTCAGATGCTACAAATGAAACGCATTTTGTGTGAGTAATTTTTGCTGTATTCCTAGTTTGATTTGACATTGTTTGATGGACAAATTATGATGTTAAAATTTCCCTTGGGATCCAAAAACTCAATTCCATTCCATTCAACACACATATGACTACGTCCCTAAAACTCAGAGGGGGAGAGAGAACATGACAACATGAAGGCGGAAAGATTATTTTATTGTCATCCTTGCCTTTCCACCACCAAAGGTGATGTCATAGCTGCCGATGATGGAGTTGGCCACCATAAGGGGCACGATGTCAGGGCTAGCAGCACTGGCTCCCTCCACAGCGATGGCAATGTGGGCCAGGGGCATAGCGTCATCACGCATGCGGATCTAAAGGAGGAAATTCAGGTGGGATTCAAACAAGTGTTAATGATCTAAACATACCACATAGACTACAGGTCATAAAATGGCATGTCGAATGAATAACTAAGATAAGAGTCCCTAATTGTATTTCTGCTCTAAGACAACCTCCCCGCCCCGCCTAGAGACTCACCTCGCTCCCGGTGAAGCGGCAGGGCGACAGCACAGGAACTGCATCGTCCTCGTATTCAAAGGACACTCCGCTGAAGTGTTGCTTGGCCAACCCAACCAGCTCGTCATGGTTGACACCTACACAGGGGACAATAACAGACAGGCTCAGACCTTACAAACCTACTAATGATCGCTCCAACAGAAGCAAGCAGCAACACGTCGGGGTCAAAGACCATAAGCTAATGCAGTTTATTTGCAGCGTTAAAGACATTGTGTACCAACCTCCGGCCGCAGACAGTACCATGCGAGGGGCCTTGTAGTGGCTGCCAATGTACTCCACCAGTTCCTGACGGGTAAGAGTCCTGGATGGATCAGTTAGAAACATCCCGATTAACACATTACCGAGAAACGTTCACGTGTTAATCTCAAAGAAAGTTGCATGGACATTAATGTTAGGTGTTTGGCTATGAAAAGGCAGTGTGGGCCAAAAATTTATTCAACAGTGTTTTGAGAGTGATATAATGTGTGCTTGTGTATGTTTGTCCTGTCCAACCTGGCGTTATTAGAGGGCCCCAGTACGCTTTGTCCCAGCGGGGTGCCCTGGAAGGCTGTGGCATGCAGAAGGTCCAGGCACACGTCCTGAAGGCTCCCCTCCACTTCCTCCAGCTCTCTCAACACGACCCCTCTCTGCTGCTCGATCTCAGCCTCGCTCAGAGCACTGCTCTGCACCACCTCCGACAGCAGCTCCACAGCTAGGCGACAGACAGAGAACAGAGAACATATCATTCATAAAGACAGTAAAGTAAAGGAATTCGTAAAATATAATTATGCGTAATTTTCAGGTTTGAAACCGTAAAAGAAAAGTCTAGAACAATATATAAAATGAAAAAGATTGTACACCTGCATTCCTGACCTGCTGGGAGGACCATTATTTAAAAATGGGTTTATAAATTAGCCTCTGCATTGCTAAGACCGCTGATGATGCTCTACTAAGCTAGAACTCATTGCCTCACCTTTAGGCAGGTCTTTGGCCAACGTCTTCATGTAGTAGGCTGTGTGCTCGCGGGATGTATAGGCACTCAAGTGAGCGCCCATGGACTCCACCTCCTTCTCCAGGGCTGTCTGAGGGTGCTTCTTGGTCCCCTGGGAAGGGATAAGAGGAGGAAAGAGAGTAAACCAGAGAGAACATAGTGATTACAATTTCAGATGGACGCTTCTTCTAAAGCTGTCAAACAGAGCGAGGAACGAGACAGAATTTTGATAGATGATTATGATATGTACCTTAAAAGCCATGTGTTCCAAAAAAAACCCTGCTCCATTGTTCTTCTCAGTCTCATAGCGGCTGCCACAGCTGATCCACAGTCCAACCTGAGAGACAGTGAAATTCAAATACATTTTGTTGCTGGGGTCAAATCATCTCATGTTGGGTTTCGTTCTGTTATTAATTGGCGACCAGTGTGTGTAAAGCGCATTGAGTATCTAGAAAAGCGCTAAAAACAAAATAAAATGAATTATTACTATTATTTTTATCTCTGCACATTATTAGAATGGGATCCCTGGCTCGAGTGTTAAGCTTGGGGGTGCTGAGACGTCGCTTACAGTGCATGTGCCGTGTCCTGTCTCCTCCGAGGCGATCCGTAGGCCATTGTCCAGTGCAGTGAGACGAGTCTCAGGGGCTCCTAGCAGACTCTGAGCATAGCTGACAGAGGCCTGGCCACGCCTTAGCGACAGCAAGATGGGCTAGAGGGAGGTAGCGAATAGGCTATGATTTCTTAATAATAATATGAGTACAGTAACTATTAAATGGAATCTACTAGAGGTGTAACTAATTATACTTGGTGAATATAAAACACTGAATTTAGGAAGAAGTCGGTTGTCAAAATCTCAAGTCCCACAGAGTTCGATCACAGACAGGTCCCGATATTTCAAAACAATTGAATCACCTAGTATGGGCACGTCAGTTATGGCATATGCAGGACAACAGGAATGTGCTGTCTGAAAGGTTACATAGTATATTATTGAGGGACCCCTATGGTGAAACCGAAACTGCCTTTCCAGTAAAGAATACGTAACTAAAGGTTAGAAAAAAAAAAAGTTGCGTTCATAATCTTGCCATTGCCAACAACTGTTCCCAGCCTTAACGACTAAGACAATAACAACCTGGTAAGTTACCTGACGATTGACACCATTAACGTTCGAGCTACTTTAAATTAAACCAAATCAATTGTGGTGTAAATATGAGGATGACACTAAAACAAATATTAGACAGTAAACTTACTGGCCAGTGTGGCCACTTACTACCGGTGTCAGTGAAGTAGCTGGCAAAGGAATTGACAGTCGGATAACAGTTAGCCAACTTAGAGCTAGCTCACTATTGCGAATGGGGCAATTGAGGACATTCACCAAAACAGCTGATCGTTTTAAATTTATAGATATAAAGATTGGTAAAAAGTTCGTGAGAGGCATCATTATTAAAGACGGTACTCACTAAGAGATGGGTGGCATTTCATCAAAACGTTTTGTGTCTATTAACAGTTGACCTTGCCTTCAATCTAAGCTAGTAAGATAATGCTAGCTAGTTCATAGCTGACGTTAGGGGAAGGCTAGCATGGCTAGCTAAGCTAACGTCAGCCCGGAAAGTGGGTTTACTTTATGGGAAACTTACGATTTCCCAGAACCAAAGTATTTGGTTATCCAAATCACCTGATCAATTGAAAAATATGATGTCAATTTCCATAACTTACGCTGCGGGCTTTGGCTAAAACTCGACCCACGGTGCTCCCGACTCTGCAAACGGACGCAGCCATTTTCTTCGGCAATAACTCTAGTCAGGGCCGCGCACGCAAACAGCTTTCGCGCTAGCGTCACTGCTGACGCGCAGAGACCATTTAACTTTCATGTCCATATAGGATCAGTAGTGAAGTGACTCGTATGCAAGTAAAAATTATAGGCCTAATTTACACTTAGATTATCATGTAGACAAGACACTCACAACAATACACAACATCTATGGATCGAGATCAATTAATGTATTTATTATGAGGTAGGCTTATATTTTGTGTCAAAAATGCTGACAGCGATCTAGTCCCAGAAAGTGAGCTAAACTTACAAGCTTCAGTAATTTCCCTTTCCTGCACACACGTTCTTGGCCGTTCTCTGGTGTTGAAATGAGTTACGGAACCTGATCCTAGAAAATTTGATTAAAGTAACTGTTGGTGGCACAAGCACATCATAGGGCTCCTTAATGGGTTCCTGCAATCCAATGACTCCCAGTGGCAAAGTAGATACGAGACGTTTGTTTGGGGCAAGTGTCCGCATCTTTCCAGATTGGGCCTTCAATGCCTGGGGTTTCCTCCAGCAGTCCAAGGAACGTGATTGGGCTGTGTGATCGAACAGGTGGCAAGGGTTCAACGGAAGTCCAAATTGATGTTTCCCTACATCACCTACCAAGGAGAATTCAATTTTTGATTGGGTGGGGAGAGGCTTCTGTGGAGGGATAGTGCTGACACAAGAGATTTTTCTCATTACAGTCTTAAGGGGCCTCCTCGGTTGAGGCACAGTTTTTTCTGCCACAGGTACATTCTCCTTACTGGGGGCACGTCGTTTAGGTGCTTGATGCATGGGATGGAGCTCTGACTTCATAAATTCTTTCGGAGGAGACGTGCAAAGCCGGCGTTTGATCATGGAGCCCTCGACAAGTAGGTTAACCCCGACATAGTGGGGTACTTCCACTGCAGCCTGTTGAGAAAGGGGAGAGGTGGATTGGTTCTACATTACCATGACACAGTATCTGACAAATCTAAATCTGAATCTCTATTTCAATCAGTAGTGTTATACATGTCCTCAGCTCAGCTCTCAAAATGTATACAAACTCCATTTAACAAGGGAAAAAACAACTTCTTTACATGCTCACTGTAAGATCAACCACATCGCCCCTCACCTGCTTGTATATGAGCTGAAAGCCTCCAGTCGGTGCCGTCCGGTCCAGCCTTCGGTCCAAGACAACCTTCAGAGTGTCTTCCTGCACAGTGGCACACAGACGGGTTGTCACTGCTGTGGAGGGGGCCATGGTGGGGCTCGCATTGATCTCTATCAGCCATGGCTGCAAGTCACGACCTACAGACGAATAAGACCTATAATGTCTGTGTTGGTTTACTCCGCCATCTAGGCCTACTGCGACATTGATATGGCTATATAGTATACTAATTATAGACTCTATAAATCCTACAACAGTGCTGAAAGGGAATTGCAGTTCTGCCCTTTATTAACTGAGATATTGCCTTCACCTCTCAGGCTTACTTCACCTCCTATCGAAAGTAGAAAACATCCATACCTAGCATGAAATCCGCCCCATAGAGTTCAAAGCTACTACGGCGTGACTCCACCAGATCCTGAGCTGTCAGCAAGGCATGTATCACAGCCTTTTTCATCCCTGGAACAACCAGAGACCCCCACTGTGCCCCGAGACCCTGCCCAGACAGGAAGGACCTAAACTGGTCACAAGACCACATGTTGTCCTCTGGCACCCCCGGATGGCGCTGCTGAGAGGGCTGAAGGTGCTTCTGGATAGAGTTGTTACAGAGATGGACAGAGCTGGAGAGAAATTGGTGCATAGAGAAAATTAAACAGGGGATAAATGAGGGTGCTTATAAGAAAATACAACTAAACAGTTCAAAAAGTCTATCTATGAGAAATATTTTTGGACACTTTTATTTCCCTCCAATTCCTGTTCATACTTGTCAAGTGTTTCCAGAGTGTAAGGCTGAGTGGAGAAGCGCAGGTAGCACTTGTTATAGAACCAGACAGTCAAGGGATTCCAGTTTGTGACCAGAAACCACTGGCGCAGGTCAAACTTTGTCCCATGGACCAGCAGAGGGCGCTCCAGGTACTTTTGAACTACCCACTTACTATCTTTGATGAGGGATGGGTTACTGTCCACCCGCTTGAGGATCTCATCGAGACGTTTGACACACATTATGCCTGAAGGGTGGAGGAACAGTTCTGTTCAGTTAATATGTCGTAATATGTTGGGTGAGCAAGTCTGGCGCAAATTGGCTGCCGTGGTATCACTCAGACTGAGTGTTGTGTTTGATAGCTGTCTGTCCATTCGTTGTTCGTTCTGTGTAATTAATTGGCAACCAAATTGTGTGAAGCGCTTTGAGTCTCGAGAAAAGCGCTAAAAACGAAATAAAATGTATTATTATTTATTATTATTATTTTTATTATTATTATTATTATTATTATTATTATTATTATTATTATTATTATTATTATTATTATTAATAATATTAATAATACAGATTTTTAAGCAATGACCATGTACCATCGCATGAAATTATTTTTTAAAACATGCACATACACACAGAGGGTGTTGACCTTCCATGACATATTTGAAATGAATTTGTTGTATGATTCTTAACAGAGGGATTATGCCTTTTACACCAGAAAAAATGTCTCACCTTTTACAGGTAAATGCAACCTGAATGACATAGTTTCTTAAGTAAACACTTGTTTTTTTTCTCAGCTCACCCCTGCCTCGGGACTTTGCCCCTGGTTTGACAATCCAGATGTTCTGGATTCCATCAGTGTCCAGCTGTGGACAAACTTCCTGGAGCCTTTGCAGCATGATTTGACAGCTTTCCACGTATTGGCTAATGTCCTTTATCAGCGCTCCTTCACTGAAAAGAGACACCCCCTACTATGACAGTCGAAAGAACAATCACATACACACAGGTTGCACACCCCCCATGCACAAACGCACGCATGTACCCAGCACCCATCTGGTATACTTACTGAACAACAAGGTAGTAGTTGTTAATAAATTCTGACCACTGATCTTCTGTAAGAGTCTTTGGTATTTCCAGAGAAATGTCTATGTCACTGTGCTCCACACTGCCAAGGAATTCCTGACAGACTTTTAATGCACTGTCTATAATTTCGGAAGAGACCAATGGCTTAACTCGACGCTTGCATGGTTTCTTCTGGCCTAAGGGTGAAAGCAGGGCATGGAGTCGAATAGTAACTGCATCCAAAAAGTGAAAACATTCTTAAATAGCTACAGTATTCTGTCTTTTCGATCAGTTTGGCTTTGTGTGGAAGCTTTACCTTCGATTGATTGATCAACGTTAACACCCTCTCCCTCCTCTACATTATTCTTACTCCTCTCTACCACCCACTGGAGAAGATTAGTGCAGGCCGTTCGTCTATAGTCCTCTACGCAGACAGAGAGAGAGTCACCAAATGTGGAAGAGAAGAGCAAACGTACGAGAGAGAAAGAGTCAATCGGTTAGGCAAGGGTAAGGGTGATCATATGTTTTTTTAAATAGTTAAAAAATATGTAGTGGGCAGAATAGGTGAGACACGATGAGAGATAGGTGAAGATTAACACACCAATGAAGGCATGCTTCTCATCCTCTGCGCCTAGCCTGTAGCAGCGTGGAAAGAAAGTGTCTGGGTCTGCCGAATCAAACCAGCGCAGGTTCCTTAGGTTCACACACAACCCCACCTAAAACCCAGAGAGGGAAAGAGAAAGAAAAAAAAAACGAACAGAAGTGAGTATTATGATAAAGAGTTGGATAGCTGAAAATGTATTATGTCTCTTTTTATGGTCACAGCCACCTTCGTTGTAAAGGTGCATGATTTGGCATAGTGATTAATCATCTGTTCTTTTCGTAATATGCGGCCATCGGAGGTCTCTCTCAATGTAGTCCAGTAGAAGTATGTGATTTCATTTCGAACCATGCGAGACTACAACACCAAAATGTGGAGGGGAAAAGATTCAAGAAAGTCACAAGATTTTATATGAACCTCTAATCTAATCTTTTATTTTCTCATAAATCCACAGAAAAAGCCCTCCTTGGAAGGTGTTTTTACCATTAGGTCATAGATGCCATCTGGGTCATCATCATTCTCTCCCTCCTCCGGACTGTCTGAGGAGGGTGAGGTAGAACAACGTTTAAAAAATCCAAAGAAAGAGAGAAACATCGCCACGTGTATGTCCGTTGCATAACAAAACACAAAACCCCTGTCCATTGACCTCACCATCATCATCCTCGCTGTCATCTGCATCATTCCCGTCATCGTCTCCTTCTGCACGCGGACGGCTCCATGGCTGGGGCGGACGAGGCAGACGACGCTCGACCCACCCTCGAGTCCTCATCCCAGCCCTAATCACCGGATATGGACCCTGGATAGAAAACACTTTCCGCGACTGAAATAGAGAGAGAGAGGTCGATAGAGAGAGAGATGAAGAGAGCGATATAGAAAGACAGAGAGCGAAAGAGAGAGAGAGAAAGAGAGAGCGTGACAGAGACCGAGAGATTGAGAAACAAATCGAGATGAACAGAGAGAAAGTGACAAAAAGAGGCGGAAACAAAAAGAGAAAAACAGAGAGGCGAGAGAGAGTCATGGTCATGTTCAGCACCCTGGACAGAGTTCAGAGGCTTTCCCTTGCCAGTGCTATTACCTTTACAGCTTTCTCCACCAGGGCTTTGGCTGTCTTCAGTCTGTCTGGGTTAATGACTGGAAGGTTGAGCAGGCTTCGCCGAACTTTGCCCTCAGGTGGTGATGCTAAAACACCCACCCACACACACACACCAACAAATAAATAATGGAAAGTAAGTTTTAATGCCAAAATAATCAAAGTCTTTTAATCATATTAAGTGATGTTGCGTCTGTATGAGATGCTCCGGTTAACTACATGAATGTTGGTTTTTCTCTAGTATGAGACTTCTGGAAGACTGGGGGCGTCGCTGACAATGGGCTTTACTCTGCTGGTATTTGGAAGGGTCTCCCCTCTCTCCTGTTGAGGCTGGAGCTTAAGGTGACACAACACAAGTCTAACCCTCCTGCTTGGACACAAGCTGATACTGTGCTACAACTAATACTCTAATAATAATCTTCTTACGTAACAAGTGTTTCTTAACACAATCCCCATGTAATAGTCTCAGTGTGCATGAATCCATGACAGAGTAGACAACGCTAAAAAGACTGAAACTGAAACCCCAGACCGTGTCCTCTAAAGACAGGGATTAAAAAGAGCATCCCCATTAAATGTTTATGTGTGGTTCTATGTATTCAAACATTAAGCCACCTGGCAGTTTCAAGTGTGACCTCATGACTTATTAAACATTCTTTGAACATAGGCTTACAGCACAAAAACAAATGTGAAACCAAACCATGGTGTTTGTACTCGTAACACTTTGTCACCTAAATACTAAGTCACAAAAAATATTACTAAAACACAAACAAGGACATTTATGTTCACCCAGGGCCCAACTAAAGTTGTACAGGTTTTCAGTCAAAAGTTACATTGCTGCATAACTGATGAGAAATGATTGCCACTCAGGAGAGTGAATTTCATAAATTCAGGCTTGATTAATGCTAGAAGGTCTCTCACCACTGTCTGTGCATGGGGTTTGACCTGCCTCCTGCTTCCCAGCCTGGACGCTCTTGCATATCCTGTTGGCCTCCATGCAGACAATGACCCTGATTGGTCTCAGAGGCCCAGGGCTCTTGCTGCCTATCTCATGCTGTCATCGACATTTGAACTTCTTCTTGTTCACTTGGCCTTGGTTATTCACAGGCTAGCTGTAAGGAAAAAATGGTAGCAAGGAAAATCGGCATTGAGTCTGAGTTTTCTTTCCCCTGGAGATTGGACAGTTATCCATGTAGTATAAAGTAACATATCAAATGAGATATAAATTTGAAAGTGTAACGTTATCGACATGTAGCCTGCAAATAACTGCAAGAAAAGTGCTGCAAAAGGCTAGACTACAAACCAAGTAGGTCAAATTGTTTAGCAGGGGCCAGCTTGGCTGCACCTGTCAGCCTCTTACACTGTGCATGGGACTTCATTACACCCTACTTCACCTCATTCCGATAGTGGGCCATTGTCACAGTTCTAAAACTATCTTTGACCAATATGTTATAATTACCTTAAGCAAAACGCACACAATGAAGCACAGCTAATATAATCTAGAGAGAGATAAAACAAATGTAAATCTATTCAAATAACTGTCATAACTGGCAAATTATTTTAAAACGTAAATATATTGCTACTACTTGCCTGCTTCGGAGCAACATTAAAATCAACAAGTCTAACATTTAACGCAACATCACGTTTTTGACTATGACGCTGCAACGTTCTGAACAAGAGCTGTCCGTACCGCTACATTGCAAAATAGCTAGCTTTGTGGTAAAAATGTAATAAAATCCGTGGAGAATATACTTGCGTACACATGCCTGTGC